>OY796656.1:122025434-122487434 GCA_963680705.1 Rhagium mordax
GAGATAATATTGGTCATTGTTGTTAACCCCTCTTAGAAATTCATTGTTTTTGCTGAAAATTTCAAAACCGAAATAATTTTATAATTATTTTTTTCTCACTTAATACAAATTAAACAAAATTTAGGAAAAAATAGAGCCAGTCAGTCTGCTCTTATCAATTCGTAGAAAATTGCTTTTAAAATACTTTGTATATAAGTAGGTCATTTTGCTAATTCTTCATCTTAGTTTTAGATAAAAATATTTGTCAATTATATCATTATTGTTTGATTAGCGCTGTGTCTTACCCAATGAGTATAGATATTTACTCATTGGTCTTACACTATCTAAAACTACTGACATCTGTGTACGAAAATCATAATTACTAATATACTTAGAACTATTTACAGGAATCTATAATTTTATTATTTTCATTAATCAGTATTTACCATCTAACAAAATAGTTAATTTAAGTAAATTAATTTTTGAAATCTGTGGCAAATGGTCTTTTTTGAGTCCTATGTTATTCCTATATTTGTTCTATTATTTTACATACCTAAACATATCCTGTGATTTGCGCTGGTGAGAATACAATATATCTTTATTCCATATTTCTCTTGTTCGTATCCTACTACATGAACATCCATAATATTATAAATACAGTCGAAGCATGGTTACCAGTCTAAAAATTAATTTCTCAAATTTTATGTAACTCTTGGTATGATGCTCTCATTATGGTAAAGATAATGTTAAATTTAACGAAAAGAAAACTGTGTTCATTTTAAATTTAGCTAATATTCGTAATCCGCGCTCTAAGCAACCCTAATTATGTTCTTGGTCTTCTATTTCGTTTAATAAATAATCTTAACCAACAAATGCTAGCTTCGATCTAATGTAGCTAACTTCATATAGAGCTGAGGAATACTCTCGTCATATTGAACAGGTCATATTGAACAGAAATGTGTTTTCATTTATGATGACAAAATAAATCTAAACAAAGTTGTTAACAATTTTATGGTGAAATCACAAATCATATTCCTTCAATACAAATTTTATATCAATCGATTTCAAGCTCTTCACAAATTTTTGGCTAATTCTATCTCACCGCCACAAAAATTCGGGATATTTAATTATATGAATACAATTAGCAGAGAACTGGTGGGAGCCACGGTATATTTCTGAGGAAAAATCGCCGAGTCGTACATTGGCTCAATGTGATTACCATGGGCATTTTACAAACTACCTCTAGGATTTCACTTTCGGCTTCCTTTTTGTTATTAAAATTTGTACTTACATACTCAGTTGCAAAAACTGACATTATTATAAAGTGAAAAAGTTGATCCCGAAACTTTGTGTACAGTTATGGTCATTAAAAAACGGGACAAGTGTATTCTCTGTACCATATAAAAATCAATAATTATGGGTATTTCTATATTGCATACATTGAGTATTTGATTAAAAAATATGTTATTTTTCTCAAGTCGACCGACCTCGAAGAGTATAATGTTCATTGGTTTATACAGTGCATCCATAAAGAAATTAAGAAATTCGATAAAAAGCGAGCGAGTCTTTCATCACGTTTTTTATGTATTTATTTATATCCACAACAAACAAGCAACAAATTACTTCACTATTTTTTCAAATCATCTATTTTAAATAGGACACAGTACATCAAAATGACACTCATGTATTATACAGAATTAACGAGTTCTATCCACAGATAAAATTCCCCAGAGCTGCAATTAAAAATAATCGCTGAAAAACTTATAAATATTCAAATAGCTAAAACCCGAACACGAGTACGCACTTTCCTTTATAAATTCATGATTCAATTTTATTTTACGTTATCGATTAAAAACTAAAGCTAGAGTGTAACACTTTAAAGTACATATTTAGCGGTGCATTTAATAATTTTGACATATTCATTCGTTCGTGTTCATTATTTTCAGTTGACATTTGAATATCGCGTAGAGGCTTGTGAATTAGCAGTGTAATTTGTAACATTATGATTTATATCGTATTGTATTTGATGTTGACAGAAAATCATAATTTGTATAGTATATCTAAAATCAAAATTAAACTCAACCAAACGTATTAAACTCTGGTCAACCTCTGATAATAATAATTAACCCTTGCAGTGGCAGATTAAATGCTCGAAAATCAGATAGAGGCATTGTAAAAAGAATTTGGAAATTAACCAAATTTGTAGATTCTACGATTAATCGTTTCCTTACAGATTAATGGAAATAATAAAATATTAACTATGTTTCGAAAGATATTGGTCGGCGAATAGTTCTAAATTTATACAGGGTCCTGCAACAGTGCATCGGGCTTCCATACAAGTTAGGAAATTCATTCGAATACAGTTCTTAACTAAATGTGAAGGAGCACCGCAGGAAAATATTTTCGAACGTCCAGGGTGTCACAAAAAAATGTGACGCCTGTCAGGCAAGTTTTTTTAAATGAAACACCCTATATATTTTACCATATTTCAGGCGGCCTTAATGTTCCTCATTCACACCTAAAATATGAGAACATTCTAATGCTTCACTTGGAAGTAAAAAATTAAAAATGAAATATAAAGCAATTTACATCGCTAAAGAAAAACGCTCTCCATTTTTCCGAACGGAGACTTGAAAACAAAACAAAGTTCAGAACTTTTTGACAAAGGTCGTAGGATACCGTATCTAAAATTGTTTGTGTTCCATCATGTACAGGGCACTCGAAAAATAAATTCAAATTCCGAGTATTTTAAATTGATTTATCTCAGTTTTTTCAAATGGAACACCCTGTATATTTTTACGTAGTAATATGCATAATTTGAATGAAAACATTTTTTGCATACAGGTGTTACTATTGGAATTTCTATCCGTTTTTTGAGATAATTGGCAAATATTAAACATGGGCTGATAGAACGACTTTCATTTAAAGAAAATTTTAATAAAACAGTACATTAAACTACAACTACATTAAATGTTCAAAGTGTCTTCCGTTTTGCTGTAAACATAAATTTTTTCGTTCTCGAAAAAACCTTTCCACTTCCGTTAATATTCGAAGTGAAATATTTTCAAACGCATGTATTATTCTCTCCCGCATATTTATCTCGGTTGTCGGCGGCTCGTTGTATACGATGTCTTCGGAAATGGAGAAATGGAGAAACTAGAGAGGGTAATGGATTTTTGGTGCGATTTTAAAATTTTTAAAAACTGTTTTTTTTTTCTTATGGAATTATATCAATTCCTAATTCCTTGATACTAATTTGGTATTCATTCCAATAATTTTTCTTCTAAGTGCATGTTTTCTATGATACTTTAAAAAAAAATAAAAAGGCTTCTAATTAATAATTAAAATTGTGTGAACCATAATAGCAATATTTAAATAATTTTTTTAATATTATATTTAACTTTCCTCTTTGAATAAATGAGCGTAACTGAAGAATGAATATATTTTGGTCATTTTATTAGTAGAAATAAACGCGCTGTAGGCATGCTAACAAATGCATACGTTTATACAATTTTGAAGCAGGACTCGTTTATATTATTATTCTTCTTGTCAAAGTTTTACCTGCGCCTGAGCCTTTGTGAATACGTCCGACCTTTCCTACACACTTGAATTAATTAGAATCATAGCAAAACAAAGCAGATTCAGTTATTTCTAATTTTCCTTTGCTTTGCTCATTCACGTTAAAACGTAAAGCGATACGTAATATTTTATAGTACCTATCAAAAATGCAATTTAGCTAGAATCGATCTTGTTAAAAGTGTCATAACGATGTAAGTTATTAAAAGTTAAAGCAGAGTGACTGGGGCAATTTGAAGGATGGACGTGTACCAGACATGCAGTCTCATCAATCATACAGTGAAGGATACCTCAACACACTCCGTACTAATCAAGAGCCCCACCATCCCTCGGATTCTCATTACACTTAGATGAGATACGTTTTAATAATACACGTTCATTAAATTTAAATTTATCAAAATCCTTTACCCGGGATACGAGTAAACTCTAGATTACTATTAAAATATGTAACAAAATTAATGGTGTTATCTAATAAAAATGAAATGATTCCACTATTATTATTTCTTTCATTTAAAAGTTAGTTTCATCAATAACTATAATCAAATGAAACAATGAACATTTATAATGAATTAATAGAAAACCCAACATTATAAAAATAAAATAAATAACTTAATAGAAACTACAAAAAGCAATATTATAGCGAGAATTTTGAATAAATGCAGAAACAATCCAAAAGTTATATGGGAAATCGTTAATGATATAACTAACGACAATACAAAAAAAAAATAACATTAATAAAATTAAAATAGTTGGAAACACAATTAAAAATAAAAAACAAATAGCTAACTAAACATAACTTTTTTAGCAGAAACAAAAGAGTAGGATGTTGAATTATACAGTGTGTCGCACTTTTAAGAGTGAAACACCCTAACAACTTTTTTTCATTTTTATCCGGTTTGAACCAAATTTCACTCAAAGATAGAGATCAACTTATAGCCAAAAAACCATTCGCCTGCTGCTAATACAAAGCCACCTACGATAGCAAAATAAATGGAAAAAATGAAAAAAGCATATTAGGCATTTTTTTATCGGATAATTTTGGAAATGAAAGTTGTTCAGAATTGTCCAATAACCGTAAGTCCAAAGTTTCATCGAAATTAAAAAATGAAAATCAAAAAACACATTCGGAATTTTTTTATCGGAAAATTTTACTAATGAAGGTTATTCAGAATTGTTCAAAAACCTTAAGTCCAAAATTTTATCAAAATTAAAAAACATTGATATTTTTTTTGAAAATTTTTTTATCTGAAAATATAATTTTACAATTTTCTATTATCATTCGTCTTTAGCTGCAGAGCAGTTTCTTATTTTTTTTTTTTTTTTTTTTCATTAAAAATAATATATTACCATCCATTCTGAGTTTCATTTTTATTTTAGTAGCACATTTTTCACAAATTAAAATAATGAATAACAGACAAAAAAATTATATCTAAAATTTAAATTAAACCCAGAATGGGTTGTTATAGTTTAATTTTTATGAAAAATCGCTAAGGAAATACTTTTCAGCTAATAATGAATGATAATTGATAGTATAAAATTATATTTTCGGTCTTCAACATTTTTTCAAACAAAATATCAATATTGTGTAATTTTTTTTTACAGATATATAGGCATGGTTTCGTAAAAAAATTAATATCTCCTTAAATCCTTGTCTGAACGGTAACAATGTATACATTTTCTTAAAGGAAATTAATAGTAAAAAAACATTTTTAAAAACAAGCTTTTATTTAAATGCTCTAAAAAGAAGAAAATTAATTTTAAATTAAATCAAACCCATCAATTTATTACATTATACAATTTATATGATATAAAAGCTTGTCGCGAGAGTTTAATATTGTATTCTTGTTTATTTACAAAGGCAAATCTCGCGACAAGCTTTTATATCATATAAATTGTATAATGTAATAAATTGATGGGTTTGATTTAATTTAAAAGTTTATTTTCTTCTTTATAGAGCATTTAAATAAAAGCTTGTATTTAAAAATGTTTTTTACTATTAATTTATTTTTTATTTTTTTGATTTTTTTCGTATTCTTCTCAGCAAACCCTTTTAATTGATACCCATATCATGGGGGTACATAAAAAATAACTAGTCCGCCATCTTTGGGAGTCCGCCATATTGGATTTAGAATGACGTCACTTAGCTAAACATGCATTGTCATCCAAACTAAACGTGTATGCAAAATTTCAGCTCAATCGGTTGGGGATAACTATTTTAAAATTCAGTTGCAAGATTTGACCTAAACAAACAAACAAACAAACAAACAAACAAACAAACTAACTAACATACATACATTGTAAGTTAAATAAAAGCTTGTAAAAAATCGCACTTGAAGATGGACGTAACAGACAGGTGGTGTTCCTTTTAAAGGAAGCTCATAATTTTGGATTAAAGTAGGCCATTTTTTTCCAATAATTTCTGACAACATTTAAGAATTGGCAACAATGGCAAGACAAACTTGAAGAAAATCTAAGAAGTTTAGTGAAGACCGCATCTCGATAGCTCTTTTCGTTCTCGAGTTATAAACTGTCAAAATGTGATACTTTATAGATGGACACCCTATATGTCCATCACGCTACAAAACAAAAACCATAAGACTAATGTTTGAAAATTGCGACAAGAAACATTAATAAACTACCGACCATTATCACTGATTTCCAACTTTGCCAAAATCTTCAAGCATACCAAAGAGCAAAATGGATTTTTTTTTAAACATAGTTTATATAATACTAAACAATTGATTTTAGGCAAAATATGAGTACCGAAGATGCTATAACTTACTTTTTTCTATTTTAAACACCTGTTGGTGTTTTAACTAATTACAACTGATCTCAGTGATCAACCATAAATTTTCCTATTCACAATTCTTAAAACTAGGTTTTTAAGTCCATTCAATATGTCCCTAGTTTTTCTGATTAGTAATACTATATGATTATATACACAATACCACCCACGCACTATGCACTGCTTTTACACAAAACGCTTCACAAGCTCATATGCTATGATCTTTTTCAGTCTTCGAATATGGTGCTGGTTATCCAGCAACTGAAGAATTTCTGTGTTGTCATGATGGTGAAGTCAGTCTTCGTGATTCTTGGCGAGTCTTTTGATTTTTTCCTTTACACAGTTGGTATTCCAAGATCTCACGAATATCTCTTAGATCCATGGAGCATTATCATGGCACGTAATACTTCGTTCTGAAAGGTCTCTATAATTTTGACGTTGCTGTCTTTGGTGCATAATTGGATCACATGTAACCAAATTGGTTTAAACACTCTATGTAGATTAGGGGGAACTATTATACAGACTGCTGTTTCTTCCAAGAAACCATCGATGTTGTCTGTATTTTTTAAGCTTAGTCCTGTTTTTTCTTCTTCACTTTACTCAACGGGCAAGAAAATATATTATACAAATGTGTCAAATCAAAAACACCTTGTATCGCTGTGTTTATAGACCTAGCAAAAGCCTTCGATACAATAGACCATGGCATTGTGATGGAATATAGATTTCAGAGGAGTAACATACAAGTTAATACTTAGAAAATATAAATCAAAATGTTGAAATAGAAAATGAACTAAGTGAACCCAGAAAGAGTCCTGTATGGTTTACCACAAGGTATAATCCTGGTCCCATTGTTATTTATACTCGTAATATTTCTCAATGAATTACTCAATTTAAAAATCGAATGAAAGGTTGTTTTATTTACAGACGATATGGCAATCTTCTTCAAAGCAAATACGTGGGCAGAACTAAATATTCGAGTAGGTGAAAATTTGAAAATAATAAAATATGGGTTCGACTACAATATACCATACCATTGAGTAAAAAATAATAAAGAGGCGCGACTGTCAAGGTTTCGAGATTTTAGTATTGTATTTTTTTGCCAATAACTTCATGATTGTCATACATTTTTAGTGCTACGGGAAGGTATTCGTAATGTGGTTGTATAACCCTTAAAATTGAAGACAATCATGAAGCTATTGGTAAAAAAATTCAACACTAAAATCTCGAAACCTTGACAGTTGCGCCTCTTTATTATTTTTTACTCAATGACCATACCCAATCTTATGAAGTAAAATCTCATTGACTATAGGCAACCCATAATACATTGTCATTTGGATTCATTTGTTCGACATTCCACCGCGAAAAGGATTATTGCCACCTGCTCGATTTTGATGTCATTGAAGAAAGTAAACTGCGACAATTTAAGCGGACTAAGCGAATTTTTAGGTTAACTTTAAAGTGAAATATTTTGTGAATCAAAAAGATATCGAGGCGCGGTTTGCAGAATTTAAAAGAGATTTTAATTCTAAACAAGCCTTATTTTACAATTATCTTTCTTTGCTTGATATGTGTAAAGCCTAAACAAAGTCATTTATAAATAAACAAGCCTGTTTATTCCGATTTTTAGGTGTGTGAAATGTATTGGTTTACTGTGCGAAAGGAACTTTAATTGGAAACAGGATTTACATTACATTATTGAATTTTCATTGGTGTCAATCAAACGTCGTTCTTTAGTATTGTTTAAACGTTAATTGTGGCATTTCATAAATTTTTCTCTTTCTGTTCTTTTTTGGGATTTATTACCACATTTCTTCACAGATATACTTTCCGAAATGTCAGCGCAGTGTTTCTGTATTATTTTAATTCTTATTAGTTGTCAAAAGAATACCCTCGAAAATTAATAAACGTCGTAGTGGAGGTCCACATCCTCAGCACACTGTTGCACAAGAAATTGCCATTATTGATGCAGTGCTTGATGATCCAATGACCAGTACTAGAAGAATTTCCACACAGTTACAATTGCCGTATAATTTTGTTTGAAGAACTATTAAGTTTTTCATCCGTATCACTAAAAAGAGTTCATCACTTGCAGCCAGGCGAGGTACAGCGGTTAGCATTTTGTCATTGGCTACTTGAACAGAATTAACAAATTTCTAACTTACAATTCTCTTGTTTTGCGTTGCCAGATGTGTATCAATATAAATAGTGGCATTTTTGAAAATCTACTCTAGTTTTTTTGCGTTGTAATAACTTTTGTGAAAATTTGTTTCCTTTATTGTTATCATTATAAAGTGTTGAATAAAATTTTTAAAATAATTTTTTTTACCTCAATATTTCCTAAACGAAGCCCGATATGAAAAAACGTTATTCTTTGCTTAGAATTCGATGAGATTTCATTTTGGCCTGTATAAACTACTTTTTCTCTAATGGCTGGTACAATTTGGGAAATTGGTAATCCGCTCTTGCTAATAAACGATTACCACATCTGTGCCTTTTTGTTTTGCACCGAAAAAATACTACGTTGCTCCGTGAAATATTTCCTTGTCAAATTAAAAGCGTCTTGGGACAATTAATTCGGGCTTTATAAGTTGGTAAACAACTTATAATTTAAAATACGTCATACTTAGGGAATGTAATTAACTAAAAACAAACAAAAAGTAAATAGGTACACTAAATTTATTTTAATAGCGGCCAAAGAAAGGGTTAATAAATCTTTGTTAACCGAGTGTTACAAAACACAACACGGTGGCTTTATCAAACAACAACATACATCAATCATTGAGATTGGCCCGTCATTACCATATAACGTTCATTGTACACTACATCTCTGAAATGCAAACCACATTCCTCCCAATGTTCTATTTTATGGCATATTTTAAATTTGGTTTTATATAACGTTGTAGCATATTTTATATTCCAGCAAAGCTAATTTATAAAATCAAATCAAAAACAAGTTTTCAGCATGTTGCTTTTTGACAGGCCCGCAAATAAAATGTTCGCATGATTAATAATAACCATAGCTATGAGTTGAATGCAAATCATTCTGGAAGTGACAATGTTTAAGAAGCGAGCAAGTTTCGAGATAGAAAAAATAATATATCAATGACTTGACGTTTTTTTTGTAGCGGTATCACTGATTTTACATAAGAAAAGCAATTATTCTTTATTGAGTTTCTAAAAAACGTAGGTTTATGCAAGCAGCGTTTATTTCCATAAGTTATATCGACAGATTCGAAACAAACCACCGACTCCCACTGGGATATCACACTAATTTCTGTTTTTAAATAATTCTGCCTCAATTTACTGTATTGCTCTTTATTAATTATCCCAGCAAACTAACCATAAATAAAGGTCTTTGCAGGACGTTGTTAGTTTTATCGGATTACACGTTTCCATCAATGTTATGCACAAGTAACCGTTGGCCTTTCAAGGAAAATATCGTTCATAGACTAGCTGCATTTAGTAAATTTACCCTTTCGGCTACGTGAAATGACTTGGGTCGCTAGGTCTTCACCTGCTCTAGACTTCGTAATTGGATTCTCAATTTTATGTGGGTCCACATAAACGGGATTTTGTGTGTAATTAATCTAAATTTGAAAGGTAGCTTTATGTGCTCTGTAGTATTATAGCATTTTCTGAGGGAAAAGTTTCAAGCATTGTTGAAGGGCTAATAGAGATGTATACATTTCTATATTACATGCTGACTCTGTGTGGAAATAGACCGAAGTTGAGAGGCTCTTGGCTGAATACTGAATATTTACTTAAGGAAATTAGTTTAGGAGCATTGCCGAATTCACGTGCCGAGTGTAGCTGGAGCATAATTCGCCTGTGTTATTGAGGCGATTGGAGTACTGAAACATAGAAGTTTTATATTGCAGAAATAAGAATTTTGTTTCGTTATATTCTTGCGACGCAACATGTCTATTTTAGACGTAGAATCTTGTTTTACGTATCACCTACGGTTTGCCTAGAAATAACAGCCACTTCGTCAGGGTCTTAACCACACTACTTGTATTTAATACGAAAGGTTAAGCCATAGGCAGGGTTAGTACCTGGAGAAGTAATCAATCAGGGAATTACGGCGACCTTTTCTCACCTTTTAGCGGTTTGATATATCAGTGTATAGAAGCAAAGCAAAGCAAAGCAAAGTGAGAGTTATGTAGTTGATGTGCCGTCCGTCGAAGGGGATGTGAAGCATTCGATCTCTTATCAATTAAATGTTGGGCAATTAAGAAATCCCTACTCTTCGATAAAATTTTCAGGTTGGGAGTAGGTCGTCTCCTGGTGCCTCAATAGCACCAGCGTTTTGCTTCCTGACCAAAATGAGAAAGGCATGTATTCGTGGAAAAATTTTTGAAAATTTTTATTGCATTTCTGGACGAATTATGACGATACAGAAAATTTCGGAGGAAAAAAATGTCTACAGCTACAATTTTTTTGATAAAGCTTTCAAACGGACACAACACTCTTTGAATATCTATACTTAACTGAAAGCAGTACCTGCAAAATGCAGTGGACTACGATGTATTCTTACCAAAATAATTTTCAGAATAACGTTCTGACAGGATTTACTATTTGATTCGGAGCGGCGGCGCGAAACTGTAGACGGCTTTGGTTCGATCTGGCACTTCTGAAGGTGAATCGGATCTGATTTTGCGGACTATTTCGGAATGAACATGAACTGCTGCCGGTTTTCTCGGAATGAGGATGAGCACGGAATGCGCACGGAATGAGCACGGAATGAGAGCGAAGTGACTGTGCTTCCCCTTTTTGTAAACTTTTATGACGTATCTGTCGTGTTAAAAGAGAGGTGGTCACCGACTTTAAAGGACGTACTCGGACGCATATCCCAGCGTAACTTGCAGAGGTGCAGCGGATTATGCATCTTAGTGCATCGATTCAAAACGTATTTAACCGGAAATGAGTTACTTGTAATTTCTAAACTATGTTGCAAAAAGAAACGGATTAAAACTAGCAAGGATTAACATTTTTAGTAGCGAATGATTTTTATTTCCGACTCGGCCATTATTTATAATAATTCTCGGATTTTACTTATACGAGGGATTGTCGAAAATTAATCAATTAATTACTTGATTGCTTGTTTACCAGCGGGCTTTTTAACAACTCATTAATAACTTAACTAGTACAGGACTTACTTACTTAAAACAGCGGCAGGGTGTACCCAAGTGGCGGTAATATTTAAAGCAAAATTGAACATTCCTTGATCGGAAAAATCACTTCGCTACAACATTGAAAATATGTTATCTTATGTTTATACTAATGGAAACTATTCCGTGACATGCACAGCAATAATCTGTCAATTTATTTGTATTTAATACATGACTACCATATTATGTGGTAAAACCGATTAATCATCTAACTACCATCATGTTCCTATGAACAATAGTTTCCATAATGATTTATGAGAATGTCCTAAATGGTTTGAAGTGAAAAGGAAGCATTTTCGTACTCTTATTTATAGGTTCTTTCTCTAAAATAAGTCCTTAATATAGTTCCCTTTGCTTTCGAAACACCCCGTACACAATTTATAATTGCGTATAGAGAACGAAGTTATTGAACATAAATTTCTACCGATGGAGTACAAATATAACCCGGTAAATATACAGGGTGTTTGGCGGATGGTTTGCCAAATGGACAGGGTTGAATGTATGGAATGTATGGTATGGAATGTTTTATACCGTTATAAAGGGCATAAACTAGAGTACATTTTAAAAGCATTTGAACATCTTGATCGCTTTTACTTTTTTTTTTTTAAATGCAATGTAAAGTTACATTTAAAATGAATTTCTACCCACTGTCGAGAATTTGTTAGCTCACATTTTTTTCCATTCCTTATCAGCGTTACTTATCGATTTCATTGGAATAGAAATATATTAGAGATATAGATAAAAATTATTTTTAGCTGTTAGAACCATAAAAAAATTAGTTATAATAGCTGAAATGCTGAATTTTGGGAAATTTTCATGCATAAAACAGATAGCAATTTAAATAACTTAGACTTATTCGTATAAAGTGTAACCAATGTAACCATAAACTTAAAAATAGGACTTCTTTATGCATTAACATATTTTTACTTAGTTAAACCTTATTTTCAAGGATTTTGCGTCTTTATAAAAAACAACTTGCCATAAAACAAAAGGACGATAAAATTTAAAACTATTCAAAAACGTCTCCCAAGGCAAGATACAAATTTATGTCTTGAAGATTCTTGCAAAATAGTTAATTTAGAAAACATATTACTTAAACTTCTTGTTGAAGCGAAAGGTTAGAGGATAACCTATTAAAATCCCTGTATAATATGCATCTAAATTAACCTAAAATAATTCCCTTCAACCACTAGTTTCAGGTGCCATCGAGTATTCGGTATCCGTCAAAGCAAACCGCCTTGAAGGAGTGGTAATAACAGACTTATGGAGTATAAGATCCAAGTATTGTACGCTATCCAGTCAAGATGATCTGAAAATCAATGTACTTTAAGGTACAAAGCTTACGTAATTATTGATATCTTTGCGTAGGGTACATGAATCTAGAATGTTCAGGTAATATATGATTATATTTTTTCAGCTATAACAAAATTAGGAATTATTACATTCCATGGGGTTAGTACCCCACGCGCCCCCGGAATGTATGAATTCCTGATTTTGTTATGGTTGAAAAAATAAAATATAATCATATATTATGATTTTATGGAAATACAAAGAGTCAAAAGATAATAAATTATTGAGAAAATATCAAAAAATGATGACGATACTAACTCATATTAGTAATTTGTGCAATTAGATAATAGTTACTCTGTAAAGATAAAATAATACGTAATAGAAGTTTTACTTCTTATGATACTTGTTTACATTTAGATTCCAATTTAAAGGCAAAGAAGCATTAAATTAAGTTGTATTTTATTGACAATTTAAGTAAAACTAGGTTAGGCGGCGCCAGACCCTACGGGTCTGGCTTGCCTAACCTATCTCTGCGAGGCTGACCCTCTATATCAGTAGTTTTATCTCGGGGTTTTTAGTTGAAAGACGGTTTTTAATTTCGGGAAAAAGTAGAGTCCGACATGGGGTCGCGGGGTCGGGAGTTGGAAAAAATTCAGGATTTTAGGATTAAAATTTGAGAAAAAAAATAAAAAGTTCAGAGCCCCTGCGGGGCTCTATTTAAGATATAGTAATGGAATGGCCCCTGCGGGGCCGTAGAAATAGTGAGTTCTAGACTAAAATTTTTAAACATTTCGATGACAGCTGTCAGTGACGTTTTTTTGGTAAAAAAAAATTTTTTGGATTTTTTTTTTTGGTGGGGTGTCTAAAATGGGGGAAAATTTTATCGAAACTTTTTTAATTTCGGCCCCCTTCGGAAAAATTTTTTGGGCGCCCAATTTCAATTTTATTTTCGACCCCAATGGGGAAAAAATATGATGCCGTTCTTTAAAAAATATTAAAAAAATGGCTCCTGTGGGATCGTAGAAATAGTAGGTTCTAGACGGTCCAATATAGCAAAAATAATAATGACCGTACGCATCAAGTAGTTTTGGTAAAAAATTTGCAAAAAAAAATGAGTCCGACATAGAAGTCTTGAATAAAAAAAAAGGTGAGAAGGTTATCGGAAATGAAGCGTATGGTGTATTTTCGTAGGCGTTCTCGATTAGTTAAAGGATTCGGGCGTTTTAGTTGGATTCGGCCGAAAAGCTTCGGGAAAGATGCAGAGCCCGACAGAGAATTTATAGATAAGGTGGAAATGAGGCGTTTCGTGTATTTTCGTGGGCGTCTTCGATTAGTTAAGGGATTCGAGTAATTTATTTGGATTCGGTGGAAGAGTCTCGGGAAAGATGTAAAGTCCGACAGAGATGCTACTTGAAAAGTAGAGGGTCATCGGAAATGAGGCGTTTCGCGTATTTTCGTAGGCGTGTTCGATTAGTTAAGGGATTCAGGCAATTTAGTTGGATTCGGCCGAAGAGTCTAGGAAAAGATGTAGAGTCCGACAGAGATGCTACTTGAAAAGTGAGAGGGTCATCGGAAATGAGGTGTCTCTCGTATTTTCGTAGGCGTCTTCGATTAGTTAAGGGATCTGGATAATTTAGTTGGATTCAGTCTAAGAGTCTCGGGAAAGCTGCAGAGTCCGACAGAGATGCTACTTGAAAAGTGAGAGGGTCTTCAGAAATGAGGGGTGTCGCGTATTTTCGTAGGTGTTTCCGATTAGTTAAGGGATTCGGGCAACTTATTTGGATTCGGTAGAAGAGTCTCGGGAAAGATGTAGAGTCCGACAGAGATGCTACTTGAAAAGTGAGAGGGTCATCGGAAATGAGGTGTCTCTCGTATTTTCGTAGGCGTCTTCGATTAGTTAAGGGATCTGGATAATTTAGTTGGATTCAGTCTAAGAGTCTCGGGAAAGCTGCAGAGTCCGACAGAGATGCTACTTGAAAAGTGAGAGGGTCTTCAGAAATGAGGGGTGTCGCGTATTTTCGTAGGTGTTTCCGATTAGTTAAGGGATTCGGGCAACTTATTTGGATTCGGTAGAAGAGTCTCGGGAAAGATGTAGAGTCCGACAGAGATGCTACTTGAAGAGTGAGAGGGTTATCAGAAAAGAGGCGTCTCGCATATTTTCGTAGGCGTTTTCGATTAGTTAAGTGATTCGGGCATTTTAGTTGGATTCGGACGGAGAGTCTCGGGAAAGATGTAGAGTCCGACAGAGGTGCTACTTAAAAAGTGAGAGGGCATCAGGAAAGAGACGTCTCGCGTATTTTCGTAGGCATTTTCGATTAGTTATGGGATTCGGGCAATTTAGTTGGATTCGGCCGAAGAGTCTAGGAAAAGATGTAGAGTCCGAGAGAGATGCTACTTGAAAAGTAATGCGGTCATCGGAAATGAGGCGTTTTGCGTATTTTCGTAGGCGTCTTCAAATAGTTAAGGGATCCGGGTAATTTAGTTGGATTTAGTCTAAGAGTCTCGGGAAAGCTGCAGAGTCCGACAGAGATGCTACTTGAAAAGTGAGAGGGTCTTCAGAAATGAGGGGTGTCGCGTATTTTCGTAGGTGTTTCCGATTAGTTAAGGGATTCGGGCAATTTATTTGGATTCGGTCGAAGAGTCTCGGGAAAGATGTAGAGTCCGACAGAGATGCTACTTGAAGAGTGAGAGGGTTATCAGAAAAGAGGCGTCTCGTGTGTTTTCGTAGGAGTCTCCGATTAGTTAAGGGATCCGGGTAATTTAGTTGGATTCAGTGGAAGAGCCTCGTGAAAGATGTAGAGTCCGACGGAGATGCTACTTGAAAAGTGAGAGAGTCATCGGAAATGAGGTGTCTCGCGTATTTTGGTAGGCGTCTTCGATTAGTTAAGGGATCCGGATAATTTAGTTGATTGAGTCTAAGAGTCTCGGGAAAGCTGCAGAGTCCGACAGAGATGCTACTTGAAAAGTGAGAGGGTCTTCAGAAATGAGGGGTGTCGCGTATTTTCGTAGGCGTTTCCGATTAGTTAAGTGATTCGGGCAATTTAGTTGGATTCGGTCGGAGAGTCTCGGGAAAGATGTAGAGTTCAACAGAGATGCTACTTGAATAGTGGGAAGGTCATCAGGCAAGAGGCGTTTCGCGTATTTTCGTATTAGTCTTCCATTAGTGAAGGGAATCGGGTAATTTGGTTGGATTCGGTGGAAGTCTCGGGAAAGATGTAGGGCCCGACAGAGATGTTACTTGAAAAGTGAGATCATCGGAAATGAGGCGTTTTGTGTATTTTTGTAGGCGTCCGATAGAGGTGCGACTTAAAAAGTGAGAGTGCATCAGGAAAGAGACATCTCGCGTATTTTAGTAGGCATCTTCGATTAGTTATGGGATTCGGGCAATTTAGTTGGATTCGGTGGAAGAATCTCGGGAAAGATGTAGAGTCCGACAGAGATGCTACTTAAAAAGTGAGAGGGCATCAGGAAAGAGGCGTTTCGTTTATTTTCGTAGGAGTCTCCGATTAGTTAAGGGATCCGTGTAATTTAGTTGGATTCGGTTTAAGAGTCTCGGGAAAGCTGCAGAGTCCGACAGAGATGCTACTTGAAAAGTGAGACGGTCTTCAGAAATGAGGTGTGTCGCGTATTTTCGTAGGCGTATTTGATTAGTTAAGGGATTCGGGCAATTTGGTTGGATTCGGTCGAAGAGTTTCGGGAAAGATGTAGAGTCCGACAGAGATGCTTCTTAAAAAGTAAGAGGGAATCAGGAAATGAGGCGTTTCGCGGATTTTCGTAGGCATCTTCGATTAGTTATGGGATTTGGAAGAGTCTCGGGAAAGATGTAGAGTAGGACAGAGATGACACTTAAAAAGTGAGAGGGCATCAGGAAAGGGGCGTTTCGTGTATTTTCGTGGGAGTCTCCGATTAGTAAAGGGATCCGGGTAATTTAGTTGGATTCGGTCTAAGAGTCCCGGGAAAGTTGTAGAGTCAGACAGGGATGCTATTTGAAAAGTGAGAGGGTCATCCGGAAATGAGGCGTTTCGCGTATTTTCGTAGGCATCTTCGATTAGTTAAGGGATTCGGGTAATTTAGTTGGATTCGGTGGAAGAGTCTCGGGAAAGATGTAGAGTATGATAGAGATGTTACTTCAAGAGTGGGAAGGTAATGAGAAATGAGGCATTTCGCGTATATTCGTATAAGTTTTCGATTAGTTAAGGGATTAGGGTAATTTAGTTGAATTCGGTGGAAGAGTCTGGGGAAAGATGTAGAGTTCAACAGAGATGCTACTTGAATAGTGGGAAGGTCATCAGGCAAGAGGCGTTTCGCGTATTTTCGTATTAGTCTTCCATTAGTGAAGGGAATCGGGTAATTTGGTTGGATTCGGTGGAAGTCTCGGGAAAGATGTAGGGCCCGACAGAGATGTTACTTGAAAAGTGAGATCATCGGAAATGAGGCGTTTTGTGTATTTTTGTAGGCGTTTTCGATTAGTTAAGTGATTTGGGTAAATTAGTTGGATCCGGTCCTAGAGTTAGTTAAGGGATTCGGGTAATTTAGTTAGTTGGATACGGTGGAAGAGTCTCGGGAAACATGTAGAGTCCGACAGAGATGCTACCTAAAGAGTGAGAAGGTCATCGGAAATGAAGCGTTTCGCGTATTTTCGTAGTCATCTTCGATTAGTTAAGGGATTCGGGTAATTTAGTTGGATTCGATGGAAGAGTCTCGGGAAACATGTAGAGTATGATAGAGTTGTTACTTGAAAAGTGGTAAGGTAATGAGAAATGAGGCATTTCGCGTATTTTCGTATTAGTCTTCGGTTAGTTAAGGGTAATTTATTTGAATTCGGTGGAAGAGTCTAGGGAAAGATGTAGAGTTCAGCAGAGATGCTACTTGAGCAATGGGAAGGTCATCAGGAAAGAGGCGTGTCGTGTATTTTCGTATTAGTCTTCGATTAGTTAAGAGATTCGGGTAATTTAGCTGGATTCGGTGGAAGAGTCTCGGGAAGGGAAAGACGTAGAGTCTGACAGAGATGCTACCTGAAAAGTGGGAAGGTAATTAGAAATGAGGCGTTTCGCGTATTTTCGTATTAGTCTTCGATTAGTTAAGATATTCGGGTAATTTAGTTGGATTCGGCGGAAGTCTCGGGAAAGATCTAGAGCCCGACAGAGATGCTACCTGAAAAATGAGATTATCAGAAATGAGGCGTTTTGCGTATTTTTGTAGGCGTTTTCGATTAGTTAAGTGATTTGGATAAATTAGTTGGATCCGGTCTAAGAGTCTCGGGAAAGAAGTAGAGGTCTATAGAGAAGCCACTTGAAAAGTGATAAGGTAATGAGAAATGAGGCGTTTCGCGTATTTTCGTAGGCATATTCGATTAGTTAAGGGATTAGGGTAATTTAGTGGGATTCGGTCGAAGAATCTCGGGAAAGATGTAGAGTCCGACAGAGATGCTACTTGAAAAGTGGGAAGATCATCAAGAAAGAGGCGTTTCGTGTATTCTCGTAGGCGTCTTCGATTAGTTAAGTGATTTGTGTAAATTAGTTGGATCCGGTCTAAGAGACTCGGGAAAGAGGAGGAGTTCAACAGAGATGCTATTTGAAAAGTGGGAAGGGCATCGGGAAAGAGGCGTTTTGCGTATTTTCGTAGGCGTCTTCGATTAGTTAAGTGATTCGGATAAATTAGTTGGATTCAGTCTAAGAGTCTCGGGAAAGAAGTAGAGTCTTACAGAGATGCTACTTGAAAAGTGGGAAGGGCATTAGGAGAGAGGCGTTTCGCGTATTTTCGTAGGAGTCATCGATTAGTTAAGGGATGCCACTTGAAAAGTGAATAAGGTCATGAAAAAAGAGACGTTTCGCGTATTTTCGTAGGCATCTTGGATTAGTTAAGGGATTCGAGTAATTTAGTTGGATTCGGTAGAAGAGTCTCGGGAAACATGTAGAGTCCGACAGAGATGCTACCTAAAAAGTGAAAGGATCATCGGAAATGAGGCGTTTCGCGTATTTTCGTAGGCATCTTCGATTAGTTATGGGATTCGGGCAATTTAGTTGGGTTCGGTGGAAGAGTCTCGGGAAAGGTAATGAGAAATGAGGTATTTCGCGTATTTTCGTATTAGTCTTCGATTGGTTAAGGGATTAGGGTAATTTAGTTGAATTCGGTGGAAGAGTCTGGGGAAAGATGTAGAGTTCAACAGAGATGCTACTTGAATAGTGGGAAGGTCATCAGGAAAGAGGCGTTTCGTGTATTTTCGTATTAGTCTTCGATTAGTTAAGACATTCGGGTAATTTAGTTGGATTCGGTGGAAGTCTCGGGAAAGATGTAGAGCCCGACAGAGATGCTACCTGAAAAGTGAGATTATCAGAAATGAGGCGTTTTATGTATTTTTGTAGGCGTTTTCGATTAGTTAAGTCATTTGAGTAAATTAGTTGGATCCGGTCTAATTTTCTCGGGAAAGAAGTAGGGGTCTATAGAGAAGCCACTTGATAAGGTAATGAGAAATAAGGCGTTTCGCGTATTTTCGTAGGCATATTCGATTAGTTAAGGGATTCGGGCAATTTAGTTGGATTCGGTGGAAGAATCTCGGGAAAGATGTAGAGTCCGACAGAGATGCTACTTGAAAAGTGGAAAGATCATCAAGAAAGAGGCGTTTCGTGTATTTTCGTAGGCGCCTTCGATTAGTTAAGTGATTTGGGTAAATTAGTTGGATCCGGTCTAAGAGTCTCGGGAGAGGTGTGAGTTCAACAGAGATGCTACTTGAAAGGTGGGAAGGGCATCGGGAAAGAGGCGTTTCGCGTATTTTCGTAGGAGTCATCGATTAGTTAAGGGATTCGGGTAATTTAGTTGGATTCGGTGGAGGAGTTTCGGGAAAGATGTAGGGTCCAACAGAGATGCCACTTGAAAAGTGATAAGGTCATGAAAAAAGAGACGTTTCGTGTATTTTCACTGGCGTGTCTGTTAAGTTAAGCGATGATTCGGGTTATTTAGTTGTATCCAGTTTAAAGACCTCGGGAAACATGCGTACAGTCCGACAGAATTGTTACATGAAAGGAAATAAGGTTCAGGGAAAAGGGGTCTCTCGTATTTTCATTGGCTTCGCCGTTTCGTTAAACGATTCGTGTTATTTAGTTGTATCCGGTTTAAAGTTGTTTTTATCTTTTGCAGATGCCGCATTTTGCTTTTGTATTATACCAACAAACATTGCCCCTGTTTCATAGTGAAAGTGCAGCATGTACCTATTTTCTTTTCTTGTATTTTTGTTTGCATAATATTTTAAAAATATTCTTGTGATTTCATTATTTTTAACCAAAAGTATTGTATAAACCCAAATGGTTCATTTCCAATACGTACCATAAGCATCAAATACTATAAAGTAAATCGCTGTTTTCTCAATACTCTGTAATTAGATGCGCCACTCTTGCTTATGAGGGCAGAATACAAAAAATGTATGCGACGCTCGGCATGGGTATTTAATAAGGGTGTCCATATGTTTGGTGACGTCACCGACGAATTTTCGGCGTGTCTTGGTAATTTAAAATATCCACCGCTCGGACGCCGGTGGAGATTAAGGAACGAAATTTTCAGGGACCCAAGAGGTAGGATGGATCTAGCTTTCCCGAAAGTCCGGTCGAAAAAATCCTCCGGTTAAAGAAGTTAGAGCCTGGGGAAAAGTAGCGTTTTTCTGCAAAATCGACCTTTTTTAAATATTCGTATCTCGGGTAATATCTCAGATGGACGAAAAAGAAAAAAAGAAGTTGTTCATTTGTCCTTCTTCTTGGCCGTCGTGCATGTCGCGATCCTCTAAATCCAAAGGGAAAGGCTGTGACGCGTTTCTAATGGGTAGGTGTCGGAAGAATCGTCGAAATCCGACAAAATCGCCGCTTTTCAAAAAATCATAACTTTCTTGGGAGGCAAAATCGAGGAAAACGATTTTCGACAGCGATTTTCTAAATTTCATCTAGTTTTCAAAAAAAAATACGCCGCCGGTCCATCTCAAAGGAGTCGCGAGTTAATAAGCTCGGAAGGGGGACATGTTTTGGAAATTCGAAAAAATTGCGGAAACACGAACACTTCAAACGTTATTTCCAAACGAAAGATCGCCGCCGGACCGCCGTTCTTGCGCGAAAACCGAGTTAGAGGATGCAACTTAAAACTACATCGAGAATCGCGCGGCCCCCCGCCGGTTTTAGACTCAGTAGAAGCGAACGAAAAAGCGCTATTTTGACGTCTATCGTTCAGAAAACGTCGGCCATTTTTTTCCAAATTTCTCGCGTGTCGTATCTCTTTCTAATTTCTCAAATTTTACAAACCTCTTCGACACGGTGCTATCGAAACGCCAATAATTTTTAAAATACTTGGCGGATCGCCACGAAAGTCCGCTATTCGATGGTCCCGACACGAAAACGTCCATAACGCACGGCGCTGCGCGGCCAAACGCGTTAAGAAAAAAGCCTTTAGCGCCGCAGAATGTGTGAAAAATCGGCGCCGAATTAGAGTGAGGAAGGGCTGTCAGATTTTAATAGATAGAAATATTCTTGTGATTTCATTATTTTTAACCAAAAGTATTGTATAAACCCAAATGGTTCATTTCCAATACGTACCATAAGCATCAAATACTATAAAGTAAATCGCTGTTTTCTCAATACTCTGTAATTAGATGCGCCACTCTTGCTTATGAGGGCAGAATACAAAAAATGTATGCGACGCTCGGCATGGGTATTTAATAAGGGTGTCCATATGTTTGGTGACGTCACCGACGAATTTTCGGCGTGTCTTGGTAATTTAAAATATCCACCGCTCGGACGCCGGTGGAGATTAAGGAACGAAATTTTCAGGGACCCAAGAGGTAGGATGGATCTAGCTTTCCCGAAAGTCCGGTCGAAAAAATCCTCCGGTTAAAGAAGTTAGAGCCTGGGGAAAAGTAGCGTTTTTCTGCAAAATCGACCTTTTTTAAATATTCGTATCTCGGGTAATATCTCAGATGGACGAAAAAGAAAAAAAGAAGTTGTTCATTTGTCCTTCTTCTTGGCCGTCGTGCATGTCGCGATCCTCTAAATCCAAAGGGAAAGGCTGTGACGCGTTTCTAATGGGTAGGTGTCGGAAGAATCGTCGAAATCCGACAAAATCGCCGCTTTTCAAAAAATCATAACTTTCTTGGGAGGCAAAATCGAGGAAAACGATTTTCGACAGCGATTTTCTAAATTTCATCTAGTTTTCAAAAAAAAATACGCCGCCGGTCCATCTCAAAGGAGTCGCGAGTTAATAAGCTCGGAAGGGGGACATGTTTTGGAAATTCGAAAAAATTGCGGAAACACGAACACTTCAAACGTTATTTCCAAACGAAAGATCGCCGCCGGACCGCCGTTCTTGCGCGAAAACCGAGTTAGAGGATGCAACTTAAAACTACATCGAGAATCGCGCGGCCCCCCGCCGGTTTTAGACTCAGTAGAAGCGAACGAAAAAGCGCTATTTTGACGTCTATCGTTCAGAAAACGTCGGCCATTTTTTTCCAAATTTCTCGCGTGTCGTATCTCTTTCTAATTTCTCAAATTTTACAAACCTCTTCGACACGGTGCTATCGAAACGCCAATAATTTTTAAAATACTTGGCGGATCGCCACGAAAGTCCGCTATTCGATGGTCCCGACACGAAAACGTCCATAACGCACGGCGCTGCGCGGCCAAACGCGTTAAGAAAAAAGCCTTTAGCGCCGCAGAATGTGTGAAAAATCGGCGCCGAATTAGAGTGAGGAAGGGCTGTCAGATTTTAATAGATAGTAATTGATAACGGAAAATTGATTGACAAGGCCAAATGAAAAATTATATTTATAATATTAATATCTTGATAAATATATCATGTTTCATGTCTCGTGATATTGTTTCTATAACGGTTATTGTCCTAAAATAAATATAGATTATAGCAATATCTTATATTACAAATATCTAATTGTTAGTCTAGGTCTAGAGCAATGAATGACTAATTTAACATTGATTATTCCAAGGTATATTCTGAACTATTAATCAAATAAAAAAATATTCTTATACTTCAGCACACTGCAAACTAAATCATTTCATAATAAAAAACTGGAACTAATATTCTAATTAAGTCACCCAGTGACGTGATCACATTTTAATAAAATTTCCGCAAATTTCAAGTTATAGGTAGATAGATTTATAAAAGCTAAACAAAGTCATTTATAAAAAAATTCCACCCCTAATTGGCAGATTTTTATTTAATAATAATAAACATATTAATAACATTATCAATAATATTCCTTTAATATATAAAATATTAATATTAACTGCCGGGCATCAAATACTGTTCGGAGTGTTGGGACTACTACATAATATGCACAATACAGTAATAAAATACAATAATTTTTTAATTTAAGGTATGACACTAACTAATTGCTCTGATATAGAGAGGAATTCGGCAATCGAATGAAAGAAATAGAATAATTTGTCAAATACAAGCTTCAACAAACATAATAAACCGTACTGGTATTTCTTATCAACGACCAAGATTTTCTGTTAAATCGGCCGTTAATAATAAATTAATATTTAAAACAGAAACAGTAATAAAAAATCCCGATTTTATATTTTTAAAATCGTAAAAATAAACTTTAACCAAATATAATAAAATATACATATTATAGGGTGTTCCATTTAAAAAATTAAAACCTTAACCTTTTTTATACGATTTACAGTTACTGTTGTTTGTTGAAAATATATTTTTATGATCCTTATAAGATATCCTTTAAATTTTCACTAGTAATTTCCCTATAGTACTTGAATTATTACCAAAAGTTTTTTGAGTAAGTGCGAAAATTTTCTCAGAAAAATTTCTGGTTTTAATTGAAGCACGTGGGGATTCGGTAAGAAAATCTCGCCTGTGGTAGACGTCAAAATCACCACTTTTAGTTCGCTCTTCCTGCTCCGAAAATCGCAGCGAGACCATGTGATTCGCAATATAGTTCCAAGTTAGACTCTCTACCTTGGATTGCTTGCCAGAACGGCAATGCGGTGGCGGTTTTTTGTTAGGAAATAGCGATTGAAAAGCAAATATCAAATATGATCATATTTCAATAATTTGACAGAAAAATTTCCACTTATTAATTTTGCTCAGGGTACAGGATACAGGATACAAATTTCCGGAAATTTTTTTGGTTGCCATGGTAACGAAACCAAAAGCAAACTTCTGATTGGCTAAAAATGCGACGTGTGAAATTTTCTTCTTCATTTTTTGCCATAATATCTTCAAAAATAAAATCTGTAGCCATAATTTAAAAATATGAGGAATCAGCTTGTGCATTTAAGGAACCAAAAATGTATTAACAGAAAATTAAGCAAAAGACTTCCAATATGAATACTGCGATAAAGACGAAAAGTGATTTTTTTTTTAATTTTCTAATTATTAAGTGTATAAATTATTTATCTTATTGAATTAAACTTTATTTCTAGTCGAGATACCTCAGTTGATCTTCAAATGTGTCTCTTTCCACCTATCTACCGATCTCGTCTTTTAAGTCTTTACTTACATGAGTGTTTGTTCCATCTTAATATTTTCATGATGATATGGTATTTTCGATATTCAAAAAGAAATGAGTTAAAATTGGCAATAAGATTATTATAAATATTATACCTACCAACGTCCTGGTATAATATCCTCAAAAAATGTGGGCTTATAATTATTACATTACTGATTCCAGCTCAATAATTGGCTTTACGTAAATACTAGGTGCGATACTACTGCACCTAATAGAGATTTTTAGTTTTCAAATATAGATAAAAAGTCAAATCATAAGAAATTGTTTTCTTAATCGTCTCTCAAGTCATCGAAGTAACCCTCGGAATATTCTAGGACTTTGTATTAGGTGAAGAGAGACAATTACACAATTCATTGTGGAATACGAACCACATCTTGACAGTTTTCTCCCCATCTAAATCCGAAGCAAATCAGAAAATAATTTTTAATTTGCCTCAGAATAGCCTCGAACCAAGTAAATACGTATCAACGCATTTACCCACTCGTCTACTGTGCCGTAATAAACAGAAGATTTAGATCATTTTTGTTCATCTTGGATTCACAAAATTGAACATATACGTAGAAATAATCTTTAGTGCCAGAACTACTCGCACTAAATTAATTTTTCAGAACGCATGGTTTCGCTCACAGTCCAGATACACAAACAAAATGTCAAATGAACATAACCGATCAATCTTGATTTCAGTACTAGGTATATAATATTAAATATAATCTACAAGACAGATAAAATTAAAAATTAGTTTTTCTATTAGCTAATTTGTCACTCAAAACAACGTTATTAAAATATTCTGTGCTGCTTTGGATTTATGTATTTTATACACGATTGCGTGACTGCCGATAATTAGACCAGAATTTTCATGTTTAGTAAATATATTTAAGCAAAATTAATTGTTTCTGATTTAAATCATGCCACAATTTTATGACGAGGAATAGTCTATACATTTGCGTTACTAACACCCCGATAATTTCAGCAATTGCAAACGTTATTAAAATGTGACGGGCGTTAGTACATGCGATCAAGTATGTATTTAAATATTTGTTTGTAGATAAAGTTAATTTTGATCATCATGTTTTGATCCGCAATTAAATTAATCGAACAATTGTTCGAAAGGCACTGGGAACCATTGCATAAAACCACTGAGCTCAGTATATCAATAAACGTTTTATGTATATCTGTCTAGCTTTCAGTGCTTGATTAATAATAATTGTTAAACCAATTTGAAAATAATATAATTTATACCACAAGCCAGAATAAATAAATAAATAAATAAATACTTTTATTTTCCTTTCAGACAATATAAATATAGGAATCGTCCCATTTTGGCCAACTTAATAATTAATTTGCATAGGAATTAAAACTATGTAATTCGAAATCAATACGATTTGTACTACTGCGCCCAGCCTATTGCAAACCGCTGAGAAAATCCCGACAATACTATTTTCATATGCATATCTCGCATTCGTAAATACGTTTATTTTGTAAATTTTGTAATTTACATTCGCATGTCTGACCGGTAGTTCCCATCCAGGAAATTATCCTGTCAGTTTGTATCCCTCCCCAAAATAGAGATAACAGCAAATTTCCCAGTTCATTCCGTTATCATTATTACTCTGCTTTATTGTTGTAATTATTATGTACCATCTAATTACGGCTAATGATTTCTATATAAACTGTGCTAATATTGATTAGGCTATTACAGAAATGTTGCTAACAGCGCGTTACAAACCAAACATATTATGAATTAAGTGGTTTTCAACCACCGCAATGCAACATATTGTAATCGGGATATTTCTGCATTCACAATTCAGAAAATTTCCAGAGATTAATTTATATAGAGTTATACAGATCTTAAAATTATTTCCGAGTGGGTGCGACAATATTAATTATATAGGTAAACTTAGAAAAATAGCATGACACTGATTTTGATTGGTTATTGATTTAATTTTTTCGTACTTCATGATACATACCCAACAGTTATAAGTCCACTTAAGGGATAGGAAGGCAAGCTGAATTTATATCATAAAAATCAAAACGTAATAATAAAAATACATTAATACCAATAATAATAATACCAATGATCAAAATAAAAATGGGAATCGTAAAAAATTATCAAAAGCATTTATATAGACAAGATTTATTCCTATTATAAATAATATAAAAGTATAGTGTTATGTAAGGAGGATTTTAGGGATAATATTGTTTATTATTTTCAATTTTTGAATTTTTAGTACGCTCTGCACTTTCGGGTTACCGAGTCGTTTTAATTGCACTTGAATTGGCAGACCTGTCTTAAGTTTTTGACACTTGTGGTCCAGATATGATGACTGACTGTTCTAGAATTTACTGCACCGTTTACTGGATTTGTGTAAACCAAATAGGCCTTGGATGCAATTTTGGATTTCGACCAATCAGGTGGCTGCTCGTTAATTAGGATAATTTTTACCTTTATTCCTGGTAAGTTGAAGTTGCTTTTCCGTTTCTTTTTCGCATTTGACCTTGACCCATCATTTGAAAGTCCTGGGAATATAAATTTCCAGTTTAAATCCTAATTTTCTCAATTTATTTCAGGAGCGATCTGGACGTGGGTTTGCTTCTTTCACTACCCAATAACAACTCACTTTTTGTTTCGTTTCTAAGGAACATGCAGAAAGTGTGCCAAACCATGGATTTCTTGATTCCCAACCGTCATTATGGTTTGTATTTTTGCCTTTTTTAACTTTATTATATAATTTTCCTATGAAAATATATCATTTTCAGCATCCTTATCCCCTGATGAATTTGTGGATACCCATTTGTTGATATTACGTGAGATGAATTTTTGCCCTGCCGTTCACTTTGACGAAACATCACTGAACCTTTCGAAGATCACTACACAACACTTCTTAGGATCTAATTTACATTGTGTCTAGTCATTTGACTAGACTGGAGGTTTCACAGGTAAGTCTTATACTATTCAATTACAATTTTAATTTAATATGGCTGGTTGGTTGAGAGGCTAGGATACTAGACTCTCAGCCAGGAGTCCCGGGTTCGATTCCCGGCCGTGGCACTGGGATTTTTTTCGGATAAAGAAATTAATCCTAGTATACTCGGATATTGGGTGTGTGTCCCTTGTCTCTAAATGTGTAGCCCCCTCCCGCACAAGACTTTCAGAGTCTTCAGGGATAAAGAGGGTTGTATTATCTGTGGTGTAATTTATTTATTTATTATTTATTTATAGAAATTTACAGAAATAAAGTCCATCTTTGTTTAACTGTTATGTTGAAAATCGTTCAAACTTTGTTTAAATCATGCAACTAACAGATATTCTGTTATTGATTATTTTAAAGAAACATAGTACAATGCATTTACTTTATTTTCGCCTTTAATTTGTTTACGCTTGTGGACCCTTTGTTTACATGTGGCTCGTTGACCTCTTTCGCCTCAACAGGTGTTCTACAGCAGATTTATGCAGATGGTTCTCCGACATGATATCCCTTTTTTTAAACTTGTATTAATCTATTGAGTATACGATACGTAAGTTTCTCGT
The DNA here is from genome assembly GCA_963680705.1 of Rhagium mordax. Classification (NCBI taxonomy): domain Eukaryota; kingdom Metazoa; phylum Arthropoda; class Insecta; order Coleoptera; family Cerambycidae; genus Rhagium; species Rhagium mordax. Next base: position 122,053,280 of record OY796656.1, read on the forward strand.
TATTTGTTTTATTAAGAGGATTATTTCATTTTACCCTGGATTGATCTGAGTTTATTTTTAATTTTACTTATTTAATAGTCGGGTTTTACTTTCTTTTATAGTTTAAATACATGACAATAGGTACCTAATATTCAATAAAGTTTAACTTTATTAATAGTAACAGTATTCTTGGATAAATATAATTATTCTGTCTGGACTGAACTCACAAATTAATTTTATCAAGAAATTTCTTCCTGGTGCAATATCCCTTATATTTTGCGAATAGTTATAGCCTTTACTTGTAAAATTTTTTTATAGGTCCAATACAAGATGTTGTATTTTTAGCTGTGACTGGAGGGGCTGCAGTATTTTAAACAGCTGTTTCCATTGGTCCACAAATCAGACGAAAGATTGGACTTCTGAGTAAAATCGTAGAACTTCGAATTCTCGAGTTTTATTGTAACTAGATATTTGATTTAATATCATTAATAAACTAGATTAAAGAGTTTAAAACCGTAAATTATTTTCAAGCCAAGACGACTCTTCAGGACCAAGGTCTTCTTTAATGATATAACAGGTGTACCAGTAAATTAGTGGCCTCTTTCTAGTCTCCTTCCACTCCTTTATTATTATTACTTCTCTCCCGATCACTTGAAAATAATACATTTTTTGCTGAAATAATGCCAGTTAGCACCTGTACATATTGAAAAAATTGCTACAGCCACAGTTATGGGCTTTATAAGAAATAATATATTAATAACAGTTGTGCTGCACCTGAATCATTTTTAGTTTCTAAAACTATACCTTATTGACCAAAACCGATTTTTAAAACCGATTTTTAAATTTAAAATTTATTTTATTTAATTTTCAAATTAAATAATATACAGGGTGTCCCATTTAAAACGAAACATCCTTATTACAATTTTTGATGAATGAAGCCAATCAAATTTGCCATGTCATATCAATCTTGCAAGTTAATTCATTCGTTTTGGACTAACAATTGAAAATGATAATAATAATTTCTCACGCAAACCACTGGGTAACACTACTACAAAGGCAAAATAGATCGTTCTCGATAGTACATTTTGTAACCATATTTGCTTATGGAAACAATATGAGTTTTTTTAGTTAGTTTCTGTCTCGATCTCATCCAACACATCAATAGTTATAAAGTTTCCAAAATTAATTTTAACAAAGTTATGGTTTGTGTCGAGGGCAACTTTGAAAGAAATTATTGGCTACAATGACATGAAAAATTTCTAAAACATACTTGATAAATTTATGAACACTGTCAACGAACAAAATTCAAAAAATGAACACATCAAAATTAAAATTAAGATCCCTATAAAGTGAGCCCATTAGTAAAAATAAGTAGTGAAATATTGCAAGAAGATAATGTACTTGTATTTAGAATCAAAAGCATCAGCAACTAAGTGGTGGCAATTTTCAAACGATTTTACAGTTTTGGAATTGTGCCAAAGCAAAGGTAAAACACAAGATGATGCTACTCTCTTCAATAATGTTCTATTCACTGATGAAACAACTTTTTATAAATGTGGAATATGGATTTGTTGACAAGCGCGATTTTCAGTAGTATGCTTCGGAAAATCTCACTTTTCTACACACATTGTAAAACAAAGTTAATAGCAGTTGTAGTAAGTAAAATTATAAGCACATTTGGTTGGTCGTTTGATTCCTGACTGTTTTTCATTTTATTTTGAATGTTTAAAGTATCCCCACTGATAATTAGAAATCCCCAAATCAACAGAGTGAAAGAATTGAATCACAACACATTATTATAAGTCGCCGCGGGTCTAAATTAATTACGGATTTCACTTTGATGTCAGTAACAAAGAATAAGTAACTATTTTTGAAACTGCAAAAAGGAACAAAGCATAAGAATAGCCCCAAGTTATACGTATTGCTATGATTATAATCACTTTGAATTTCTCTGCAATTATAGCTTTGATAAAATTTGTAACAGCCATGATTATTACACAAGTACATAATTAACTCAATTAACATAATACACAATGAATATCTGTCTATTGTAGTTGGGAATACGATAGCTTTGTGTATTGACATTTTTCAGCTCCAGAAATTGTTCTCTTTAGGGTATGGTTAAGTTTGGTGTATGGTATTAATTATAGCTAAACCATTACACACACAGTTTTTATTTAATTTTTATCCTACAACGAAACATAGATTTGTAGCATTTTTGTTTCATTTATTTGATTTCTAAATCATTAAGTTTCTGGACTTTCCATATTTAGTTACATTTCATCACATCCATTTTTTCATCACAGAAACATTCAATATAAACTTTATCTTAAAGACATGAAATATTATCCTTTGTGCTATGGTACATTCTATTTGCTGTCAGATAAGTTTAATAGTTTCATGGATTTATTAGAACTTTCCGAAAAACTGTTATACATTCACGTTCCAATTGTTCATTAAACATCTGCAGGCTGCGCTTTGTTGTGTGGGTAGACATAAAGCGAGAGACTCTGTTGCGGTCAAGTGTCCACTGTCCACTCAAACCACAATCAACCGAACTACTCTTAACTCAAAGAACCACAGTCGGTTCTTTTTAAAACTTTGCAGTATATTATTAGTTTCGGAGAACTATTCAGTAATAATACTGTGAAAACTGAAAGTAGCAGATTTGCGCCAGACAGAAAAGAAGGTTTAATGTGAAAGTATGCTTTCGTAACTCAGATTATTTACTTTATATTGTCCATTTAAAGAAGTTTATTTTATGATTTTTCTACCGTCGTTCCCGTAAATTTAAGGTTCGTAATCATATTGCTATCATATTCCTTCGTCTGACATGGTTTCATTTTACTAAAAATTCACAGTCCTTCGCAAAGATGCAACCGGAGGAGACATTGGATATGACGAAGTAGAACGCAAATCTTGTGATATTTCGGATGTGATAAAAATGAAAATTTGTTGCAAAGTAGTAAATAGTTATTTCATTAACACAAAACATTTTCAAAAAGTAAAATCTTATTATCAGTAGTTTTATTTAGAAATTAAAATAAAAAGTTATTTTATTAACAAAAACATTCTCATAATGAAAACTAAAATGGTATTATACAAATTTTTTTCACTAATAATGTTAAAACTGAAATAATTCAATATAATTTCGGGAAGATGAAAAGTGATTCCTAACAATTACAAATACCGATATCGATTAATCGCAAACTATTAAACGCAGCTAATAGTATAGGAAAAGTGTCCAAACTGAACAAGAACATAGTGAATTCGTTGAAACTTGACATATACGTTTAAAAACACATACCTGTGTTTCAAGAAACTTAAGGGTCCCGAACCGTAAGGGGTGTGTCGGTGCTGCCTACTTGAAAAATCGTGGGATGAACTAGGTTTTTCACATGCATAATAAAAATTGGCAATTGAACCATGAGAAATTTTTAAAAAATAAGAATATTTTCATTTATAGAAAAATATTAATTTTTGACTTTTTTATTAAATTTGTTTACCAATTTTACGTTTGTTTCCTTCATTTTCTGCTTGTTTATCTGTGAGTATATTCTGCAAAATGAAAAAGTACATAATCATTGTACAAGTGAGGATTATCGAGTTGTTTAAAATTTTATATATATTGAATGAAACACACTTTGTATCTAAAGGAGATCGGAATCGATAGCATCTAAATCTTCTGCGTCGTTTAGATCCTCGATAATTTTACCCATGTATGAATTTAGACATCGCACCACTCTCTGACAATTTCCGTAAATTTGTGAGCATCTTCAACCTGCTTTTCTGTTGCGGTTGCAGGAGATAAGCTGCAATATTGATTCTGCTGTTGGCACAAAAAGTGTTATCACAGTTTGTAAGGAGCCGTTAATTTTCTTCTATCCCCACTGTTGTGGATTTTTTTTCATTGCCAAGCCATTTCTGAATTTTGTAGAATACTCGTAATGAATATTAAGCGACTGCCTCTGAAGTTGGTGGTAATAATTCCAACTTTGATTTTTGTTTGTGCAGCGATTTTTTTAATTGATTAAATCTGTATGAGTTGAGTGAGACATTTGATTTTCCTTGCACCGTATACAAGTAGGAAAAGAGTTTCACCAGCCTATTTTACTTGTGAGGGGGTTGAATTCTTGCCATTGAAATTCTACTACATTAACTAACTGCATTTCTTTCTGAAGCAGTTTGATGACTTTTAATTTTTCTTTCTGAAATATTCTAGACGTGGTATCATAACCACTGAAGGCATGAATCAGTAAAATTGTATTTTTCTACTACTGTCTATATAAATGAACTTGTAACCCTAGCAACACGCGTGATAACGAAAGTAACCATTCGAGTTACCTGGTTGCTAAGGCGTTGCTATCTACGAAAGTAAAACTTATGCGGCCAGGACAGAAAAGTAGAAAAACAAATTTTAAACCAAATTAATTCATTCTATTTGAACAAATTAATACAACTAAACAATTTTGTATTAATAAAGAAAGGTCTTTCTAGGAAGTACGCCAACATTTTTGTCGGCAAGTAGTACCTACCTACTCCATTTTAAAAACGGTTCATAAGTTTGCATATACCTTTGCTTTGGATTTCTTGGGGTAAAACAAGGCACAAGAAATATTCCCATTTATATCTCCACAAAACTTAATAATATGTATTTGTTTATTTTAGTTTGAAACCACGAGAAATTAAAATGTGTAATATTTAGTTGCCATGGAAACAATTTTCACAGGCAGCCTCCTAAACTATAAAATTTATTAAAAACGTCAATTAATTTCATGAAATAATTAGTTTTAAATTAGTAAATCCCATTTTTTTCGGTATAGTAGAAAAAATATAATACATTTCACGATGCGAAAACCCTTTTAAGTATTCGGTGTTTTTTGAAAGGTCTCGGCTTTGCCTCGACCATTCAAAAATCACCTCACACCTTAAAGTAACCTTTCGCATCTAGTAATGTAAATAACTATTTTTATACGTTCTTGTCATTTCTGGATTTGTGACGAAGAAAGAATTTTCCATATAATTTTTCCTGTTCCTGGCCTTATGAAAAGTATATCTTTTTCTTCTGGAGTTAAAGCGATTAATAGAACAAGGAGATCAACGTCCTCATCAACTAAGTACAAATTTCAATTGCTATTTTAACAATAGGTGAATCCACATCATCTACAGCTTGTTTTACAAACAATCCTTTGTTTTAAAGAATTTTTGGCAACATTGAAATTAATCGGATTTCGTTTATATCATTTGACAAAAACTTTTCTTGAGGGAGGGCTACGATTACTGAATTTTGCCTAAATTTGGTTTTCACGTAGTTAACATACGTCGTACAAATGTGGATGCATTAAAAATTCACCTTCAAATTATATAAATAATAAGTATAGAGTTACAAAGATTTCGCAATTTTCTTGCTTATTTGATTAATTTCGGTACATTTTGCCTGTACTGTAACCGTGTGACATATCATTGGATCAGGCATTGAGAGAGGAGTTGAACATATATTTTATTTTCCTTCAAATCACCGCTATCTTTGTAAATTGCGAAAAACGACAAAATTTTAAGTTACATATGGTTTTCGGCTATACATATTTCGACGAGACAAAAGGAAATAAGCTGTTCGACGTGCTTCTCGATGTTAAGTTGTCTTGGAGATTGTTGGGCGTGACTTTTCTAACGCAGCGCTAAATTCCCATGTAATAATTTTTTGTTTACTTTTGCTTAATCTACCTCATGTTAAAGTAATGGCACTCAAACCTCTAACACTCCGTAATACGTACAATTCAGGTATCGGCAACCTGCCAGAACAACCCCGATCCTAAATCCACCCCTATGATTTGTCAAATTGCAAGTCATTGACAAAATTGAAAAAATTGCAAAAACACGAAAACTTCAAATACTATTTCCAAACGAATTTCCGAGAGACTGTTTTGGTAAGAAATCCAAGGTAGAGGGTCGAACTTAGAACTACATCGTGAATTGCACGGTCACGCTCTGATTTTAGGCTCAATAGGAGTGAACGAAAAAGTGTAATTTTGACGTCTATCGTTCTGAAACCACTGAAATCTCACGCGTTACGTCATTCTGCCATGAAACTGATTTTCGACCCCCTACTAGGAAACTAAAAACATTTGTTTAATCCTGCTCTTGAAACATGCAGTTTCTTACTTGGATACAATACTCGATACAATTAAATGTCAAAGTGAAGAAAAGGCACTATCGAGAAACAGAAAATTGTTTCGGGGTCCTGAAGTCGTCCCGAGTCCGAAACTGTACTCGGTTCCGTCCTAGGACCGATATTAAGAAATCATTAAATTTCGCTGGATCGACTATAAGGTGTAATCTATCGGACGCACTATGGATTTTTAGGCGAATTTTACGAAAACACGAAAATTTCAAACCTTATTTCCAAACGAAAACAGGCCGCCGGGCCGCCGTTCTGGCAATAAATCCAAGCTCGAAAGTCCAACTTGAAAGTACATCGTGAATTGTGCGGTCCAGCTGCGATTTTGAGGTCAGCAGATCCTAACTAAAAAGTGACATTTGTGACGTTAACAAAAAATTTTAAAATTTTGGCAAGACCTGCACGCGCATGAAATTTGGAGGGTTCGGCGCGCGCATTCGGCCTTTTTAATTTCGCAAAATTTACAAAACTCTTCGACATGGGATATTGAAACGCTAATAACTTTTTAAATATTCAAATAATCGCAACGAGATATAACCGTTGGGATTTTCTCGACAAGAAGACGCCTATAAAAAAATAATAACATAACTGCTGGTACCACGTGATTTAGACAACCAATCAAAAATTGGTCACTCTGTTGTCGCCACTGTTTCTATAAGTCATGCTTCATAATTTGCAACATGAAACTGATTTTCAACCCCCTATACGAAAACAAAAACATATCCAATGTTAAAATATCTGTGAAGATAAATACAAATACTGATAAACTTGAGTCTGTTCAGTCGCTAAGTCAAACATGGTTCTATTCCGAAAATTATTTACCCAATCTACATGCTTTCTTAAATTGGCCCTTTCAAGGTGTTTAAAGAAATAAAAATATATAGCGTATGTTACCAAGCAATTGAACCAGTAATTGAAAATTTTGCTCCATAAAGAGAGTATTGAAAAGATTAGCGGACGAGCCAATTACATTCATTAAACGGTCTTTGTAAGAAGAGACTAATAACTAAGGAAATAGTTACCTCTTCTTCCATTTAATGAGGAACATTTATTAACAGACATGAGATAGCTCCTCCACCAAAATTTTTCAAAATCGCTCAGAAGCCGATCAAGTTATCGTGAGAGGCAGACATTTCTAAATTTGTACAACTTCTTAGATGTCTATTGTCACCAATATAGAGAGTTGTACCCACATAGAAGTAAATAATAAATATTTCTAAAATAACTTATTTTGTTAATCTATCGCTGATTTTATTCATTTTCATCAACCTGAATCGTAAATAAATATTTTCCAATTGCTTAGGTATAATAATACCGAATTTTATTCATGTCTATTGATAATCACACAGTATTTATTAAGATTACTTTTATTTTGTTGAATTCACCATTGCCAAATATTACTCTCATTTAAAAGCTGGGATCTACAGACAAAATAAAATGATTGTCGCCTAGTCCCAACTTAAAGCATAAAAACAATAACTACTTCTTTAATGAAGTCCCATCAGCAAAACTAAGCCGACAGCGTTCTCGGAGCACCATAACTTTACATCAGAACAAAGGATCTAATTGAATAAGGATTCCACGCAAAGAAACTAGAAGCTCTGCAACAAAGGACCCACCAGCTCGTCGAAGTCTCTGTGTTAGTCATTAATTTACGCCAAATATCGCTTTAAGGGGTTTTGCTAAATTACTCACAAGGTATACTTGTTTATTTATAGCCAATAGGTATAGCGTGAATCCTCAAAGGACTTCGATAAGAGAATCAATGAAATTATTGCCATTGGTGACCTAATTGACTCGTCCACTCGTGAGAACAGATCCATCTGTCACATTCAATCGGATCGGTTCCCTCTGGCGATATCGCCCAACATGTTGGAAGCTGGATTTAGGGATGCTATAATTCGTACACACAAAGATACTTAATACAATAAGTTGTCAATGTGGATCACATAGGAGTGTGGGTAAGGGAACATTGTTTTTAAGGAATTTACAAACAGTTAATTTAAACCATAATCGACGTGTTAAATTTTCATAGTACCTATACGTTGTAAATTCCCAAGGTTTATATTTTTGAATATGCCAGATTGAATTAAATTGAAGACATATTAGTCTTCTACAGTTGTTGTCAATTCTTTAATGTTTTATATGTAATTGTTCTTCCACCTCATATTAATATCAATAAAAGTACCTAGAAACTTGGAGCAATTTGAAAAAACTAATGATATTTTTTGTAAATTGTTCTCATTCTTTTTCACGTTCGCATATCCGTAGTTTTTACTGTATTTGATCAGCTCTATTCTGAATAAAAATATTTGGTTAATCAATAGTGCGACTGTGCAGTATAATTTATCTTAGGAATAAAATTTATTTAGCCTAAAGGGCCTCTTTGTATATTTATATAAGTTTTCCATATCAATTTTGTAGACATAGTAAAAGTCTTTGGCAAAATTTTGCGCCAAAGTTATAAAATATAATGTATGTACCTAAAACATGAATGTTTGCACAGTGTTACCGTGTATCGTTGAATTTGAATAGCCAGAATTCTACTGTACCTTTTATAAGTATATCAAATATTTACTAAAAATTTTAATCCAACAAAATAATATACTAGAAACGATTCTTTAGTAAGCACTAAGCCGGGTGAACAAAACAGTTAAAATTCTCTTAATAAAATTAGATAAACAAGTCGATAATCAGATTGGTATTTAAAATACATGCAAATATTGTTTGTACGCCACTAATTTTCATCTGATTAAGGAAAAAAATATTACTTTGTGGTACACATCGATATAATAATATGGTGCATTGGATTTAGATCAGGACAGTGATAGTTTCAATCCCATCTACATTATTATGGTGGTAACTATTAGGCCGTTACTAGGTCCAACTAAGTATCCTTCGTTAATTATATTTTTTGATAAAAGCAACTTCTCTTCTGTCGAATACAAAACCGATTTTGATAATTTTTTTTTTAAATTTCGGAAAAAATTTATAGAAAAAGTGAGAAGGTATTTTATTTTTTCAGCTGATATTATCAAATAAGTGTTTTTTTAATACACTCTTAATTAAAAAATTTATAACCCTTTTATTTACTTAAATAATTGCATGAAATTTTATTACATAATAATATTTATAATTTAAAAAACCGCTGCCAATTATGGTATCAGATCTTCCTCACCGTGTGGTGGAGTTTATAATAAAAGTTAAAAAATTACTAATTCGTGAAAAAAATTTTTGAAAATTTTTTTGTTTAGATTTTGCTCATCAACGAATTACTTTCCTTGACCTCTAGAACGTGTGTACCAAAAACTGTAGCTGCTATCGCGATACACACAGACGGAAAATTTTTTTTGTCTGAAATTCGTCCAGAAATGCAATACAGTAAATACTTAGATACAGTTTCTCACATAAAACAGTTCGATAGGTATCTCAATATTTAAACATCAGAAAAATCAGTAAAATCCAATTCAATAAAGACATGACATGTTCTCTGAAACGGTGCAATTCGTAGTAAAAAGTAGTTAGCACTACGGGGGAACAATTGAGTAGCTAATCTTATCTCATTGTTTTAAATTATATACACGCGTGGAAATAATTTAGGGACGTTTATACTTCGACCAGCCATAATTATCGGGTAATGAAGATAATAACTGGTTCCTTGCTAGCTTCTGTTGATTTGCTATATTTTTATATTCAACCTAATTAAAATTAGATTATTTGATCTGAAAAATGTTGTGTGTGATTGGTAACACTCTAATACACATACAAATGCAGTTGCTTCAAATACATAGAGCACAAATACCACCTGAAACGTTACATAAAGTCCACTTGAAATCCAAAAGAGTATGATATCAATCCTTAATGAGAATACATGATCGTTTAATCAGAGCTCAGAAACAGGTTTTGTGGGGAAATTTTAATGGAGTTCCATTATTTTTGCGAAACTTAGAAAATATTAATTTTTATAGGTGGATATACCGTAATGATAAGGGGCACAATTAGCGCTAAAGAATGGATCTAATTTTTGTTGGAGGGGTACTATTTTAATTTGCATTTTTGATGTAGTTTTCTACGTAAAACTTGCTTATTACGAGGAAAAATTCACATAAACTGAGAATAGAAAGCTGAATATCCTAGATTATTTCCACGTGTGTATATTCGCGACTTAATCTGGTTCAGCACTGGATAATATATAATCACTTCCTTATGATTCACTCTCAGTTGTGAAAATGAAATTAATAACAGTATTTTTGCTGATTTGCTTGGGTCTAGCCCAAAGTGAGGAGTTTCATTATGATGGGTAAATATAATTCGAAATTATTAATTGCGATAAGATCGGTTGTTAATTTATAGCCTACTTAAAATTAAAACACTTTTTTTTATTATTATATATTATTCTTTATTTTCCTTAAAGGACAATACACATTATATAGGAATAGTCCAGGTATTGCAAAAAAACAGAAACTCTTTAGACGAAGTTCCGTATTAGAAATTAAAATTATAACATAAAATCGCATAAAATCTGCTAGCGTGTAAAGACAACGTTCTAGCAAAAACGATTTCAGCTTGCTTTTAAATGTATTGATGTTCTTAATAGACTTTATATAGTCGAGTAAATGATTAAAAATTCTAGCTCCAATATGAGACGGTGAATTCTTAACAATATTATATTTTGCAACATGCACATGCATTAAATCTTGTAGCCGAGTGTTGACGTGGTGAATATCATTATTAAGTAGAAAATATATAGACTGACAAGAGTTAAAATTTTATACTCGCAAAATAGGGTTTTACATGTATGGTACTTTGGAATATTTCCCATATAACGCAGAACACGTTTTACATCTTTGGCCATGGTGGAGTTGCCCCACAAGCAAACACCATATCGTAACCTAGAGTCGACCTGGGCGTAATAAATGTTTATTAGCTGATGTTGATGCAGAACTAATCGTAGATTTCTAAAAATATATGTGAGAGAACTTATTTTGGAAATCAAATGTGTACAGAGTTATCAAACGAAGATGTCCCAGGCTGTAACTCTTTTATTTTTCAATTTAGAAAAAAAAGTGTAATATGAAAGTTATAAGATGTTTTAAGGGCTTTAAAAATTCATTTTCAAAAAAACAATTGAGCATCTCACATAGAAGTTATAAATGTAACTTATGTTTTTTTAAATGGAACACCCTGTACATTTTTCGATATTTGAAATCTACGCCTGCTTACAATTCCAATGATATACATATGTTGTGTCTTTGCTCCAATCGTAGCACAATATTCTGTTTTTAATATTGATTTTTTTTTGGCGCATTATTCCATTAGCCATGAATAAATACAACAAATTGAAAAATTAATACACTCTTTTTAATAATCCCTAAAAACTTAATGTCGATTTAATTTATATTTATAAGAACTGCTCAAAATGTTGAAATACAAAATGTTATTAAAGTTCAAAAACATGCTTTTTTTATAAAGAATTGTAGTAGCCATCTACCGACCAATTTTTTGCGTTTTGGTTTACGAAACCGAGGCATAAGTTCCTCACATAAGTTTCTTTAACACTTTCTCTTTCATATCATACCATATTTATTTACTCATCTTAAAAAAGTTATTAGTGGTCAAAAGTCTGCATATTTTCACAAAAAATACAATGAAATAAAATTTAGAAAAGTTTTCTTTGTAGAAACAAAAGAATAAGTCATTAATCCAGACACATCATTTCAACCTTCTTTTCTTCTTGTTTTATTTCCTATCCAACATTAAAAAAAAAAAACAAAAAATATATTAATAACCAAAAGACAACGCGGTTTTACGAAAGTTTCAAATTACATCACCATTTGCAAATGCTTAAATTTATTAAGAAAATTGTTTTTTTCAGAAAGTTCCTTGGATCTTCATATTTCTTCTCTTATCATGTTCGTTTCTGCGCTCTGAAAATCAAATAATTACTAATGTTTAATAGTCAGTAAAAATTTTCAGTAACGTCCACTTTTCGAACATGACCAACTTTAAAATTCTTCTTTATAAGAAAGATTAACCTTTAGCAAGAAATATTCCTTGAATCTGTTTCTATTCTTCATGTATTTATTTATTTATTTTCAAAATAAGGACAACTGCTGGGCCAAATTTTTCATTTTTTTGCCTTTTACGAAGATCGGTAATTTAATTTCATCCTGAAGTAAATTAAAATGTATTTGTGATTTGCATTGAACAGGAGAGGCAAAAGTCAATGCCTTAGATGTGGTTCGGACTCTACAAAGGGCTGTAGGCCCTTGCTCTTTCCTAACGCTAACTTTATATTTTCAGGAAAAACATTTCTGTTCACAAATTAACTATTCTAGCTTTTAAGCTCTTAATTTAAAATACTTAACTGAAAAGATAAATAAACGATGTAGATATATATGAAACGATATTATTCTTAAAACTTCATACAATATTCAAATAAGACCTCAGAAACTATAATTGAGACCATTTTAACATGTATTATTTTAGAAATAAAACTTTTGGGAACAGAGGCAATACCAAAGCAGCGAACGAATATCCGTCTATTTCATTTCGGTGACTGCAACCTACCTTTGTGGAGACGTAATAAATATACAAAGGGCGAGAATTCGTAACCGTTATTATATTTAGAAACATTATTTCACCCTGAGCTCCGAGCCTCCCCTACTCAATTATGCGGACCGCACACTTGTATTACCTAAATTTAACCAAAAGTCGCTTCAGCAAAGCCATTCTTTTATTGTTGTATAATTTGTTCCTTTAAATTTTACATTATTTATTTTAATAGGTTTAAAGTGTACCAAATTTATCCGGAAACTAGAGCCGAGGCAAATCTGTTAGACATGTTCCAAGATAATGAAAATTTTGATTTCTGGTCCAAGCCACGAATCCTTAAAGCACCTGTTGATGTTATGGTCGCTCCCGTTGCCCAAGCGGGATTTGAGGACGTGATTAAAATGCACAATCTCAATTACAAGATCCTTATTGAGAACGTAGAAGAGTAAGTACATATTAATTTATTTATTTTTACATACATACATGGATAGGTGTAAAAAATTCCAAAATTTTAAGCTGAATTTACCATTACTTCAATTTTACGCTGCTTGGTTCAAAAGTAATTTCTGACATTTCTTCACATTCTCCAATTCATTATAATCCAATAAATGTTGGAAAACTAGCTTTTTCTTAAATAAAATTCCTTTTATGTAAGAGATACTTCAAAATGTTTGAAATAAAAATTGTACTTTTGTGTATAATTTAATTCCTGCAAATTATTTTGGTTTCGGAAAAAAAAATTGTTAATTTCGTTACGTTCCATTTTCTATCACTATTTTATCAAAAAATAAGAGAAAGGTCCCTTTATGAAGGAAACAGAACTATTCCGTTTGGAAACAGATTTTTGGAAGTAATCAATCGTATTCAAAAGAAATTTATAATATTTTGACAAAAATTGCTCTTTCCTTAAAGAAGAGTCAGTTTTTTTCCGGAAGTGTGTGAAGCCACACTAATTCCAAATATCTAAAATATGCCAGAAATTACTTTCTAACCAAGCAGAATGAAATCCTAGAGATGATTTGTCCTCTGTACCAATTGTTTTTTCATCATAATTTTATTAATATGAAATTCTTCATTAGAAAAATTCAGGAAGAGAATAGCCGTCTGAGAAGAGCCACGAGAGTCGAGGAAGGTGAAGTTACTTTTACAGAATATATGCGTCATGATGAAGTAAGTAGTTCTTTTAAGACATTATCACCCAGGCATTTCCTCACTCCTCACAATAAATTTCTTGAAAGCCAGTTTCATCTTCTTTATGCGCAAAAATATTCCTAATAGTAAATTAGGATTATCTGTTTAAGTGGCTGAAAGGAAATAAAAAAAAAAGAAAAATTGTCAGCATCATCAGAGTTAAGTTTGGTTATATGTATTTAGTGTTCCTGCTTCTTTAAATTGATCGCTTCTTTCAAGCTGTCTAATTTTTACCAAATCGCACTGCTTTTCCTTCAATGCCCCAAAAAGTCCTCTATTTTATTGGTTATAATTTATTTGTCATTGTAGATCAACGCCTACTTAAGAAGACTTGGCGAAGATTATCCTGATATTGTAACGGTCGAAGTGCTGGGAAAATCATTTGAGGGTCGTGACCTACTCCTGATAAAAATTTCGAGTGGGGGTTCCAACAAGCCAACTATATTTGCAGATGCAGCAATTCATGCCAGAGAATGGATAGCGCCACCTATGGCTCTGTACATTATTAATCAGCTCGTTGAAAATCCTGAAAACAGGGCTTTATTTGAAGATGTTGATTGGGTCATCGTACCGGTCGCCAATCCCGATGGATACGAATATACTCACACTGATGTAAGTATTTTCTCGATAATCCAAATATATTATCTAAGGTTAGGTTGCAACTATCTAAAAAATGTTTTTGAACTCGAAAACTGAGTCTTTATTTGGATAGATGGATGAAAAGATTAAGCGTAGTCAATAGAAATTTCAGACAGAGATCACCTGGATTATATTTTGCACGATATATGCATTAGATTAATAATTACTATCATTTAAATTTAGTTATATCGTTGATTGAAGGAAATTCACAGTTTTATCTGGTTTATGGATATTTTAGGCGTGACATTTTTATAACCGCGAATACCTTATTTTATCAAGTGATTAATTTATAAGCTAATCCAAAATGATTACTGATCCACACACGTTATAAGTAATAGAAGTCAAACGATTTATTTTTTATGATAAAATTTTTTAGACAAGATTATCTCATACCGTTTGACAGTTTAAAATTATATCATAATCACTTATTGTTAAATTAAATAAGTCAATAAATTTTGAATGATAAAGATGGGTAAGCACCTATCAAGCGGTGTTTATATTATAGGAGTTCCTTTAATTCTGTTATTCTAAATAGTCGATTTACATTTAAAGTAAACTGGATTCGAATGACATTATTAATTTCAATAATGACCACTTATGGGTCGATGAAAATTCTCACGCAGTAATTGAGTAGAGGCACCGATTGGATTGGAATTTTCCAGATCTTTCGTTTAGTCCATTTGTTCACCCCAAAGTCTTAACTAAATTTTCTGCAATAAGAATTGGCATTACTGCTAGAGAATATTCTATGAACAGTACACTAATGTATTTTTTATACACGATGGTATTCATCATTATTTTTTCTTGTTCGTACGAAATTCAAACTCACCCTAATCAATGGATAGGTCGTTGAGGAACGATAGCATGGCCATCTCACACCGCAGACTTCAATCTGCTGGATTACTATTCAGTGAGCACGTAAAGGTTGGAATAAATTCCGTAAAATCGTTACGAAGCAAGTGACAAAAATTCGCTCAGACACGTCGATTTTTAAATTAATTTCCCAATTTGCTTATTTAAAAAACAATGTTTACAAACTTTTTTTAAAGAGTCATGACGTCATCGGCATTTTTTTTTAAATGGTAACCCCCATTTTTAAAAATGCCATTTGAAAGAGCACATTTTTCTGCATACAGTAAGTTAAATTCTATGGCATGTTGCATGACGAAATTATCTTTTAAACTCTAAAAATCAAGAGATCGTTTTTTGTTCAAAATTGTATTTGGATACCAAAATTTCAAGAAAGGGACAATGGAGTGAGCATAATTGGTGGAGAAGTACCCAACCTACACTACATATATGTCACTGGTTAAACTTAAGGCATAATTTTTTTCGATGAATGCCAAAAATCTCGGTTCCTATATTATTTGCAAAAGATATTTAAAGAAATAGTTGTTTTAAACCTTTTACGTCCTGAATCTTGGAAACAAATGCTCTAACTAAAGACAAAATAGTCTCAAATTTGGACATGGAATTATCATCCAATATGATCTGCTTGCTCATAATCCAGTTTTTGATTATAGTTGCTTCATTGAAAATTGGTGATGTTCATATGTTATCAATATTACTGGCCTTGTAATGTTGTTTCCTATATTGATTTTTAGCAACGCCTCTGGAGAAAAACAAGATCGCCAGGAACTATATGCTCCGGTGTGGATCCAAACAGGAACTTTGATTACATGTGGATGGTGGCTGGAGCCAGCAGCTGGCAATGTAGCGAAGTCTACGCCGGGTACAAACCTTTCTCAGAGGTAGAGACCCAAATCCTCGGAGACTATCTTATGACTCACAAAGACAACATCAAATTGTATTTAGCTATACACAGCTACGGTCAGTATCTTATCTTTCCGTGGGGTTACACCAGTGACCTTCCTGAGGATTACGATGAGCTCGTAGCAGTGGCTGAATTAGTAAACGACGCAATATACGCGGTTAACGGTACCAATTACGTTATTGGTACTTCTACAAATGTACTGTCGCTTGCTGCTGGATGTAGCGATGACTTCGCTAAGGGTGCAGCTGGTATCAATTTATCTTATTGTGTGGAACTTCCAGGAGGTGGCAGTGCTGGGATTAATCCGCCAGCGACCAGTATCTCGTCGATAGTTGAAGAAACTTGGGAAGGGTTTAAAGCATATCATCAATATGTTAGAGATAAATTTGTTGATTAGTGTCTTAAAACAATATGTTTACCTAAACATGTCGAATCTACTAGTGTGGTTTAAATGTAGGCTACTGGCTAATGTGTATATAATATAAAAATAAAATGTAACTGAGTAACAAAGAGTAAATGATTGTGACGGTTCAGTCGCAGTTCTTATCCTCCTCTAAGTTAACACCCCTAGTGGTTTGTTAAAGAGAGAGATTATGTCGCTGCTGTGGACACCAAGGATGACCTCATTAGGCAGACAATGAACCCGTACGTTGATATCAGTTATGATAATTCTATTTACCTGAGACGTTCCATTGAACGTTGATATGAGTTATGTATTGAACAAAATGGTTCATATTTCCTTTATTTTCATTTTTTATCAATGTGCTTTTTATTATTATATGTTTATTATCATATTTCTTCCAATTAGATAAATAAGATTAAGTTGATTAAATTTTTAGGCATCCCAAGTATTTCACAATGTAATATCACGTCTTAACATCTAATCAGTATTTTCTTTCTATGCTATTTCTGGGGATATCTAAAAAGTTCTGAAGTGGTATCTCTTTTTTTCTTGCACCGCAACAATTAATCCCAAGATGCCTTTGATTACACTATTTATCTTCCATACTGTTCAATTATATCCATATCAGCTAACATCGAATGCCACTTTATACGTTAATTTTGCCTAGGTACTTGAAAATGACGGATAGACTCGTACTTGTAACTAAATATTTATTATTCGTTTTGTCTAAATTTTCTCGTTCTACTGCGTTACTCGTTCAAATGAACAATAGTTAATAACTATAATCTACAATATATAATGACCATATAGTGACCACTTATAATGGTGCCTTTTTGGATCTTTTTTTGGAAATAACTATGTTTTATTTAATTTTTGAAAACAGAATTAAGTAGCTGTGATTCACAAAAATGGCTTTGGTTTTGGTTTGTAACTGTACTTGTCACCCGGTATAAGAATTAAAATACCAATAAAAAAATTTTACTTTTCAGTTATTTTGAATTCGCCATTCTTTATTTTATTTTCGTTTTAATGCCAAAACTAATAAATATCATAAAAAATAGAAAAAAAAATTTCGACATTCGACTTCATTTTGTAGACGCCATTTTGTTTTTAGACACATTTTTTTGAGGCCAGATTCGTAGCGTAGTCTGCGACAACAACAACATTATGTAATCAAATTTCAGCCAATTGTTTAAATAAATAAAAGAGTTATTTGTTAATAACAATTGAAAAAATAAAAATCATAACTTACCACTTATTTCTATAAACTGAATACAAATAATATCGTCATCGTCAGTAAGAAAATACAGTTTTCTTACTGCCTCTATATTTTTAAGTTAGTTTGTAAACTAAAATTTCCGTATTTTGACCATACTTTCAAAACCCTAAAAATTGTACAATAGTGAGTGGGTCTCCAAAAATGATGTGCCTGAGTGAAAAGCTTTTGAAAGACTAATAATTAAAAAAAATTATGGTTAAAATATACACCTCTGAGAAAAAATTCAACTTAGATATTATAAAATAATGTCATTTACCATAACTACCTCTAGAAATAAAATATCTAAACAAACAAAATAAGGTATGGTATTTAAAGTTTTGCTTCTTTTACTTTTACCCCAATCTATACTAAAATTTTTCTTCAGAATAATATTCGCAGCAAGTTATCCACCTGTCTACCTAGATTTCTCATGAGATCGAAATTATGATTAAAAGTCGTAAACTCTCCTATAAGTGTCCGACTGAAGTATCTCTCAAGTGTTTAATAATGACTACTTCATTAAAGTTAATTGGTTAAAATTAAAGTGAATAAAATAGTTATAATAAATGGAAATGATAATATCAATTTGTTTTCAATGGCTAGAACCTCCTATAATTTTAATTTTTTTTACCACAACTTTCTGAAAACGTAATTTGATGCTCTGAAACATTATGGTGTTAATATTATGTTGATATCCAAGTATCCCAGTAACTCTTAAAATGTGAATACATATATGGGAATTTTCTGCTTATTTAAACTTTAAAATATGGTCATAATATTTTGAGCATTTATGAAATACCTTAGGGATGATACTCGCTAATCTACAGAGATTACTGAAGTCTATAATATACTTATGATAACGACATATTTTCGATAACACATACGACGTTGGTACTAATGATAGGTAGCTAAGGAGTTGTCTATAAAGTAATTATGCACAGATAAAAGTCGACAATTTTTATCTTAATTCCGTATGCTCAAGTTATAAATGAAATACCGAAAATATTTCCGATAGAAGCAAAATGACTCTTCTGGTGGTTACGTTTGTGGCCTTATTGAGCCTTGCAGTGGGGGAAGAAATTTTCAGCTACGATGGGTAAGTAAGAGAGGTAAATATCTAAAATATAGTATAAAAATTGTTAAGTAATTTTTGTATAATTACTTATCTTAATATCAAAAGCTTTAAAAAAATAATATTGCAAATAAGTTAGCATTAACCAATTTTTTACACTTCATGATATAAGTTGAATAAAATGTATTTTTAGACATATGCTTTTACACCAAACCATACTTTTCCAATGAAATAATTTAGCTATTTATTAGAAT
This sequence comes from Rhagium mordax, assembly GCA_963680705.1. Taxonomy (NCBI): domain Eukaryota; kingdom Metazoa; phylum Arthropoda; class Insecta; order Coleoptera; family Cerambycidae; genus Rhagium; species Rhagium mordax. The sequence continues at coordinate 122,072,583 of OY796656.1, forward strand.
ATAATGTAATAGAATAGTTTATTGGTACCATATACTCATAAAGGTGTTTACTCAAGTGAAGTATCGCAGACATCAAAATTGCAATAAAAATTACATTAAGATATTTATTAAAAAACATTACACATATAAAAATATATAAACATGGTCACATATAATTTAATAAATAAATAGATAATAATAAAAATAGTGAGAGAATATAAATAATATTACCAAATAATTTGGGCCAATAAAATATAATTTTAAAAGTTGCAAGAAACATACAGTGTAAGAACTTATGATTTTGTATTTGAAAGAAATTCACTAATACTTTCAATATTTACAAGAATTAGCCACTTAAACTATAACAATAATTACTACTTATAACCACTCTTATTCACTCACTACTAGCCACTGGTCATTTCTGTTGTATTCAGTTCACTTTCCAATATTCTACTCCATACAGTGGACCATCTCGGCGTTTATATATCTGCAGATATACCTCCTAGCATCATCCAGATGCTGCTCTAGATCATTCCGCAATTCTCTAATTTCCTAATTGGTTTCCGTACCATTAGCCCCATATCTGTGACGATTGCTGAATCACCACACTTAGGAATCTGCTATGAGATGGCATATGCTTGAGATATAGCCGTTGGGATTTTCTCGACAAGAATTCGCCTATAAGAAAATAATAACATAACTGCCGATACCACGTGATTTAGACAACCAATCAAAAATTGGTCACTCTGTTGTCGCCACTGTTTCTATAAGTCATGCATCACAATATGCAACATGAAACTGATTTTCAACCCCCTATACAAAAACAAAAACATTTCCAATGTTAAAAGGCGATAAACTTGATCCATTTAATTATCGGGCCATATAGTGGGGTCGGATAGCTGAAAAAAACTTCACATCTGGCAACCAATGCGCCCCTTTGGATTCAGATAGTACATGGGTAGTCGAGTCTAAAATCACAATTTTTCCTGGCCCTCTAGCGGTGTTGATGACGGAATCAATATGGCCGCCAAAGTTTTGCGACACACTTTTACATTTCCCTATATAACTCGGGTTTGTATTTTGATATTGATCTATATTATTAGTGATAATTAATCAGGAGAAAACGCGCTTTCCAATGGTATATCTGACATCATTGTATATGTTCATAATACCAGACATATTTGTAACTTTATTAAAATGTTTGTTTTTATTTTGATTATTTCGAAAAATTTTGCTAAATAACTTGGAATCCGTTACATGTAACTGAAAACGTGTCCTACACTTTTTTGTTCGTCAAAAACCTTTCGAACGGTATATATGACTTCTATTTTATCACAAACAGTTGCTGAAAATTTGTCAAAACAATGTAGCGTTGCACAGCGAGTCGTTATGACAATAATGTAATTTATATGAGCAGCTTTATAACTGTTTAAGTAGCAAATGTAATTATTGTAATTTTTTATGTATATGTAAATAAATTCTAGCTTTTTTAGAGGGCATTTTTTAATCGAAATTTAAATTTTGGGGGTCAACTTCAAAAATGTAATAATAAATGTAAATGTACCTATGTACCTAAAACATGAATGTTTGCACAGTGTTACCGTATATCGTTAAATTTGAATAGCCAGAATTCTACTGTAACTTATATAAGTATATCAAATATTTAATAAAAATTTTAATCCAACAAAATAATATATAATAAAAAAACAAATCTTTAGTAAGCAGGGTGAACAAAACAGTTAAGATTCTCTTAATAAAATTAGATATACAAGTCGATTATCAGATTGCTATTTAAAATACATACAAATATTGTTTGTACGCCACTAATTTTCAGTCATCTGATTAAGGAAGAAAATATTACTTTGTGGTACACATCGATGTAATAATATGGTGCATTGGGTTAGATCAGGACAGTGATTGTTTCAATCACATCTACATTATTATGGTGATAACAATTACGACATAACTAGGTCCAACTAAGTATCATTCCTTAATTATATTTTTTGTTGAAAGCAACTTCTCTTCTGTCGAATACAAAACGATTTTGATATATTTTTTAAATTTCGGAAAAAAATTATAGAAAAGGTGAGAAGGTCTTTTATTTTTTCAATTGTTATTAACAAATAAGTGTTTTATAAATACACCCTTAATTAAAAAATTCATAACCCTTTTATTTATTTAAATAATTGCATGAAATTTCATTACATAATAATATTTATAATTTTAAAAACCGCTGCCAATTATGGGATCAGATCTTCCTCACCGTGTGGCGGAGTTTATAATAAAAGTTAAAAAATTACTAATTCGTGAGAAAAATTTTTGAAATTTTTTTTTGTTTAGATTTTGCTCATCAACGAATTCATACTTTTCCTTGACCTCTAGAAGGTGTGTTCCAAAAACTGTAGCTGCTATCGCGATACACACAGACGGAAAATTTTTTTTGTCTGAAATTCGTCCAGAAATGCAATACCGTAAATACTTAGATACAGTTTCTCACATAAAAGAAGTTCGATAGGTATCTCAATATTTAAACATCAGAAAAATCAGTAAAATCCAATTCAATAAAGACATGACATGTTCTCTGAAACGATGCAACTCGTAGTAAAAAGTAGTTAACACAACGGTGGAACAATTGAGTAGCTAATCTTATCTCATTGTTTTAAATTATATACACGCGTGGAAATAATTTAAGGACGTTTATACTTCGACCAGCCATAATTATCGGGTAATGAATATAATAATTGGTTCCTTGCTAGCTTCTGTTGATTTGCTATATTTTTACATTCAACATAATAAAAATTAGATTATTTGATCTGAAAAATGTTGTGTGTGATTGGTAACAGTCTAATACACATACAAATGCAGTTCCTTCAAATACATAGAGCACAAATTACACCTGAACCGTTACATTAAGTCCACTTGAAATCCAGAAGAGTACTGAGATATCAAACCTTAATATACCTACTTAGAATACATGTTCGTTTAATCAGAACTCAGAAATAGGTTTTGTGGGGAAATATTAATGGAGTTCCATTATTTGTGTGGAATTTAAAAAACATAAATTTTTATAGGTGGATATAGTGTAATAATTTGAGGGACAATCAGCGCTTAAGAAAGGATCTAATTTTTGATTGAGGGGTGCTGATCATGCTGATCATTTTAAAACCTCCAACTACCTACTAAAGTTTTTCCCAATTATATTAATTTGTATTTTCTATGCAGTTTTTTAACCTTTTTAATACGTAAGACTTGCTTATTACGAGGAAAAATTCACATAAACTGAATATCCTAGATTATTTCCATGTGTGTATATTCGTGACTTGATCTGGTTCAGCACTGGATAATATATAATCACTTTCTTAGGATTCACTCTCAGTTGTGAAAATGAAATTAATAACAGCATTTTTGCTGATTTGCTTGGGTCTAGCCCAAAGTGAGAAGTTTCATTATGATGGGTAAATATAATTTGAAATTATTAATTGCGATAAGATCGGTTGTTAATTTATAGCCTACTTAAAATTAAAACACTTTTTTTATTATTATTCCTCATTTTCCTTAAAAGACAATACACATTGTATAGGAATAGTCAGGTACAACAAAAAAAACAGAAACTCTTTAGACGAGGTTCCGTATTAGAAATTAAAATTATAACATAAAATCGCATAAAGCGTGTAAAGACAACGTTCTAGCAAAAACGACTTCAGCTTGCTTTTAAATGTATTGATGTTTTTAGTAGACTTTATATAGTCGAGTAAATGATTAAAAATTCTGCCACCAATATGAGATGGTGAATTCTTAACAATATTATATTTTGCAACATGCACATATTGCACATGCATTAAATCTTGCTGCCGAGTGTTGACGTGGTGAATATCATTATTAAGTAGAAAATATATAGACTGACAATAAATTTTTATACTCGCAAGATAAGGCTTTACATGTATGGTACATTGGAATATTTCCCATATAACGCAGAACACGTTTTTGGGCCTTAAAGACATCTTTGGCCATGGTGGAGTTGCCCCACAAGCAAACACCATATCGTAACCTAGATTCGACCTGGGCGTAATAAATGTTTATTAGCTGATGCTGATGCAGAACTAATCGTAGATTTCTAAAAATATATGTGAGATAACTTATTTTGTGAATCAAATGTGTACAGAGTTATCAAACGAAGATGTCCCGGGTTATAACTCTTTTATTTTTCACTTTAGGAAAAAAGTGTAAAGTGAAAGTTATAAGATGTTTAAGGGCTTTAAAAATGCATTTTCAAAAAAACAATTGAGCATCGCACATAGAAGTTATAGATGTAGGTAACTTATGTTTTTTTAAATGGAACACCCTGTATATTTTTCGATATTTGAAATCTATGCCTGCTTACGATTATGTTGTATCTTTGCTCCAATTGTTTGCACAATATACTGTTTTAATATCAATTTTTTTTATGGCGCATTATTCCATTAGCCATGAATAAAAACAACAAATTGAAAAATTAATACACTCCTTTTATTAATACCTAAAAACTTAATGTCGATTTAATTTATATTTATAAGAACTGCTCAAAATGTTAAAATACAAAATCTTATTAAAGTTCACAAACATGTTTTTTTTATAAAGAATTGTAGTAGCCATCTACCGACCAATTTTTTGCGTTTTGGTTTACGAAACCGAGGCATAAGTTCCTCACATAAGTTTCTTTAACACTTTCTCTTTCATCTCATACCATATTTTTGCCTTAAAAACCATACCATATTTTTGCCATAAAAAGACTTCACTATATCACAAGTAAACACGTCTCTAAAGCATATTATTATTCAAGTTTTGAGTCAATCATACGTTATGGTATTATTTGCTGGGGAAACGCAACTGAAGCAAAAAGAGTTTTTATTCTACAAAAAAGGGCTATTAGATGTATGTTTGGGTTAAAATTTAGGGAAACTTGTAAGCCCATATTTGTGAATGAAAACATTTTTACATTTCCATGTTTATTCATTTTTGATATTTTAAAATTTGTGAAGAATAACATTGGCAGTTTTAATTTTCAAAATATCTATCATGAATACAATACAAGACATGGTCATAACCTACAATATGATATGCATAGAATGGAACTGTACAAATCAAATCCATATTATATTGGTGCTATATTATATAATAAGTTACCAGATAGAATTAAACAGTGGTGTTATAAAATTTTTTTAAAAACTATCAGAGGCATATTGTTAACAAATGCGTTTTATTTTATTCATGAATTTATGACTCACAACTTAACATAAATTTTCTCATGCTGATGTATTTTAAATGTAATCTAGTTAAGATATCTAGTTTCTCTCTCTGTTTCACTGACTTGTCCTATATCCTTTTGTGATCTGTTGGATGAATAAATGTCCTATTATTTTTATTATTATTATTATTATTATTATTTACTCATCTTAAAAAAGTTATTAGTGGTCAAAAGTCTGCATATTTTCACAAAAAATAGAATGAAATAAAACTTTAGAAAAGTTTTGTGTGTAGAAACAACAGAATAAGTCATTAATCCAGACACATCATTTCAACCTTCCTTTCCTCTTGTTTTATTTCCTATCCAATATAAAAAAAAAACAAAAAATATATTAATAACCAAAAGACAACCCGGCTTTAAGAAAGTTTCAAATTACATCACCATTTGCAAATGCTTAAATTCATTAAGAAGAATGTATAAATTGTTTTTTTTTTTCAAAAAGAGTTTCTTGGATCTTCTTCTTTCTTCTCTTATCATGTTCGTTTCTGCGCCATGAAAACCAAATAATTACTAATGTTCAATAGTCTGTAAAAATTTTCAGTAACGTCCACTTTTCGAGCATGACCAACTTTAAAATTCTTCTTTATAATAAAGATTAACCTTTAGCAAGAAATATTCCTTCTTTTCTCCATGTGTTTTCTTTAATCTTAAAAACTAATAAAGAAAAGTGAAATTACATCTACTATTTGAAAATGTTCAACTTTAAAAATTCACGAGATTCCTTGAACCTCCTTCTATCTTCTCGTCTGTACGTTGCTCCTCTTGAAAAACAAAAATGTTATAAATGTTATAATATGACGTATTTTCGGACAAATTTCAGCTATTTTCAGCCTGAAGTGATTTTTTTGCAGACCCTACATGAAACACTAAATAATAAAAGTTCGACGAAGCACGAATCCATTTCTTGCTTTCACAATATTCAATTTTAAACCACCTAGGTAACTTCCACTTTTAAAAATTTTCATTTTTATTTATTTATTTATTTTCAAAATAAGGACAACTGCTGGGCCAAATTTTTCATTTTTTTGCCTTTTACGAAGATCGGTACTTTAATTTCATCCTTAAGTGAATTAAAATGTATTTGTGATTTGCATTGAACAGGAGAGGCAAAAGTCAATGCCTTAGATGTGGTTCGGACTCTACAAAGGACTAAAGGCCCTTGCTCTTTCCTAACGCTAACTTTACATTTTCAGGAAAAATATTTCTGTTAGTTCACAAATTAACTATTCTTGCTTTTAAGCTGTTAATTTAAAATACTTAACTGAAAAGCTACATAAACGATGTATATGAAACGATGTTATTTTTAAAACTTCATACAATATTCAAATAAGACCTCAGAAACTATAATTGAGACCATTTTAACATGTCCTATTTTAGAAATAAAACCTTTGGGAACAGAGGCAATACCAAAGCAGCGAACGAATATCCGTCTATTTCATTTCGGTGACTGCAACCTACCTTTGTGGAGACGTAATAAATATACAAAGGGCGAGAATTCGTAACCGTTATTATATTTAGAAACATTATTTCACCCTGAGCTTGCATTACCTAAATTTAACCAAAAGTCGCTTCAGCAAAGCCATTCTTTTATTGTTGTATAATTTGTTCCTTTAAATTTTCCATTATTTATTTTAATAGGTTTAAAGTATACCAAATTTATCCGGAAACTAGAGCCGAGGCAAATCTGTTAGACATGTTCCAAGATAATGAAAATTTTGATTTCTGGTCCAAGCCACGAATCCTTAAAGCACCTGTTGATGTTATGGTCGCTCCCGTTGCCCAAGCGGGATTTGAGGACGTGATTAAAATGCACAATCTCAATTACAAGATCCTTATTGACAACGTTGAAGAGTAAGTACATATTAATTTATTTATTTTTACAAAGCAATAAGTGTAAAAAATTACAAAATTTTAAGCTGAATTACTTTCTCCAATTCATTATACACCAATAAATGTTGAAAAACTAGCTTTTTCTTAAATAAAATTCCTTTTATGTAAGAGATACTTTGAAATAAAAATTGTACTTTTGTGTAGAATTTAATTCCTGCAAATTATTTTGGCTTCGGAAAAAAAATTGTTCATTTCGTTACGTTCCATTTTCTATCACTATTTTATCAAAATATAAGAGAAATGCCCCTTTGGCGAATATGAAGGAAATTCCGTTTTGAAACATATTTTTTGAAGTAATCAATCGTATTTAAAACAAATTTATAATATTTTGACAAAAATGGCTCTTTTCTTAAAGAGTCAGTTTTTTTCGGAAATGTGTGAAGCCACACTAATTCCTAAAGTCTAGTATATGCGAGAAATTACTTTCTAACCAAGTAGAAAGAAATCCTAGAGAGTGAAAATGATGTGTCCATTGTACCAATTGTTTCTTCCATCCTCACAATTTTATTAATATGAAATTCTTCGTTAGAAAAATTCAGGAAGAGAATAGCCGTCTGAGAAGAGCCACGAGAGTCGAGGAAGGTGAAGTTACTTTTACAGAATTTATGCGTCACGATGAAGTAAGTAGTTCTTTTAAGAGATTATCACCCAAGCATTTCCTCACTCCTCACAATAAATTTCTTAAAAGCCAGTTTCATCTTCTTCATGCGCAAAATTATTCCTCCTATAGAACACAAAATAGTAAATTCGGATCATCTGTTTTAGTGGCTGATTGGAAATCAAAAAAAAAAAAAAATTGTCAGCATCATCATTAAGTTTGGTTATAAATGTATTTAGTGTTCCTGCTTCTTTAAATTGATCACTTCTTTCAAGCTGTCTAATTTTTACCAAATCGCACTGATTTTCCTTCAATGCCCCAAAAAGTCTCTATTCTATTTTATAGGTTATAATTTATTTGTCATTGTAGATCAACGCCTACTTAAGAAGACTTGGCGAAGATTATCCTGATATTGTAACGGTCGAAGTGCTGGGAAAATCATTTGAGGGTCGTGACCTACTCCTGATAAAAATTTCGAGTGGAGGTTCCAACAAGCCAACTATATTTGCAGATGCAGCAATTCATGCCAGAGAATGGATAGCGCCACCTATGGCTTTGTACATTATTAATCAGCTCGTTGAAAATCCTGAAAACAGGGCTTTATTTGAAGATGTTGATTGGGTCATCGTACCGGTCGCCAATCCCGATGGATACGAATATACTCACACTGATGTAAGTATCTTCTCGATAATCCAAATATATTATCTAAGGTTAGGTTGCAACTATCTAAAAAATGTTTTTGAACTCGAAAACTGAGTCTTTATTTGGATAGATGGATGAAAAGATTAAGCGTAGTCAATAGAAATTTCAGACAGAGATCACCTGGATTATTTTTTGCACGATATATGCATTAGATTAATAATTATTATCATTTAAATTTAGTTATATCGTTGATTGAAGGAAATTCACAGTTATATCTGGTTTATGGATATTTTAGGAGTGACATTTTTATAACCGCGAATTACCTTATTTTATCAAGTGATTAATTTAAATTCTAATCCAAAATGATTACTGATCCACATTCCACACACGTTATATAAGGAATAGAAGTCAAACGATTTATTTTTTATGATAAAATTTTTTAGACAAGATTATCTCATACCGTTTGACAGTTTAAAATTAAATAATAATCACTTATTGTTAAATTAAATAAGCCAATATATTTTGTATGATAAAGATGGGTATATAAGCACCTATCAAGCGGTGTTTATATTATAGGAGTTCCTTTAATTCTGTTATTCTAAATAGTCGATTTACATTTAAAGTAAACTGGATTCCTATGAATGACATTATTAATTTCAATAATGACCACTTATGGGTCGATGAAAATTCTCACGGAGTAATTGAATAGAGGCACCGATTGGATTGGAATTTTCCAGATCTTTCGTTTAGTCCATTTGTTCACCCCAAAGTCTTAACTAAATTTTCTTCAATAAGAATTGGCATTACTGCTAGAGAATATTCTATGAACAGTACACACAGTATTTTTCATACACCATGGTGTTCATCATAATTTTTTCTTGATCGTACGAAGTTCAAACTTACCCTAATCAATGGATAGGTCGTAGAGGAACGATAGCATGGCCATCTCACTTCGCAGACTCAAATCTGCTGGATTACTATACAGTCAGCACGTAAAGGTTGAAATAAATTCCGTAAAATCGTTACAAAGCAAGTGACAAAAATTCGCTCAGACACGTCGATTTTTTAATTCATTTCTCAATTTGTTCATTAAAAAAAATGTTTACAAACTTTTTTTAATCGGCAATTTTTTTAAATGGTAACCCCCATTTTTAAAAATGCCATTTGAAAGAGCACATTTTTTTGCATACAGTACGTTAAATTCTATGGCATGTTGCATGACGAAATTATCTTTTAAACTCTAAAAACCAAGAGATCGTTTTTTGTTCAAAATTGTATTTGGATACCAAAATTTGAAGAAAGGGACAATGGAGTGAGCATAATTGGTGGAGAAGTACCCAACCTACTATATGTCACTGGTTAAACTTAAGGCATAATTTTTCTCGGTGAATGCCAAAAAATGCCGTTCCTATATTTTTTGCAAAAGATATCTAAAGAAATAGTTGTTTTAAACATTTTACGTCTTGAATCTTGGAAACAAATGCTCTAACCAAAGACAAAATAGTCTTAAATTTGGACATGGAATACATTATCATCCAATATAATCTGCTTGCTCATAATCCAGTTTTTGATTATAGTTGCTTCATTGAAAATTGGTGATGTTCATATGTTATCAATATTACTAGTCTTGTAATGTTGTTTCCTATATTGATTGTGACTCTGTTTTTTAGCAACGCCTCTGGAGAAAAACAAGATCGCCAGGAACTATATGCTACGGTGTGGATCCAAACAGGAACTTTGATTACATGTGGATGGTGGCTGGAGCCAGCAGCTGGCAATGTAGCGAAGTCTACGCCGGGTACATACCTTTCTCAGAGGTAGAGACCCAAATCCTCGGAGACTATCTTATGACTCACAAAGATGACATCAAATTGTATTTAGCTATACACAGCTACGGTCAGTATCTTATCTTTCCGTGGGGTTACACCAGTGACCTTCCTGAAGATTACGATGAGCTCGTAGCAGTGGCTGAATTAGTAAACGACGCAATATACGCGGTTAACGGTACCAATTACGTTATTGGTACTTCTACAAATGTACTGTCGCTTGCTGCTGGATGTAGCGACGACTTCGCTAAAGGTGCAGCTGGTATCAATTTATCTTATTGTGTGGAGCTTCCAGGAGGTGGCAGTGCTGGGTTTAATCCGCCAGCGACCAGTATCTCGTCGATAGTTGAAGAAACTTGGGAAGGGTTTAAAGCATACCATCAATATGTTAGAGATAAATTTGTTGATTAGTGTCTTAAAATAATATGTTTACCTAAACATATCGAATCTACTAGTGTGGTTTAAATGTAGGCTACTGGCTCATGTGTAATGTGTATATAATATAAAAATAAAATGTAACTGAGTAACAAAGAATAACTGATTGTGACGGTTGAGTCGCAGTTCTTATCCTCCTCTAAGTTAACACCCCTAGTGCTTTGTTAAAGAGAGAGATCATGTCGCTGCTGTGGACACCAAGGATGACCTCATTAGTCAGACAATGAACTCGTACGTTGAGATCAGTTATGATAATTCTACTTACCTAAGACGTTCCATTGAACGTTGATATGAGTTATGTATTGAACAAAATGGTTCATATTTCCTTTATTTTCATTTTTTATCAATGTGCTTTTTATTATTATATGTTTATTATCATATTTCTTCCAATTAGATAAATAAGATTAAGTTGATTAAATTTTTAGGCAACCCAGGTATTACATAATGTAATATCACGTCTTAACATCTAATCAGTATTTTCTTTCTATGCTATTTCTGGGGATATCTAAAAAGTTCTGAAGTGGTATCTCTTTTTTTCTTGCACCGCAACAATTAATCCCAAGATACCTTTGATTACACGATTTATCTTCCAGACTGTTCAATTATATCCATATCAGCTAACATCGAATGCCACTTTATACGTTAAATCTGCCTAGGTACTTGAAAATGACGGATTGACTCGTATTTGTAACTAAATACTTATTATTCGTTTTGTCTAAATATCCTCGTTCTACTGCGTTACTCGTTCAAATGAACAATAGTTAATAAATGATCTATAATCTACAATATACACTAATATAGCTAAAAATAAAATAGTTCAGAAATTTCTGTAAACAGGTCAGGAAATTTTTCCAAAATATCTGAATTTACAAATTTACCAATTCGTATTCATTTATGATAGATTCGTTAGTTGAATAATATATTATAAATCACATGTCACTAAGACAGTAAATATATCTACATTAGTCAGTCATGAAGCCATCAAGTACTACTAGACTTACCAATTGTCAAGAAACAGAGAGCTCTTGGATCTTCGATGATTACTGATTACTTTGAATTTTAACTTCGTTGGCTCAAAACCGATTTTGATGATATTTTTTTTTTTTTTAGTTTCGGAAAAAGTTTATAGAAAAATTCCCCACAGGTGAGAAGGTGTGATTTTTATTTTTTTAATTGTTATTAACAAATAAGTGTTTTTTTAATGTACTCTTAATTAAAAAATGTATAACTCTTTTATTTATTAAAACAATTGCCTGAAATTTGATTACATATGTTCTTGGGGTCACAGATTACGAATTTGGTCTCAAAATCGGTCTAAAAACAAAATGGCGTCGAATGTTTAATTCTTTTTTTTATTTTTCTTATTATCAGATATCTGGGAGTAAAAGGGTCAATTTATTTTATTGGGATTTTATTTCTTATACAGGGTGACAAGCTACAATTACAAACCAAAACAGAACCCATTTATGTGATTCACAGCCGCCTAATTTCATTTTTAAAAATTAAAAGAAAAATTCAAATAAGGCACTAGTATACGTAAAATGATCCGCTGGTTTAAAAAACGTCAAGAAAACAGGATGTTGAAAATCATAAGTTCTGATCAACTCCGGCCAACCCGGAAGTAGGTACCTTGAAATTCAAATTTATCCTAAAAAATGTATAATATTGTCTATTCACGTCCCTTAAATTTAATATTTTTATCTAAAGTAAAAAAGGATACATCTTTTGACAGTTTTGAGACCAGCGGATCATTTTACGTATAATGGTGCCTTTTTGGATCTTTTTTTGGAACGAACTATTTTTTATTTAATTTTTGAAAACAGAATTAAGTGGCTGTGATTCACAAAAATGGCTTTTGTTTTGGTTTGTAATTGCAGTTGTCCCCGGTATAAGAAATAAAATACCAATAAAAAAAATTTACCCTTTTCCTCGCCCTTTTCAGTCATTTTGAATTCGCCATTTTTTATTTTATTTTCGTTTTAATGCTAAATTTGTAATCAGTGACCCCCAAAACCCCCATATATCTAATAAATATCATACAAAATAGAAAAAAAATGTTGACATTCGACGCCATTTTGTAGACGCCATTTTGTTTTTAGATCGATTTTTTGAGGCCAGATTCGTAGTCTGCGACCCTAAAAATATTATGTAATAAAATTTCAGGTAATTGTTTAAATAAATAAAAGACTTATTAGTTAATAACAATTGAAAAATAAAAATCACACCTTCTCACTTATTGGGAACTTTCTATAAACTTTTTCCGAAATTTCAAAAGAAAAAATTATCAAAATCGGTTTTGAGTCAACGAAAACTTTTTTTTTTAATAAATTGACTATTTGACTAACTTCTAGCAACTAAATACAATATACCCTGAATACAAATAATATCGTCATCGCCAGTAACAGAAGACAGTTTCCTTACTGCTTTTAAGTTAGTTTGTAAACTAAAATTTCCATATTTTGACCATACTTTCAAAATCCTAAAAATTGTACAATAGTGAGTCTCCAAAAATGATGTGCCTGAGTGAAAACATTTTGAAAGACTATAGTTACAAAAAATTATGGTTAAAATATACACCTCTGAGAAAAATTTCAACTCAGATATTATTAAATAATGTCATTTACCATAACCACCTCCAGAAATAAAATATCTAAACAAACAATATAAGGTATGGTATTTAAAGTTTTGCTTCTTTTACTTTTACCCCAATCCAAAATTTGCATGAAATGCATTTTTTTCAGGATATTATTCGCAGCAAGTTATCCACCTGCCTACCTAGATTTCTCATGAGATCGGATTTATGATTAAAAGTCGTAAACTCTTCTATAAGTGGCCGACTGAAGAATCTCTCAAGTGTTTAATAAAGACTACTTCATCAAAGTTAATTGGTTAAAATCAAAGTGAATAAGATAGTTATAATAAATGGAAATGAAAATTAAAACGTTCCTTTAAAACCCAATTGCCCAATTGACTATTCCTATACAATGTACTATTGTCTTATGAGGAAAATAAATATTATTATTATTATTATTATTATAACATTCAAATAAAAAAATAAAACATTTAAATAAAAATTATTAATGTTTGTTATTATGCTTGTATAAAGCCTAAATAAAGTCATTTATAAACAATGCATATCAAGCAAAGAAAGAGAATTGTAAAAAACAAAACTTTGTGGTTAATCCTGCGTATTAATATTTAATCATGTGACGTCACTGGAATAAAACCACGCATCCTGACGATACTTAAATGAAGGATCTTAAGCCAACAGAGTTCATTATGGCGTTGATATCCAAGCATCCCAGTAACTCTTAAAATGAAAAAGTATATATATTTATGGGAATTTTCTGCTTATTTAAACTTTAAAATATGGTCATAATATTTTGAGTATTTATGAAATACCTCAGGGATAATACTCGCTAATCTACAGAGATTACTGAAGTCTATAATATACTTATGATAACGATATTTTTTCGATAAAACATACGACGTTGGTACTAATAATAGGTAGCTAAAGAGTTGTCTATAAAGCAATTATGCACAGATAAAAGTCGACAATTTTTATCTTAATTCCGTATGCTGAAGTTATAAATGAAATACCGAAAATATTTCCGATAGAAGCAAAATGACTCTTCTGGTGGTTACGTTTGTGGCCTTATTGAGCCTTGCAGTGGGGGAAGAAATTTTCAGCTACGATGGGTAAGTAAGAGAGGTAAATATCTAAAATATAGTATAAAAATTGTTAAGTAATTTTTGTATAATTATTTATCTTAATATCAAAAGCTTTAAAAAATTATATTGCAAATAAATTAACATTAACCAATTTTTTACACTTCATGATATAACGTGTATGAAATGTATTTTTAGACATATGCTTTTACACCAAATCATACTTTTCCAATGAACTAATTTAATATAATATAATAGAATAGTTTATTGGTATCATATACTCATAAAAGTGTTTACTCAAGTGAAGTATCGCAGATATCAAAATTGCAATAAAAATTACATTAAGATATTTATAAAAAAACATTACACATATAAAAATATATAAACATGGTCACATGTAATTTAATAAATAAATAGATAATAAAAAAAATAGTGAGAGAATATAAATAATATTACCAAATAATTTGGGCCAATAAAATATAATTTTAAAAGTTGCCAAAAACATACAGGATAAGTACTTATGATTTTATATTTGAAAGAAATTCCCTAATAGTTACAATAATTACAATAATTAGCCACTTAAACTATAACACTAATTACTACTTATAACCACTATTATTCATTCACTACTAGCCACTGTTCCTTTCTGTTGTATTCAGTTCACTTTCCAATATTCTACTCCATACAGTGGACCATCTTGGCGTTTATATATCTGCAGAAATACCTCCTAGCATCATCCAGATGCTTTTCTAGATCATTCCACAATTCTCTAATTTCCTAATTCGTTTCCGTACCATCAGCGCCATATCTGCTTGAAAGCAAATAGTTTTTTTATATTTGGCTGCGTTGTTGATTTTTATGACCTAGATAAATTGGTCATAAAAATCAACAACGCAGCCAAATATAAAAAAACTTGCTTTCAAGCCGACTTAATTTAAGCACTTCTAAAACTTAAATGATATCTAGTCTGGGCAAGGTAACGTGATAAGTTTACACCCACTTTACAGAAGTCAAGCATATGCCATCACTATTTACATCCGCCAGGTTTATATCATCAGCAAACCAAATGGTCTGAATTCTACCATGTAAACTGGGGATATCATTTATATGAATTAGAAATAAAACTGGCCCCAGCACAGACCTTTGAGGGATATCAAGTTATATAATGCATCTATCCTTTTTAGCTACAAAGTGTACCAAGTTACTGCTACCACTCCCACCGAAATAGATCTGCTCAGTGAATTGAGAAACGATGAACGACTTGATTTCTGGTCCGGACATCGACTGCTCAATGTACCTATGGATATTATGGTTACCCCGGATGCACAAAGACAATTCGAAACGTTATTGGGGTCATATAACATTGCCTATGAAGTATTAATCAACAATTTGGAAGAGTGAGTTAATTTATTGTTAATATAATATCCGTAATTCTGTGCGTGTTCTACTAATTATAAGTGTTATTGGTTATATGTTTTGTTGCAATTATTTCAGAAAAGTGCAAATAGAGAGAGAAAAACAAAGACGTTCAAAGAGGGTCACCAGAGGTGAAGTTAGTTTTACAGAATATATGCGTCATGACGAAGTAAGTACCTAGCTATTGACAATATGATAACTAAATCAATATTTAATAAGTCTTGAATACTGAAGGTAGCTTATTTATAACGTTACTTATTTTTTTCTACTTTGCAGTTTAATGAACTATCGTCACATATAAGTTCTACAGAAAGTTTGTTCCTTTGTAATTGTTAAATTATGCTTTATTTAGTGAAATTCCATTAGTGTTTTTATTTTGAGTTCTCAATTGGAACTAAATAAGGTTAGGTTCTAGTGCCAAGAGATCAACAAAAACTCAGACTCAGCAATATTGAGGTAACGAGATGGCCGCAAATTTTAATCCACTACCTACTATTGTCTACCTTCCGACTAAGAATTTACCTCTAATCTTTAATTTGTCATATCGGAGGCATCTAGACTAGAGCTATACTATGTATTTTTGTTTCAGATAAACGCCTATCTGGAGCAATTAGCTGTTGATTACCCCGACATCATAAAGACTGAGCTAATTGGCAAATCATTCGAGGGTAGAAATCTAACTCTTGTCCGAATTTCAAGTGGAGGTTCCGATAAACCAACAATATTTGCTGATGCTGGTATCCACGCCAGAGAATGGATTGCTCCATCCATGGCGCTCTACATTATTCAACAGCTTGTGGAAAATCCGGATAATGCACACATGTACGCAAACGTTGACTGGGCTCTCATACCGGTAGCAAACCCTGATGGTTATGAGTTTACTCACACTTCAGTAAGTACATAGATAAATTCGAGTTGTTAAGCCAGAACCACAATCCTTGTTGGGCTTCTGTCCAAAAGTTGCTCTTAACTTTTTCATGGAGAGCATTTTGATTTAAACGATTTAAGTGGAGTTCTAAATTTTAAAACAATTGTTGCAAGTTTAAGTATTGGTAATTAGCCTCATGTCGATAATTTTATGTTCTAAGGTGACATGAGGAAGTTTTACTGTTCCTTCTCGCAAACAGTTAATGTGTTAATGAAAATTTTATTTTTCCTTTTCGTTTATGTTGATATTATTAAAAATCAGCTTTACATAGAATATACAACGTCAAATAACAACCCTTTGGATATTCAGTGCCTATATTTATTTTCCCATAATCCCAAAGCCAACTGGTACAGCTTTTGCCATACAATTTTATTAATTGATCCTAACTAGATTCTGCAAATCTGTTATTAGACCCGAATGTGGAGGAAGACAAGGTCTACCGCTACAATTTGCTATGGTGCTGATCCAAACAGGAACTTTGGATATCACTGGGCCGAATCTGGATCTAGTACGTGGCAGTGCGCCGAAACGTTTGCAGGTCGAGGTGCATTTTCTGAAGTAGAAACACAAGCCCTGCGGGACTACCTCTTACTTCACCTAAACCAGATTAAATTGTATATAGCCATACACAGTTATGGAAATATGGTGCTATACCCATGGTCATATGCCAATTTGATTCCTGATAATGCAGACGAATTGCAAACTGTGGGAGATTTAGTAGGAGATGCCATATTTGCAGTGAACGGCACAACATACAGAGTGGGAAATTCTGTAAGTATATTGGGTGCTTCTGCTGGATGTAGTGATGATTACGCTAAAAGTATAGGTATTGATTTATCTTATACCCATGAATTGCCTGGAGGTGGTGCGCAAGGATTTGATCTTCCGCCAGAAGATATCTTATATACTGTGGAAGAAACGTGGGAAGGAATCAAAGCTTACTACCAATACGTTGAAGATAAATATACAAATTTAGTTGTTTGAAAAATTTACTCACGATTTCAGTCTGTTTAATTCAGTTATTGTCATAAAGTTGTGGAGATATTAAAATTAAACAATAAATATAAGTTCTTTACATATGGCTACATTACTTACTTTACTAATCATTAATCATTTGTATCTGATAATAAGTAACTACTATAAATAGTATACTCAGTTTAAAAATTATATGCAAGGAGTAATATCTCCTTATCGGTTTGGCTTCTCAAAAGGACTATCTACTAAAGATGCAGTTTTATCATTTTATAACTACGTTTTGAATAACCTCGAAAAAAAATCGAAAACTGCCTGTTTGTTCTTTGATTTAAGCCATACCTTCGATATAATTAATCGTAAACTATTATTAGACATTGTGACATTTGTGGCACAGCCTTTAGTTGGATAGAGTTATATGTAAATAGAAGTAGTCAAATTCATGAGAAATATATTAATGAAACCGAAACAATATTTAATTACATAGAAGAAGATCTTAATCAACTTGAGTCATTTACCAAATACTGCTGCTGTCCTAAGAACCATTTATTGTTACGTATTTGCATACGTACGTCAATATATAAGCGGTCATTGTGAAGCCCAAAATTACACTGTTGAGCCCAAACCCGGGCTCAACAACGTATCGAGGTGTATACCAACACCATTTGGTTAAATATGGTCTTAGGACACCGTACGCAAATTTTAAGGAGGGCTCAACAACGTACTATTCCCATCTTCGTGTATATCTCTATTAGTTCTCTCACGTACGCTGCAACTAGTATGCAAAATTTGATAAGAATATATTGTGAGATGCAGTAATAACTAAAATATAAAAAGATAAACGCCGAATCTTTGAACTAGTCCAATTGATTAATGATTCTGATATGACTTGATATCAATCAATTAGGGATATAAAAGTATGTGCAAATGGATTACTGTTTCACGCAAAGAAAAACAAATAAATTATAAGTATGGCATAAATTGTCATTAATATTTATTATTTTATTACTAAAAATTAAACGTTTGTAAAACATTCATAGATAATACATTTTCTCATCGATGAGATCAGAAATGGCTTAGTAGTAAAAAGGTATATGAAATGAGGGCTGTTTCTGTTGCTTGCTTGGTCATTTTTGGACTCGCCTTTGCTGAACAGAGGAGTTATGACAGGTAACCATGAGTAATTCTTCTTTAAAGTTAAGTAATAAAATAAGTGACAGTTAATTATACGTTAAAATTATTTATTTTTAGCTATAAAGTTTATCGAGTTACTCCAAAATCTATGAATGAAGCAGAAGTGTTAAAGGAATTCGAACAGAATGCAAATGTTGATTTTTGGACCGATCTGCGGATGCTCAATGCGCCCGTTGACATCATGGTCTCCCCAATTGAACAGAGCACGTTTGAGGGTGCAATGGAAAGGCACAAATTGGATTATGAAACACTGATTTATAATGTGGAAGAGTAAGTAACTCCTAATTGGCTTAATGTAAAGAACGAATAGACTGGCAGACATTTTGAATGGTCAGATTCGATGACCTAAGTGTTCTTTGATCTACCGTATTTGCGATTTTAGAATTCAGCATAGGTTGTTCAGCTCTGCCAACATATTTTAGTCATTTTGCGCTTGATTTTTTAAATAGTTCTTGTGAGTAATTACAGTGTTGTTTCACATAAGATAAGGTCAAGACCATCAGTAAAACTTTTCTATCTGTTTTCCAGAAAAGTGCAAGAGGAAAGAAATCGACTGAGAAACAGCCCCAGGCTGACAAGAGGCGAAGTAACTTTTACAGAATTTATGAGATACGATGACGTAAGTTTTAGTTTTTAAGTGAACCGTTATTTTCAAAGAGAGGACCTAATGCAATGGCGACATGACAGTCCAAAGAACGATATTTTCTTATGAATCAATGGTCATATTAATAAACCATATTTATAAAAAAAGTTACCTCTGATGCTTATAACTTGTTGATCGTTGATTCCAATTTTGTATTTCTTAACGGGCTTAATACTTACCAATATTTTTAGATAACTGCATACCTTGAGCAACTTGCCATACTTTATCCCACCATCGTAAGAACAGAAGTACTAGGAAAGTCTTTTGAAGGCCGAGATGTTATTGCTGTCAAAATTTCGAGTGGAGGAACCAACAAAACTCAAATATTTGCTGAAGCTACTATCCACGCCAGGGAATGGATAGCTCCACCAGTGGCACTATATGTTATCAACCAACTGGTTGAAAATCCCGAAAACGCCTATATGTACCAAGACATTGATTGGACTATTATTCCAGTAACTAATCCCGATGGATATGAATACACGCACACGGATGTAAGTAACTTGATGTAATTGATCTGAACATATGAAAATGTTTTGAAAAAATTGTGTATAAGTACTCTTCAATTCAATTCAATTAAAAAGAATGGATCCTTTAAGTTGTTCCTTAAGTTGACTTGGAATGGATATAAGCGATTGATAAATTGATGTTTGCGATCTTTTTACTGATAGTACTGGCTTTGTTTACGTACGTTTAATAATCACAGACACAAAAAAGTGGGCTGTTCTTATGACTAGACCATTTTGATGCGCTGATTTCGAATCCGGAGTCAGAATTGCTCCATCACCTTCCAGTTTTTTTTAATTGTTGAAAACCACTATTAAATTCGGAAAACTTCTCTGTAAGGGGCGCTAGCATTAGGTGTGATCGTGAAAACCGATTGGATGCGATTGGAAAAGTATGTCTTCACGTATTGGGGTGTGCTGAATTCGATTCGAAAGTCGGAAGTGCTCCATCACAATTTAGTTTTTTTTTAAAGCAATTAACGTCCTGTATTTCCCGAAACTTATTTTGTGCCTATAGAGAGATGAAGATCGATGAAGAACTGAACGATGTTTTTTGCCACGTAAATATGTTCCACTTACTCCTCTTTTTCTCTTGTAACGAAACCCCTTGTCTTCGAATGATCCACGCAGCGGTTTCCTGTTTCTTTCCTTTTCTTGGTTTCCCTCTTTAGCGTCCAACAGAAATTTGCCATCGTGTTAATATCCCACCTTCCCCCATACTTCATAAACTTCTAGTATTTTGTACCCCATTTGCACAGCTTTTATCACTTCATCAATAATCCATGTTCCCGTTAGTGTTCTCTCTTCATATGTGTGGTTACAGATAGTCTGGCTCATTGTTAGACCACAAATTTGACATAGCACAAACATTAGCTTGTTATTCATTTTTTCGGGTAATACAGGGTGGTACAAATCTGTCGGCGGTAATATTTTACATTACTTGAATATACTTTTGATAACTCCGTATCTGAAACTTTAATAAAACATTCAGTTTATTGCAATTTTAGTAATAAATGTATTTAACGGAGTTTAAATTGTCATAAACAAAGAAATACATATTATCTCTGTTAAAATTGTAGGTAGATTATGTTTTAATCGTAATAAAATTATTTGATATCTTAAGATCATGTTTCCGAAATATGTATCTAAAATATTGATGTACCCAGGCTATAAATTTGTCATAATATAAATGAAATATAATATTTATGATTTAGGTTTCATTTTAGTCCCATATATTTCATAAAAATAAAAGATGTGATAACAATAATATGTCTATCTAGGCTACGAATTATGCAGATTGGTAGAAATGGCGAAACTGTTAGCTTACTTAATATATATAGTTGCTCTTCTCGATGATGCAAAGCATTAAATATTTATATTTTTGCCCGATTTTATATACCTATATCTTCAATAAATCATAATTTACCACGTAGTTGCCACTTAACACACGTTTCGTCAGCCAAGTTACCAGTCACACTCTAAACTATAATCGCCTTCCGATAATGCCAACTTGGTTGGCGAAACGCATTTTGAGTAAGTCCTTAGAGATCATTTACGTATTTTACCTGTATTCGTTCTAACTAACCTCGAATATTCTGTTCTATTAAATTTTCGAAAACGATTCCACGTAAAATTGTTATATACCTCCATTTCAATGTATATCTTTAATAACAAAAAACAACGCATAAAAACAGGCACGTATGTTGGTGAGATATTAAATCCTATACCCAAAAAGTTTTTGCAAGATGTAGTTTTTGCTTTCAGGAACGTTTA
The DNA here is from genome assembly GCA_963680705.1 of Rhagium mordax. Lineage (NCBI taxonomy): Eukaryota > Metazoa > Arthropoda > Insecta > Coleoptera > Cerambycidae > Rhagium > Rhagium mordax. The sequence continues at coordinate 122,094,338 of OY796656.1, forward strand.
TGGAGAAAAACGCGTACTCCTGGTACAATATGCTATGGAATTGACCTCAACAGGAACTTTGATTACAATTGGCGGGTAGTCCGTGCCAGTAGCTGGCAATGTGCCGCCAATTACGCCGGACATATGGCGTTTAGCGAACCAGAGACGCGAATTGTAAGGGATTACACTTTGGCCAACAAGGATAACATAAAATTGTACCTTGCCATTCACAGTCAGGGACAATGGCTGCTGTACCCATGGGGACACACCCAAGAAGAGCCCGAAAATTCAGAAGAGTTGAATATCCTTGGTAATCTCTTTAGGGAGGCAATTTTTGCTGTGAATGGTACAACCTATACCGTTGGCAGTACCGCAAACTTGCTTTACTACGCCGCTGGTACAAGCGTGGATTGGGCCAATGGGAGAGCCGGTATTGATTTGGGTTATACCATTGAATTACCAGGTGGAGGCACCTACGGTTGGGATCTTCCAGCAGAGAGAATCGTTCCAGTTGTTGAAGAAACGTGGGAAGGTTTCAAAGCCCTTCATGGCTATATCCAAGAAAAATTTGTGAATTAATTATTCCCAAGAGACAAGTAGTAAACTCTATATAACTTTACATGGTTGTTTATCTGGTCAATAAAGTTAACATTATTATCAAATATCATTCTTTTAGATCCAGAAGTGTTACTTCTGTTTTCCTCTGAAATTCGATTATATCTTAAGCTTGCGACTTTTTTGTTACAGTTTTGCAATGCACCGGAGTGTTATTTTTTAAATTCAAAAGTATGTATATAATCACAACAAAGGCAAATTTCGGTTCCAGCTTCTATTTAAAGGATACTTAGTGGCATACTACATATAGTAAGCAACGATCAATCTCAACTTCCTACAAGATTCCAATAACGGTAGCAATCGACAAAAATAGATTCACTTCGTATGGAGATTCGTGTTTATCATCTAGTTTGATGTTTGAAAAATGTCTACTACGTACAATATTTTGTTTCGCGATTAGTTGTATTTTACAAGCTCCTAAAAATCATTTGTCAGAGCTACAAGGATATGTGGATCTCCAATTTTTCAAATCGATCCGCCGCCGCGCGGTCACTTCTCTTCCAAGAATCTTAATTTAGATGCAGGTTCTAATTCCGAAGAATGGGAAATGTTTGGCTTTCTATGATTCATCTCCGTAATGTAGTTTCCACTTATAAATAGTATTGTTAATATAATATGTCTAGTTGGTATTATCAGCATGAATTTAAAATGTAAGGTTATTTCTAGAATATATTGGTCTAAACTCATAATTTTATAATATTCTTCATTTATAAGTTTTAACAAAAGAAAAATACTTTTTTTAAAAGAGTAATATTTATTAAAGAGTATTAGTTGCGTTAGAAAGCAAACTGATGAGATATTTAGGTATAAAAATGTCAATAAAACCAAAAGAATAACTAGTCCATACACTTCATAAAATAAACCTGATCCAGTTTTCCAGTTCTTGCTCATCAGGTAGCATGACTTAGGTAACGAAACTGAAGCTTCCAATTAAAGTACGATAGACAGTACTCCATTCCCACTTTTGTATGCCAATATACTAAATTTGCAACCCCAATGGGTATAACAGTCAACATAATATGCCCCTTGCTTCTGTTCCTATGCTATGCATCTGAGGAGCAACAATCCCAAACGCATATCTAATATCTATTGGTGTATTATGTTCCTTTTTTTTGGAGAATGTGGACTCCTCTCTATGATGTATCACACCAAAATATCTCATCGATTTAGTTTTTTATTGGAATATGAATTTGTGTGTAGGTATATATAGATTTAAATACTTTTGCTTAAATCCACCCACTAAAACATATTAGCCATTAACAAAAATGTTTACGATATAACTAATTTTAGGAACGTTATTGGAGAAAGACGCGTTCATTTGGTTCTATATGCGACGGCGTTGATGGAAACAGGAACTTCGATTACTACTGGAGAATAAACGGCTCCAGCGGTTGGCAATGTGATGAAACTTACGCTGGTTATACAGCATTTAGCGAAGTAGAAGCCCAAAATATAAGAGACTACACATTGGCGAACAAGGATAACATAAAATTGTTCCTCTCCATTCACAGTTACGGAAACTGGATGCTACACCCTTGGGGCCACATCACTGACGAACCGGAAAATTCAGAGGAATTGAAACACGTAGGACAACTTTTTAGTGATGCCATTTTTGAAGTTAATGGTACAGTTTATACTGTTGGTTCTACCGCAAACTTGTTATATTATGCAGCAGGGACCACCATTGATTGGGCCAAAGCAGTAGCTGGTATTGATTTGACATACACCATTGAGTTACCAGCAGGACCAGGAGGAGGCCTTGCTGGCTTTGCTCCTCCACCCGAGAGAATCGTACCAATCGTTGGTGAGACTTGGGAAGGCTTCAAAGCCCTTCATGATTATATTCAAAGCACTTACGTGATTAATTCATAAGTTTTATTGAAAGAAATAATAAACCTAGGTATGCTGCTAAAGAAATGTTAATAATTTTATCGTTTTAATAAAATCAAAATACAAAATTGTTTTTTTTTTATACTAATGCACTACTGCTTTTGGATATAATAAAAGCAATCATTCCAAATGCATATTATTATTTATATTACTAAATAATAAAATATTGGACAACTATAATTTTCTAAGCACTATATTAAATGAAATTGTTTTAAAGCACCGTACTTATTGTGAGGTATGTAACTCCATCTTTAACGAGTTAAAAAGTTATTCACAATAATAGCAATAGCCACTTTTTATGATTTTCGTAAGAATCTTGAATACTTAGCGAAATAGGGCTAAACACTTCTTCTACGTTTCTATTCCACAGACCATAAAATTCTCTAAAATAATGGTTATAACAAAAATCCATACAGTTGAAAATTAAGTTGTACCGGCCCTTAGTCTCAAAAATGGGACTCCGAAATGGTTGTTTTTCGTCATCGTCAGCCATTCGAAATGTTATTAAAATACCAAAAAACAGAAGTTATCAGGAGACTGCAAAATAATCTTTTCTTTCTTAATATTGTATAAATTTAAAGAGCTGTGTGTTGTCATATTTTTTCGTGGTTTTTAGATTATAGATATCAGATACTCGTTTATGATAAAATTTGCGGAAAAAAAATATTCGTGATTTTTTCTTTGTAGAAAGAACACTGTTTTTTAATTTCTAATAAAGTCGTTTGTTCCTAAACAAACTCGCAGGTTCCGTATGCATTCATGAATTTAACATTTATTTATCCACAGATTATTTCATTTAATTTTTACTTGTTTTTATTTAACTCACAATGTAGTTTGATTCAGTTTTAAGTATTCCGTTTTCATCAGAGTATTTGTGTTCCAATCTTGCAACTTCATTTAACACACTTTCTGACATAATTAATTGATGGAATTTTGCACAATTAGTAAGGTCGGATGACAATATAATATTCCACCGTTACTTTTGCAAATATCCCCACGTGGGGAGCGGGGGTGAAAATTGGAGAAAAATATCAATTAAAATCGTTCCTGACATAATTAATTACTGAAATTTTGCACAGTAAATGATACTAATTTAATTATAGTATGACTAAAAAAAAAAAAAAATCATTTTAAAAACTTGCGTATTGTATGAAAGGGAATTGGGCGTGCGCACGCCTTGCTTTTCTTGCACACATGAAATTCTCTGCTAAAAAAAAAAAAATTTTTTACTTTTCAGTACGATTTTTTCAAAAAAAGTAAGTTTCTTAATTTTTTTTTATACAAATAATTTACTCAGACATTTACTAGCTTTTCTGACAAGAACTTAATTTCTTTTGCCTTAAATTGTATATTTGTACGTCTTGATGTAGTTTATTTAAAGATGTGATGTAAGAGTTGATTTTAAATGGCAGATACTAAAGATAATTCTAACTCTACAATTATAGCAAATATATAATACACTAATGAAAAAATTGTGAGTTTAGAAAGCAATAAACTTGTTTCAAAATTGCATTTAGTAACGATACAAACTAATGATTTATTATAGATTAATAAAGTGTTACATTTAACTGTTATTATCACATAATGGTGCAATAAATAAATGTATAGAAAATATTATATAGACAGTAGCAATAAAACTGGTACCACATATACTACAAATTTAAAAAATTCCTAGACAGACAAAACGAAATGAAGAAGTTGCTTCTGTTGTGCTGTGTGACGTTCATATATATGGTTCTTGCTGAAGATGCTATTAAATATGATGGGTAATATAACAGTAATTTGTTATTTATTATATAAATATAAAATTAGTAAGAGGAAGACTAAAAGTATTACCACGAGATTTAAAGTAATCAACAAAGAACAAATTTATGGAAGTATAATATTCCAAATTCGTAGTTCAAAATGGTTATCTTATAAAAATCTTGTAATCATGCTTGGTGATAACAATTCAAAAACATTATTTTATACACATAAATTAAAATAAATATTATTGTCAATGCATATTTTGATTTCATGAAGATAAATTACAGCTAGTGTTTACGACGCTGCTATTTAAATTTTAGACGCTAAACTTATACTATATCGCATACACCGGTGTGTGCATTGCAATCTAATTTGATGCTGCGACGTTCTCTTTTACTTTACACGGTTTGCAACTTAATACCTTCAAACAGTCTCCGCGAGCTTTTTAACACTTTTTTAAATTAAATCTCGGGCGCCAGTTCCTTATTTTAGAGTGCAAGAAAGAGCACTTTCTTTCCCAGTGGCTTTGAGAAAGGCTAAGATAGCTACAGTGAAGAAACGGTATTGCCCATGGGTCTGGTGGATGTTTGTCGTTGCTAATGGACTGGATAATTTACCATACGGGTCTAATTAGTTGTACACAGAATTAATAAAAACTCGACGGTTTTAAAATAGTATATAAACAGTCTGTCTCTATTCAGATAAAGAAATTAAATAACGTACTGTAGCGGTTATATACTAGTCTATCAGATACCATATACAATGAATCAATAATGCACGTTGGCAAACAAGTGAATGTTACTTACAAAGTCGTGTTATTACGAGCACAATGGTGCGGCTTTCGATGAAACGTTGAATAGCGGACGATTACGGTACGGAAAGATAAAAAAATCGAGGAACGTTGGTTTCTATTACGATGTGATAATATACACGGTTTCAGTTTCGACGGTTAATTGAAGTGCAGAGGCGAAGTCGCAACGGTTGATCTAAAGAAGGGAAGATTAGCAACTCGACAGATGCTTTCTTTCCTCTTCCTGGCGAATTTATTAGCTTTGTTCGTAGAACCAATTTATGATAGTTTGATGACTGTAGAGATGTCATTTTTAATAGAGCTCTGAAATTTAAAAATGCTTTGACTTAACACGCGGAACTCTACAACCAAATGCGCATGCGTCGGACAGTTTCTGATGGTTTCTGACTACTCTACGAACAAGGCTATCATAAATTTTTCTGATGTATTCTTTGTTTGCAGCGGAGAAAGATTTGGTTCCTGTTCAGTCCCTAGTGCGCATTGTTTGGTTCATATCGGTACAGCGGAATATATACGTTTTCTAACGAAGCTCTAACGCGTTGCATAACTTTACAGGTTACTCGGTAATTCTGAGGTCAGGAATAGTTTTATTTTATTATTTTATACTATTTTTTACTAGAGTATAAAATTTGTCACTAAGTTTTTATAAATTATGTGAGTATTTTGTTTATTATTATTTTTATTTTCTTGCATTTATACGCTATTGTAACGAAGTGATTTTTCCAGTCAAGGAATGTCCGTTTTTGCTTTAAATATTACCGTCACTTGGGTACACCCTGCCGCCGCTTTTTAGTAAGTAAGTCCTGTTTTAGTTAAGTTAGTATTGAGCTGTAAAAAAGTCCGCAGGTAAACAAGCAGTCAAGTAATTGATTGATTAATTTTCGATAATCCCCCGTATAAATAAAATCCGTGAATTATTATAAATAATGACCGAGGCTGAAATAAAAATCATTAGCTACTAAAACCGGTTAATATATTAATCCGTGTCCGTTTTAATCCGTTTCTTTTTGCAATATAGTCTAGAAATTGCAAGTAACTCATTTCCGGTTATTGATGCACCGAGTCAATGTTACTAATTAAATAATACGCCCGACCTCCGTAAATAACGTCGTGTAGTGAGTACGAGTCCTTCGTTTCAAGTCAGTACGCCCCTTTAACACGACATCTAGATACGCCATAAAAGTAATAAAACGCCGAAGACCAGGCCGGTCCGCATCAGATCCGATCATCAGTCATCAGTTCCAGATCAATCCGAAGCAGTCACCGTTTCCGTCCGTAACCGCCGCACCGAGTTATATTAGTAAATTTTTTTTGGAAAAAATATTGGTAAGAATACACCGTGGTCCGCTACTATCCGTCCGTACCGCCTTCAGTTAATTATATATATATATTCAGAGATCTTATTGTTCGTGAGTACCGCTGTATTATACCATTAAATCAAACTAGAGCTAATTAGTAATACCTCCGTTGGTCTTTTGTTTCTTAAAATATGCATCGGCTGGTTAGATTTGCTCGATCGGGCTATCTTCGGGCTATCTATAAAGCTCCAATGCATAAAGTTTTACCGGAAAACTTAACTTACGAAAAATAGTCATTGGTAAATAGCTCTACGTTTGTGGCAGTAGTTCGCCGTATTATAAAACACTCTGTATAGACAAGAATATATATAGCTAACCGACTGCTCGTCGTTCATATTATATCCTGTTGGAAATTTCGTTTGCTTGCCATCCGAAATAATTTCAAACCGCGAAAACAGACACTGGATATCCAAACTCACCGTCTTCCGAAATAAAATCGTATTCACGCGTAAATACTCTTGATTGCCTGTTTATCATCGGTTTCAAATTTGTACTTACTCGACTGCAAAGTCGCTGAAAGATCCTATTCATTGATTTGTTCATTAATGTTTTATAAATAAATACGTTGGTCTACATAGGTAAAATTCACGAGTTATTATTTCAGTTATTTATTTCTAATTAACCCGTTTGAGATATTGTCCAGTTGACAGACATTCATCTTAAGACCCCTGGAATTACCGTATCTCCATTTCTTTAGCTACCCCTAAACGTTCTCCCTATTGGAGAGCCAAACAAGTACTGTTCCTTGCACTTAAAAAGAAGGAACTGGCGCCAGAGTTTTCCGTCCAAAAAGTGCTACAAAACCAGAGAGTTCTGTTTGTAAGTAGCCAGGTACAAACAGTAAAGTAAGTGAACAGCGTCACACTATTTCTGAATAATAAACTATATTATTATTACTATTATTATTATAATTGAAAAACTGATGTAAAGAATTCAGTATAGGCTTGTTTTTTTTTTCTTGCCTAAAAAAATTACTTTGTCGATCTTTGCCTACGGAGAACGGTTAAAAAATATAAATTTTTAAAAAGGATGTAGGCTTTGTTTAATCGTAAATTTCATTAAGAAAAAATGTTGCTAACTTGGCCTACAGGGTGATTCACATAAAACTTCCCAGACAGTTTCTGTGGTAACGAAAAGAAACATTCAAATTCTGTAAAAGTGACTGGCTTTTAGAGTCTTGGACCTTTATATTGTCTTTGAAATGTTGCCAATGACAGTGACGTAGGCGGCGCCGGAAAGGCATTTTTTGATGGCAAGAACTTTGAAAGTATAATATTAAAGTATGTTTAATTCTAGTACTTTTTGTAGTACACACGTTTCTATTAAAACCAGTGATTTTCGATGTAAAATTCCCAGTCGAATATTTGGTAACTAGTAAGGAAATTAAAATTCGTTCAAAGGTGATCACTAGATACAATAGGTAGCTTTAACTTTAAGCAGCAATTTATTACAAGAAACTTAACAAAAGTACTAAAGATCAATGAATTTGAAAGTAATTTAAAAGAATACATCAAAGTATCCTTGAGAAGAGAACAAATTTAACTAATGATGTAAACTTACTGGTTTTGGGGGGGAAATAATGAAGAATTTTACAGAAAATTAATGAATTAGTATTCAAATTCGTGGTTTTATATCACGTGATTCGATTATATAAGAAAGATTATAAGCTAAATTAATACATTTCAAGAGACGCATCAACTTTTATGAAGAATAATTTTTTTGTCAAATAAGAAAATTATCAACATATCCATATTTTGGAAAGGACTATAAATATTAGTTAGACTATTTTACATGTACAGGGTAGTTTTATATATTTTGACACCTACCTACAAACTTTATTCTTAGAGATATGAAAAAAGTGTAAAAATAAAAATTGTAGATTTTAGTCTGTCTATTGGTGAAGAAATGTAAAACAAAATGACGTCAGAAAGTAGAGAAAAGATACAATTTATGTTTATTTAAATGGAGCAACCTGCACATTATTGTACATTCTCCGATTCCAAAAATATATAGGTAATATGTTGTCATTTGCTCTATGTGTTGTGGAAATACACTTCGCACATAAATTATGGAATAGGTAAAAAAATGAGTCAAGTTTATACGTTCATATTTTTGTTAATATTAAAGCAATTTCAATAATTTTTTTATTGTGGATAGGTCATTTCTTCTGCAGTTTAATACCGTATGTTCGATTTAACTACGAGTTTTGTTATACAGGGAAACGCAAAAAGTATGAGGGCATGTAAATTCCATAAAATTTCAATTTGATCTGTGGCAATTAGGAGCATATGAAAATGTATTTTTATAAGTGCTTCAGTTACGGCCTATCCTATTGTATTCACTGCGACAAGCAATTTGCCATACGGTTCTTGGTAAATAAAAAATTGGCAATTCTTTGAAAATTGTTCTGTTGCCAATAATTGTTAAAAAACAATAATTTTATCGGATTTTGTTTCATTTTCCTCTCATTAAAGAGTTATGAAACCAATATCGAGGTTAATAATACAAGTTGGAATAAAAATAACTTAATAAATTTATTTAACAGAAAAAATAACGATAACAATAACAAAAAACTAAGCAATAATGCAAACTAATAACGGGTATTACGTTCCCTGGCATTTACTACAGTTTGGCATCGATTGAACATACTTAAAATTAAATCTCGAATGAACATTTGATCGACTTTTTGCCAGGCCTCCAACAAAATTAGTCTTAACAGGCAACAGAAAAATTTTCAAAGAATTGCCAATTTTTTATTTACCAAGAACCGTATGGCAAATTGCTTGGCGCAGTGAGTACAATAGGAGAGGCCGTAACCGAAACACTTATAAAAATAAATTTTCATAGGCTCCTAATTGCCACAGACCAAATTGAAATTTTATGGAATTTACATGCACTCATACTTTTCGCGTTTCCCTGTATAACAAAACTCGTAGTTAAATCGAACATACGGTATTAAACTGCAGAAGAAATGACCTATCCGCAATAAAAAAATTATTGAAATTGCTTCAATATTAACAAAAATATGAACGTATAAACTTGACTCATTTTTTTACCTATTCCATAATTTATGTGCGAAGTGTATTATGCGAAACAGTGCCGTATGGAACATAGGTTGCCATGAAAAAAAAATGACAAAATATTTGTGATAATTACTGATAGGTAGTTTACTTCTTGATACTCCTTTGTTTTATTTCTTATCTTATCACCAAAATATATTTCACATTTCACATCAAAATCTACAACTTTTGCTTTTACACATTTTTCATATTTCTACAAATAAATTTAGTAGGTGGGTGTCAAAATTGATGAATGACAAATAAAATTATGTTTTCCCACATCTGAGTAACCCATTTTAAAGCATTTGGGATATAAGAATCTTTCAGATTTTATCAGAAATATTTTGTCAGTTTATTTTTCATGGCAACCTATATTCTACGCGAACTGTTTTACACAAAGAGGCATATTGTCTTAAAAACGACCCGAGCAAATGCCAACATAATATATATTTTTTTAATCAGCTAATAATGATCATTCAAAATATGCAAAAATATACAGGGTGTTCCATTTAAAAGAGCAAACAAATATTCAATCATGTCATTATCTTTAGGTACAAAGTATACAAAGTGATTCCAAAAACCGTTGAAGAAGCCAAACTAATAAACGAGTTTGAAAATGACAAAAATTTCGACTTCTGGTCTGATATTAGATATCTTAATATGCCGGTGGACATTATGGTATCACCGTTTGCTCAGCTTGAATTCGAGTCACTAATGAAAAGAGGAAATATAGAATACACAATTTCTGTCAACAATGTTGAAGAGTAAGTAATGCTAGATAAAGAGTTTTTAACAAAAAATTAATATAAGATATTTTTAATCTAGGATTGTTCAACAGGGGAGAGGTAAACAAAGAACAACACGTGTAACCAGAGGAAGTGTTACTTTTGATGAGTACATGCGCCACGACGAAGTAAGTACCAAATTGTAAATAACTTGCCGCCTCAGAATTACTCTGTTAAGTTCATAGAAATTTTAGGTATTGTTTGGTTCATTTTCCACACTCTATCAAATTAGTAATGTCGCGAATGGTGTCCTCTATTTATGACGGATTTAACTAGACTTTGAGACTCTGATTTCAGACATATGTTTCTTGGAATGGATAGATTCGAAGACGACAATTAAACTAAATGTTCACTGGCAGTAGGCAAATCATAAAGGATTATGTCCCTTTTAACTCGGCAATAATATTTGGGCTGCTAAAAATCGATTTAACTTTGAAGATGATTATATTCAAGTGAGCCAACTCAAAATATTTCATAAAAAATAGAAGGTGCCATTTTAACAAATCGATGACTACGTTATGAACCTCGAGAACCAAAGATAGTACAAAGTAAAAATTAATCAAAAATGAAGTGTTTTTGAAGCTGAAAATTTACCTCCTCGGGACTATTTCTTATACCTAATTGTTTTCGTGAAATTTAAATATACACTATGTAATTAATCGCACAGCAGTTGCAAATTTGATAAAAAAAAGGCAAGAAAAGTCCATTCCGTTCATAATAATATGTGGGAATAAATGACACGCAAGTTTTACTAATATCCCACCATAAACCTTATTTACAAAACAAATAAAGAAAATACTCCCATCTCTTCATAACTCATTTTAGATCAAGTTCATCAACAACAGCAAATCGTTTTTCAATTGATTCATTCATATTTCAAACTGTTTTCAGATAAACGCCTATCTAGACAGACTTGCAGCGGAATATCCCACTTTTGTAAGAACCGAAGTAATCGGGAGATCTTTCGAAGGACGAAACATGACTCTCATTAGGATATCAAGCGGTGGCTCTAACAAACCAACAATATTTGCTGAGGCTGCTATTCACGCCAGAGAATGGATCGCTCCACCAGTGGCATTATATATTATTAACCAGTTGGTTGAAAATCCGGAGAACGCATATTTGTACCAACATGTCGATTGGGCCATTATTCCGGTAGTTAATCCCGATGGATATGAATACACTCACACAGATGTAAGTAGACAACGTTTTTACTATTTTTTGCAAAAATGACAATATTAACGAAATATTTAAATGGAATAGTAATAAATAATATTACATCTCTCTCCTGTAGACTAAGAGTCGTTAATATTATATCAATTAGGTAAACAAATCCTTGATAACAATTAATAAATTTATTATAAAATTTAAAGAATAACAATGTGGAAAAGGTACAAGTCTGCAATGCGAAATTAATACTCTAGACCTATCCTTTGAATTATTCCAATCGGTAATAGTAAGGGAAATATGCAAAAAAAATGTGGGTGGTCACTACCAAAGGGCGATATTCTTCGTTTACTCTTTCATCACTGACACTATCGATTAAAAGTCTGCTGAAATTACTTTAAGGGATATTATTATGTAACATACTTCTAAACAATAATGTTAATGGCGTAAGAGCGTTGGAAATCACCACCCATATTTTACACATTTTCTAGCTTCATTTACTACAATATCCACGTTTTTATAATTTTATTGGTAAGCCATCATTGATACTGAACTATCTAAAATTAAACTGTTTCAGGACCGTTTTTGGAGAAGAACACGTACCTTTGGCACTATATGTGATGGTGTCGATGCAAATAGAAACTTTGATGTTTTTTGGGGTGTACCCGGCGCCAGCATCTGGCAGTGTTCCCAGACTTACACAGGACATCGGATCTTTAGTGAACCAGAAACTCGAGCCATAAGAGACTATATTTTGACACATAGACAAAATATAAAGCTGTTCATTGACATTCACAGTTTCGGGAGATTGCTTCTTTTCCCCTGGGGATATACCGTTGATGAAGTGGATAATGTAGATCAAGTCAGAGAACTAGGTCGGCTTTTCAATGATGCCATTCATGAATTTAATGACGAGAACTATACCGTTAATAGTTTCGCAAGTGGTTTGTACATAGGATCAGGCACTAGTGTAGATTGGGTCAAGACAGTTGGTATTGATTTGGCGTATACTCTTGAATTACCAGCAGGTGGTTCAGGTTTCGATCCACCGCCCACAAGTATTCAGCCAGTTGTTGAGGAAACCTGGGAAGGTTTCAAGGCTTTCCACGCCTACATTCAAACTAACTTTGTAAATTAATTAAATTATTAATTGTTATTAAATACACAAATATAATATATTCTTCCAAATGCTTTCTAATTATAATCATGTAAACTTTTTATGCTTCTTATGCTGATGATATGACACTAGAGGCAAGTGAAAACACTCTTGAAAACATGGTTCTTAGTCTTGCAGCTCATAATTATTTTGATGAAAGAAAACTTGGCTTTGCAATTTTATCTAGTTCGGTCCACCTATTATGGCCGGCTCACTAATGAAACTTAAAAAATCTGTTCATCAAGTACAAGATTTTAAATGGTTGGGAATATATATTGATTTATTCCTGAAGTGGAAAAGTCATGTAAACTATGTTTATAATAAGAATGATATAGTGTATGTGCAAATAAAGAGAGTTTCTAGAATAAAAACTGTAAAAATTCTTCAACCTTCCAAACTAGAATTGAATAACAGTGAAATGAATTGTAAAACGCAGTGCACAATAATTGTTGAAATTAACGTGTAGTAATCGGTTCTAACGAAATATATCTTGATGGGTATCCACAGAAAGGTTATGTGACCAAGATGTTAAAAATAAGATAATTTCTACAAAATAACTTTGAATAAGGCAAATATTTGGGTAAATACATACCAAGATGACATATTGCTATCTAGAATCATTTGACGAAGGAGATTTTTTGGCATTACCTTGGAAACATAAACAAAAGAGAGTTGTTTTTTGGGAAAGCAGAAGAAGCGTCCCCATGTCCACATCGCTCCTAAAAAGGAATGAAAATTTAAAGAAAATCGTGGAGAATATATTTATAAAATAACAATGCAAAAGCCGAGGTATGTTCATACCATTTATATTGAACGAAATAATTTGCCGATATTTCCAGGATTTACTAAAATAGACGATGAAAATATCAGGTACTCAGCTAGTTTGTAATTTCTAATGAGTATCCACAGCTGGTTTGTTTCCATGTAGTATAATTGGACACTCTAGATCAGAACAATCCACTTCCAGCAGCCATATTAGTTTTAATGTCACTGAACTGATAAATTCAAACCGGTGAGAACACCGTTACAAAGCACGAAGTATACTAATGATGGAAACTCATTTTTATAAAAATAACTAAAAATATTGAACTTTTATGTTTAATTAAAAGTATAACACCATTTGGGAAATTGATTAAATGAAGTCTTAAGTTATCGCAGGTTCTTAGTTTATTTATTAATCGATTTAATTTGTCTTTGTCGATAATTCATTGAATAAAAGCAGTTGAGAGACCTCTATGTTTGATCAGTTGAAATTCAAGTTTTATGCACCACTACCTTATCTAAATCATTATATCACTGACAATTCGGCAGGATCTATATTTGAAAACAAACATCAGTAATGTCAATGAACTCAACTTGAATCTAATAAATCTTTAATGAATCAAAATTAACAGAATATTGTGTAAAGTAACTTTCCTCTACCAGAAGATCCCTGGAACGCCCTGAAAGAAAAAGGAGGGGTTTACAGCAAACCCATTAGAAAGTCAATCGCCTTAAAGTATACACGGTCGTTTATGGAAATAGTGGTTGGAAGTTACACCAGGGGCGAACAAATTCGTATACTGTAAATGTAATGTGGGTTGATAATTAAAGGCAATAAGTAAAACAAAAAAAAGAAATAATAATATGATGTTTATAAAATAAACTTAAATTACAATATTTTCTAAACTAAATAATAATAATAAATATATACAAAATTAAATTAAAGTATATACAAAAGTCAAGATAAATCTCATATGCCCCAATTACATTACAATATATCCTAAAATGTAATAAGAGAGCTACAACCCCTTGAAGGAGAAAGATGAATATCAATTTTTCGATTAAAGTCCAATATGGTGGTAATTAAAAAATTAAATTTTCGTACATTGCGACCTCGATGTGGACGGATAAAATTACAAATTTCACATTTAACAGCTTGCTTTATTGGGGAAGTTTTAATGAGTGAGGGGTAGTTTTTACCCCAACCCTTTTTGATGTCACTTTTGAAGAAAAAAGTTTTATGTAAAATTATTTCCCATGCAGTGGACTTAAAGAAAGTATCTTTAAAAATGTTTGTAACATCAGCCGTTTTTCAATAATTTGCGTTGAACAGCAAATAGGCTGCTGAAAAACCCTATTGCCGTTCATCATATAACTTTTATAATTAATTAATTATATTATAATTTTTTAACGTTTTTATTTCAGTTACATAATTCGAATATAACTTTCCAAGTAGATTCATTTTCAGAATTAATTTTATTTTGAAAATACGCTTTTTTAGTTTCCTTATTCAATATTGTGAACACCCTGTTTGAAACCTAACTATTACTTTATTTGTCCTATCGTTTATTACTTTTATCACGTCAAGGTATGAATGTAAAAGTTTGTATTTCGTTGTTTTGTTAATTCCTGTTACAATAGTAGTAAATCCTAGGTTAATTTATTGAAGTATAAGATTTCACACATAAATATTATCAATCACACTGTCATCTACAATATATCAAGTTTATGCCTTAAAAAAATGCCTAATCATTTTAATAAACCATGAAAATAATTGTAGCAACAGCGTCAGTAAATTTATTAGTCGATTTGAAGTATTTACATCAAATTCCAGATTTGCACTCATCTTGATGCGTGAACTAGTATTTTATCGCACTAGTACTGTAATGAAACTTTATAACATGCTTCTATGGATAACGTGAAATAAATTTTATTTCATTTTTCACTAATATAAAACTGTCTATAATAGAACTAACAAATTGAATTGTCATTCTAATATGTTTCTTGTATTTTTTCTATCGTAGAAGAAACAGTGCAAGCAACATAATATGTGAAAGTGATTTTATTGAATTCCTCCTCGTTCTTTACAGTTCACTTTTCGTACTTGTTGCGTAAGTAACTATTAAATATTAATATATATAAAAATAATAATCTTGATTTATTAGCCTAAAGGGTAATTTGAAATTAGCCGATTATAAAATTATACGATACTATATTGTCTATCTAGAGATTAGAGAATTACGCTGCAGATGAAACAGGATAAAATTGTGTACCATTGTGGAGATCTTTTAGAAACAATTAAAACTGGAATTTCATTACGCTTAAGTAGATTAATTTTTCGATATAAAAGCGCTAAATGACTATAAAATTTAAGTACTCTTTTAAATGAAGGAAAATGAAATTCGCAGCATTGTGTTTTGTTGCGTCTTTATGCCTTGAATTTGCTGAAAGTAAATTTAATTACGATGGGTAATATTTTAATTATTATTGATAAACGTCTGTGTACTTATACAAAATATTTTTTTATCTCTAGGTACAAAGTATATCAGGCGTATCCAGCAACTCGTGAGGAGGCTGACCTAATAAAGGAATTTGAAAATGATCCTAACTACGATTTTTGGTCAGAAATGAGATCACTAAATGCACCGGTCGATATCATGGTTTCACCAGATGCCCAACAAAAATTCGAGACTGTAATGAATAGTGAGAATATAAAGTACAACATCATGATAGAGAACGTTGCGGAGTAAGTTAATAGTAATTAGTAATTAGTAGGCACATTTTTGCACAGAACTCGATAACAAAAAAATCTAGTAGTTGTACCTGTTTTATATTTTCTATAACACGGTTTAAAAAATGTATATCTTGCTGCAAACAAAAATTTGTCCACCGAACTACAATGTTTGAATGAATTTAATTAATGATGAAGGATTATAGGTTTTTTACCTTTTTTATATTTTTTGCACATGCTAGAAGATAGGACACTCGTAGCAGTTTTTACAAGCAATCTTAACTTTTTAAATAATAATTTCTTTTAAAGAAGTACGTCGCGGTTTCACATATAAGTAAAAATGAAGACTACTTGGTTGTAGAGGCGCACTATGTAAAAATGATTGTGGATACTTACTTCAGTCATTGATTAAGGAATGAATATGTTACGCGACTCCAATAGTAAAGTACGAGGCCTATTCTGGCGGCGAGATTCTCGGGAAGTTTGATTCACGTAGGTAGTAAGCATTTGATAAACCTGTGTCGTGTCTGGTTTTATATAATTTATAATCTAGTGGTAATAAAAATTGAATGTTCAGATTGATTTCAGTTTAAAATTATGTGACGGTTTAAAGGCAACAAACGTTGAGAAATAGCTGGCAGAAAGAACATACTACGTTAATAATTTTAAAGTAAAATTAATTTGCACATTAAATTTTTATTACCACCAGATTATAAATGATATAAAACCAGACACGAGACAGGTTTATCAAAAGCATACTACGTGATTCACAGGAATGCTCGCACTTACCGAGAATCTCGCCACCAGAATAGGCCTCGCATTTTACCACTGGAGTCGCGTATCTTGTCCATTGCTAAATCAATGCTTCAGTATCAATCTAACTTCAAAGATTGCTATTTTATTCAGGATTATTTTTCTGGTAAAAAAACACTTTTTTATTTATTTTTCGAAATTTTTTTCTTCTTTAAACTGCAGTTCAAATTTCATTACGATACCATTTGTTCTTAAGTTATCATGTTTATTACAAACGTCATATAGATAAACAGATGATATTTTGAAAGTTGTTCAGAATTAAATGACAATGGTGTCAAATTTTTGTTCTACGATTGGTATTTTCAATTTTAAAACTCCGTTGACAAATAGTGCACTTACTCTTCTTCCAAGAGATAATTTACATCGAGATTGTCATGAATAAACAATACAGTGTAATAAAACAAAATTTAATTTTTGCTGTGAGCAATTTACTCACTCGTTCAAAGATAATTATTATGGGGCATGGTGTCAACTTGGGGATTGACAATTTAGAGATATTTTGCCGAAATTCCTAAACACTTTCAAGGAACCAATGATATTTTTTATATAAAAGTTGGAAAATTAATGGGCACTTTTTTAGGCGTCGTCGAGTCGGGAAAATCGCTTAGGCTATATTTCGTTGCCATTCTACGAGTCGTAACGGAGTTATTGGCAGTTTAGTAGCACCGTGTCGAAGAGGTTTGTAAAATTTGAGAAATTAAAAAGAGATACGAGACTAATGGCCGCCGGATGCGCGCGCACGACCAATCACGATTCGCTTGTCGACGAAACAATTTAAAATTTCAACGTCAAAGTCAACGTCAAAATGCCGCTTTTAGTTATCTCGAAATATACAGTGCGTCGCGATAAAACTTTGAGGTTATAGTCCGAAATTGACGTTTCCTTAATATCGGTCCCACGACGTAACCGATCGCGGTTTCGGAATCCGGACGTCTTCGCCGACCCGAAACCATCATCGTTTCGTAGATGGCGCCCCTCTGCCACTTTAACATTTAAACGTCACTTTGACAGCTGCCAAAAAAAAATTTTTTCGAAAAACGTCATTTTGATAGCTGTCAAATTTTTTTTTGGGAAAATGTCATTTTGACAGCTGTCAAAAAAATTGTTTTTCCGAAAAATACCATTTTGACAGCTGTCAAAAAAATTTTGTTTTTTAAACGTCATTTTGACAACTGTCAAAATATTTTCCCCGAAAAATGTCATTTTGACAGCTGTCAAATTTTTTTCCCGAAAAATGTCATTTTGACAGCTGTCAAAATTTTTTTTTTTTTCGAAAAACGTCACTTTTACAGCTGTCAAATTTTTTTTTATCACTTAATTCATCGGTCTAGAACCCGCCGGGGCCAATTCTTTAATCACTTAATTCAGCGGGATAGAACCCGCCGGGGCCAATTCTTTAATCACTTAATTAACGATAGCCAGCCCCGTAGAATTAATAGAATAAAATTTCTTTCGCTCTACATCTTAATTAAGTAAAGTAGTTTCATTGGCTATTTCCCTCACATTATAAGAACCAATGAAATTTCAAGATTCTGAAAATTTTAACCGATATGAACAAACTTACAGTGTTTAATATATTCTTGCTTGCCAATCAAAAGGTACATTTTCAAAAAAATCGCCCAATGGGATTTTTGTGTAAATCGTATGAAAATTTCAACATTTTGAAAAGAAGTTTCTTATGTCACGATTTTGAGGTCGGAATTTCATTTTGACAATTGCCAGCTGTTAATATGACAGTAAATGATACTAAAAGAAAATAACGTCTTTTCAAAATGTTCCAATGTTAATACTGTCAGTTTGACAGTTGGCAGCTGTCAAAATGAAATTCTCACATCAAAATCGTGATCAGTGTCCTCAAAAATTGATGGTTTAAACATACAAGACCAAAATATTGTTTTTAAAGAGTTGAAATTTTTTATGATAGGAAAGGTATTCTAAACTACCCTATATGGACCTTGTAGCCAAAAAACGAAGCGAAACTAAAGTGTTCAGTGACCGGATTCGGTTTCAGGACGTCAAAATACATCGGAAAAAATTAGTCCGGTTTTTGGACCCATTTTTTCCGATGTATTTTGACGTCCTGAAACCGAATCCGGCTACTAAAAACTTTAGTTCCGCATCATTTTTGGCTACAAGTTTCTTTAAATTTTTAAAGAACTAAGAAGTAACGACCGTGGAAAATATGATATTTTTAGATAAATTGTTTTACTATGACGGCTCCAACTGCAATACCCAATGGAAAGTTGTTCAAAAATGTCCCTTCTATATAACTGTTAATGTAACATTTTCCTTCTTTAAAAAGAAAATATTAAGAGTCTTATTTTCCATTTTAGGAAAATTCAAGCAGAAGATGAGAGGCAAAGCAGATCTACAAGAGTAACCAGAGGCGAGGTTACTTTTGAGGAATTCATGCGCCACGATGATGTAAGCAAAAGTTCCTTGGAAAATAATACTCATCTTCTTATCTTTGCTTTACAAGCCACGGAAGTTGATTTCTTTATTTTTAGATTTTAGCTTACCTAGACCGACTAGCCTTAGAATACCCAACTATAGCACGAACAGAAGTAATAGGCAAATCTTTCGAAGGTCGCAATTTAACCGTGTTGAGGATATCAAGTGGAGGTTCTGACAAACCAATAATATTCGCCGAAGCTGCTATTCACGCCAGGGAGTGGATCGCTCCACCTGTAGCGTTATACATAATAAACCAACTTGTTGAGAATCCAGCAAATGCACATATGTACAGTGACGTCGATTGGATTATTCTTCCGGTTGTAAATCCCGATGGTTATGAATACACTCACACAGATGTAAGTCCTAATTCATACTACTATTACTGGATAGGTTTAGTTTAGAGATATAATGGGCTCTACCTCAAAATTTTGCAAATTATACCAGACGTAGTGTTTTTTTTAAATAGGTCTGACGTATTTTTTCTTTTTGCTCTGCATTTATTTAATTATTATTATTATTATTTATTTAATTGATAACAGTCACCCAGATAGAAATATTGGTTTTCAGTATGTTTTATAATAATTGATGATAAAATGTATGGAAACAGGTTTTGTGAGAAACAAAAAGCATGAACCTCAGCAACCCATTAGAAATGAAGCAGTCGAAGTGGCAGTTTTGGGTTATTTGCAGAGGGATAATATCCAATCTATAAGGAAATTAGCTGCGGCTTCCGGTGTGGCTTCGTGGCATCGAATTGTAATGGCCCACAAATTTCATCCATATTTTAAATTGGTACACGAATTAAACGAGGAAGATTCCGATCGTCTGCTACAATTCTGTGATATTTTTAGTGATCAATATTTAACGGTATTGCCAATCTACTTTACAATACCAACTTTTCTGATTATTTGACTTTTCATTTAAATGAGAAGGTAAACAGGCGCAATTGTAGGTATTGAAGTAAAGCAAATCCACATTTGGAAACTCATACCCAAAGGCCTCAGAAATTAAATGTTTGGGCTGGCATCTTAGGGAATCACATTGTCGGATCGTTTTTTAAATGAAGAAAGTTGCTTCGATCTGTTAGAGAATAACATCGACCCAATGATTACCCAAATCCTCGAAGAAGACGACAATCTTTTAGAGGGCGAACTGTTATTTCAACAGGATGGAGCACCCCCACATTTTGCTATAGCAGTCCGTCAATTTTTGGATAATCGATTATCTGAGCAATTAATTTGCAGAAGAGTTCCTATGAAGTGGCTCGCCAGGTCACCTGATTTAACTCCATTGAATTTCTTCCGAGAATGCCGTTCGTTGACTCCCGATGTGTTCAGATATGTTCGTACAGAATTTCGAAGCAGATTGTACTGGGTGACTTGTGGGAAACGGACGTTTTTGCAATGAATAGTACTCAGTGGATTTTGAAGAAAACATAATTGATTACAAGATGAAGAACAACATCTACCATTTGATTTAATATAGTCAGGTTCGAAAAATTATTTCATTCAGGTGGCAACCATCTTGTCGAATGCAGTTTTCAAGTCTCTCCAAGAAATCTTTCATAACTCGAGCCAAACAGCTCTCGGTCAATCAAATGTTGTTTCAACCCATCTCAGGATCGTATTGCGGCTTGGAACTATGTCATTCCGACCGATATTGAAATGGCGATGAAAGATTTGTTGCGGTATACAAGCATTACGTAAAAATGTGGCTCCCTTGGAAACAAGGTCAACGTGGTACCCCAATTTTTCCGAAAATTTTTACCTCCAAAGTTATACTACTTTTGGTTGGGTTATTTTAATTGTGTTTAATTATTTTTGCTTTAGTTGGTGTCAATAGAGACAGTCTGATAAACCATCAGATGATAAATATGTAAATAACAGACAAATAAATAGACGAATATACAGATTGATTGACAGGCTATTTAGATATTGCTGCACTTAACAGTAGGGAATTTGTTGATGGCATTGATAAATTTCGGAATAATGAATTGTAATTCTGTCCTAATTAATTTGTAGATTTATGGGTATCATTTCTTCCACTACCTCACAATGTTTACATATACATTGTTATAATTCTTATCTGGGTATATTATGCGACTATAGGCAAGAGCGCCTTGAAATAAAATATTTTGCAATAATTATTGCTATAATATCCCCTAATAAAATATATCTAATGGAAAATATTTCGAAATCAATTTAGTGAATGTGGATATAATAATAATTCAATAACTTCAATAAAACGGCTTTACGTTTTATAGCATCGTAATTTTCAAATGGTGTCACGAACACCAAAATACTGAACCTTGAGTTATTAATATATTCTACTGATATTTTTAAACACATACTACTCAATATTAAAATAATCTGATATCCAATCTGAGCCAACTGTTCCTCAAATCTAGTAAGAACTTGTTTGTCCAACATTCAGGTAATCTCAGACCACTTTTCTTTGATGTGTTCGTATTTGATGTATAAATAATGGTGGTACCAATGTTACAATTACCTTGTGGAAATAACCACCATAAATCGAAAAATCCCATTTACAAAATGAGGAGCTCTCAATTATTTGACCAATGAAATGATCCATCATTAATACCACAACCGTTTGCTTCCTGTACTTTCCATAAAATCTTTTGCTCTCCACACTCATCCTTCGTGATTCAGGATGTAGCCCTAACTATAATTCATCTGAATAAACTAGTTTCCACTGGGTATTAGTCCAATTTAGATGTGCTTCTGCTCAAGACTATCATTCACCATGATTGCCACAACGAAAAGTTGACATCTTGCGGAGCTTCATGTCTCTTACAATAGTTTGGAATATTTCAATGATATAAACTTGCTGGATCCGATTTAGTACCTATCTCTAGAACAGTAACGGTCGCGTTGCATCGAGTAATTAGAACCATGAGTTTGTCCCGTCCCGGATTTTCTCTATTCAATAAATCTAAATGTCATTCAGCCATCTATATTTTAGTGTTACCAATAAGTAGAGACGGGTGCGACCAAGATATTTCCAAGATATGATGATGGTTGCTTTACTATGTTAAACCAGATATTTAATTTTGATTTCTTAGTATTAGTTATCGTTTACCAAAAAGTATCTGAATATGATAGAGAAAAATATGCTGTGTTCTTTATTAAAGGCAACAAACAACACACAATGTAGTTAGTGATGATATTATTTTTCTGAAGGCATAGAAATAGTTTTTAACATTTATATCGTTACGTGTATAGTGTAGTGTATATTAGTGTCAGTGCTGTGTTTATAATATTAGTAATTGATTGATAAACAAAAAATTAACTCACTCCGCAAAATTGTTTCTCATACGGACAATATCTCAAGAGTAAAATTTATTACCAAACCAAATAATATCAAATAGAAAAAATAATGCTTTATTGAAGAAATTAAAATAATTAACCATACCAAGATGGAAATTTAGAGACTCGTTCCATTTTTCACTGATATATTATTTGGATTAAAGTGATGTTCCCCCAGTATCATTGACTTTAGATTTTTCCTTTCACGTTTCACAAATATATTGAATTCCATTAATTTGTAACAATATTCCGTCAAGGATTTTACTCATTATCCATAAATTAGCATTACCTCAATTTTACAAGTTAAACTTATCAATCTCCAAAGTTGGCAAAACTCTTCAATTTTTCCACAAAATAATTCACAATTCGAAAAAAGTACATGTGATCATTTTGCTTTTATAGGTGCGTCTTTGGAGGAAGACTCGAACACCAGGTACCATTTGTTATGGTACAGATGGAAACAGAAACTTTGATTTCAACTGGATGTTAGCTGGTGCCAGCAGCTGGCAATGCACTGAAACGCATGCTGGACGAACCGCTTTTTCTGAACCAGAGACAAAAGCTCTGGGTAACTTGCTTTTGGCGAACAAAGGCAACGTTAAATTGTTCCTGAGTCTGCATAGCTACGGCTCGTTACTGATGTATCCATGGGGACATACAACAGACCCTCCAGAAGGTGTAGATGAACTGAGGTATATTGGTGGTCTCGTAAGGGATGCAATTTTAGCAGTAAGAGGAACTGAGTTTAATCTCGGTGGTGCAAATGAAATATTGTATCCTACCTCAGGAGGTAGTCGAGATTTCGCGATGGCTGTTGCTGATGCTCCTCTGTCCTTTACCTTCGAATTACCAAGCGGAAGTATATCTGGGTTTGTTCCAAACGTCACTGAAATTATACCTGTTGTGACCGACATTTGGGAAGGAATTAAAGTCTTCCACCAGTATGTCCAAGAGCAATATGTCGACTAGTATTTAGAAATAAAAAATGTAATAGCTTTTACCAGTGGATCTAAAATCTTATGACTTTCAATATTTACCTTAGTACTCGGTGTGACACAAAGTGGTCATATTATATTGAGAATTGACTAATCAATGAAGGCTATACGGTTTTTAATTCATTGGTGACTGTGATTAAGTTCTGAATTCTGATCTCTCTGTACCACATGCATGTATCAGAATATTTTTGTGATTTAAATATAAAATAATTTCCACATACGTGTTTTGTATTATTTCCTTGATTACCTAACTTCACTATCAGAACTAAAACATGATAGTTAATGATTTAACAATTGACGTATCACTTGCAAAGCTTCTAAAACTCAATTTATATCCAATTAGGTAAATCAATAATGTTTCGCTTTTATAGATGCGTTTGTGGAGAAAAACACGTTCAACCGCCACTATTTGCTATGGTGCAGACGGAAACAGAAACTTTGATTTCAACTGGATGTTGATTGGTGCTAGCAGCTGGCAATGCACTGACACTTATGCTGGATGGGCCGCTTTTTCTGAGATAGAAGTGCGAACTGTGGGCAACTTGTTTTTGGCCAACCATGGGAACATTAAGTTGTACTTGGATTTCCATAGTTATGGCCAATGGCTTCTGCATCCATGGGGACATACATCAGATCCCCCAGAGAATGAAGCTGAACTTAAGCTGCTTGGCAATCTTGTGAAGGATGCTATTTTTGCAGTTAGAGGCACCACTTTTACTGTAGGAAGTTCGAATGAATTACTGTACGCCCTTTCTGGTGGAAGTAGAGACTATGCCGCAGGTCCTGGCGGAGTACCTATTTCGTATACGGTTGAACTACCACCTAATAATGCCAGTATTGGATTTGCTCCAGATGCTTCTGAAATAGTACCGGTTGTGACCGAAACATGGGAAGGAATCAAAGTTTTCTACGATTATATTAGCCAGCAGTATGCCAACTGATGTATATAATATATAGGTACACTTAAATAACAAAGAATTGTAAGGATAAGATTTTTATCAGAAATAAAAAATAATAAAATTTCTAACCAATATACTGTTTGATTTTAAATATCAATAGCACACTTTACAGATAAATCAGCCATGTCATTATATGAATAGCAACAGTTTCAAAATTCCTCAAAAGTAAGTATCTTAGGAATAATAGAAATGAAATTAAAGTCTGCGTAAAATGAAAAAATTATGTTAATCCAACGAAACATAATTTCCAATTGATAGTATAGCAAGTCATATTTCTTTGCTGCTTTACACTAACTGGTTGATTAGGCTTTGCAAAATTGGGCGGGATTTTATTTCATACATTTAAAAAAAAATTTTTATTATTTATATTAAGAAAATATCTAACAGTCCAGACATATAGGTTGGTAATATTTTGAAAGTTTTTTGGAATCATGTAGAATCTGCCTGAAATCCTACAAGCACCACAAAACTTGTGAGGTTAGCAAGAAGAGTCTAGCGACTAATTATACACCGAGCAAATTTCGTATCTGATAAAAATCTCAATTTAACAATTTTTCAGAATTATACCATAATATGAATATAAATAAATATGAAATTTTATAAACTTTGCCGCAGACTATGGATTCTACCTCTTTTAAGATATCATTATCCAAGCTATTATCGCCAATAAACCCAGCTCAAGTTCTGTCCTTAATAAAAGATGAGACGATGACTTTAAAAACTTTAGGAAATCCATATAATCATACGTCTCGAATTTATTTTATTATAATAATTGACGAATTAAGATACATAATTGTTTAGAAGTTAATCCTATGATTTATTACACAATAAAAGTAATTATTTAGATTGGCACGGTGACTAAGCAGATATTGAGATTAGAGAGTACCTACTATGATGGTGGTAGGTGGTGAACTATAAAACTGTTCATTAATGTAGCGACGTTTCAAGTGCATCTAATTATGAGTAAGTGAATGATTTTTTCGATATAAAAGGATTTTTGGACCACAATTTTTGGGAATTGTTTTAAGTGGCTGAAAATGAAATCGTCACTATTGTGTTTTGCGGTGATAATAGCCGTCGCCGCGTCCAACAGTCCTTTTAGATATGACGGGTAATATTAAATACTTTTGCATAAATTTATAAATTAATCCTTCTTTTTTTAATTAGGTACAAAGTATATCAGGTGGTTCCAAAAACTCTGGCTGAGGCTGAGTTAATACATAAGTTTGAAAACGATGAAAATATTGATTTTTGGTCGGAATTGCGTGTACTTAACGCACCTGTTGATATAATGGTTTCACCTTTTGGTCAATCCAGATTTGAGGCTGCCCTAGAAAGTGAGGATGTAGAATACACCATCATTATTGATAATGTTGAAGAGTAAGTTACTATTAATTTTGTCAGTATTTTAAAAATTTATTACAGTAAGCTAACAAATAATAAGTTAAAAAAATATAAAATTTAAACTTAATTTACAACAAATTTTAGTTTATAACATATCGCATTTGGGTAATCCCTGTAACTTTCCCGTTTTTTGAACATATCATATAAATAAGATCTTATATACAGAAATTATTAAACTTCCATCTTTATCACAAATGCCTATAAAATTTATTTCCTAAACACAACAGGAGATATATTTTAAAATTTTTAAAATCTGCTTCATAATCTATTGATTATTATTCTGAATTATTAATGCCGAATTGCAACATAATTTGAAAAACAAATTTTAATTTGTATATCAGGTAGTCGAGAAAATGTTTAAATTGTTTTTATTCTATTCTATTTCGTCACAAAAATATTAGAAGTTAATACGTTTAACAATACTACAGCCTACAGGAATCCCAGTAAAAACACACATTTTTAACTTAATTTTTTTTTAATGAGCCGCCAAGATGTTCAGTCTGTTTGAAAAGGCTCAAAACCGACAATTTTATTTTCTGTTAGCTTAAAGGCAAATGTGATTATTTTAAAATATGAGATTGTAACATTCATTTTAATTATTATAAAAACGATTTTTCAATTTATTTGAAATTTTTTTTAAATATTCAGCATTCACAATGCTGCTATTTCAATTTCTAGTGTAATTTTTTAAGTTGTGTTATTTAAAAGAGTAAACATTATTGAGGGTAAATGATTAATGTTTTTTTAGAAATTGTAGTCTGTCAATTGAATATGACTATCAATACACCTCATATGTATTTTTGGTTGCTGATCAATTTTTAATGAAATGGGAGTATTTTAATGAAACAAAAGTTTATCTTTTTATTATCACCACAAATATTTGAATAACTTAAAATAATATGCGAAAAAAACATTGTATCACTTACTTTGCAAACTTATACCATAACGTACCTATTTAATTAAGATTGACTTCTAATTACGATTAAGTAAGTCTTCGTAAGGCCCTAACAGTGGCTTTCCAAATTACTAGTGGTTTGAATGGTCCATCATGTTCTAAAAATTTTCCTCGGTCGACTCTAAAACTTCTCCGTATGCAACCTAAAATTCCTAGGAATATTCTGGAAGAAAATATCCTGAAAATAAATAGAGGTTATTCTGTTTCATGGTACACGTTATAGTGCGTTAATCACTTACCTGTAAAATTTTGTAGATAGCTAGTTCCTCCATAATTTATTCAAAAAGTAAGTATTTCGATGATTATTTATTTGCAATTATTAATTACTAATTGTTAAATAGGATCTCCTCTTAATTAAACGATTAAACGATAAAACGATTTTAGTCGAAATATAGAATTCAAGAAATTTAATAACAAGGGAAACTAACATAATAATAATAACTAGCCCAATTTTTAAAAATTGTGTCTAAAAGATGATGGCCTTCTCTTCTTGAACATCCTCATACTCTAGACACCATATTTCGTATAGCATTATGCAACGTTAATGGAGAAATATTCCCGATTTCTGTTCTATTTTCTTTTAATTCGTCGATATTTTGCGGATTATTAATAAACCCTGGATTTTAAATGACCCCATTACCAAAAATCACAGGGATGTTAAGTCACCTGATCTCGGGGGCCACTGGAGATCACAAAACCTTGATATCAATTATAAATCTCTATGGTATGCAACTTTACATAATTATTTTTTGACCTGAATTTTTATACTTTGGTACACCCTGTATTTCTTTGCAACATAAAAAACGTTTTGAGTTTTTCTATCGAACAACACCAAAAACTTACCTATAGGTTTTTCAGAGGCAAAGTTATTAGACTTCAAAATGTCTCACTACATTATGGGCCACCCTTTATTATCTATTTTTATCATTTCCTTCGAAATATAGTTACTTATAACATTTCAATTTAATAATTTTTTTGTAAACACACACATGGTACTATGGGGTTTAGTGCGCATTAAACATTTATTGCCTCATAATTAATCGTTTAATAACAATATTATACTGCCGTTGGAAGAAGGCTAATAACAGAGGAGTCCTTTTGGATTAATCCATCTGGTGGGGTTTATTGTAATATTAAATTGTTTGCTTTCTACATTCGTAGTACCTACCTACTTGATTTTCATCAGTTAAATGAAGAATTTGCAAATAAGCTCTGTAAAGAATTTCATGTCTTTTTAAGAGGATACATACTCACATTTTGACGAAAATAGTAAAATTTACTTTTACTATTTTATTAAATATTTACCTCTATGGATTTTTGACTTCTTTGGATTTCATTTCTGATATTTTTTTGTTATTTATTAATTTATTCAATCATTCATGCTCATCTAATAATTCATTCAATAATTCACGTTTATTCAGCATCTATTTTTCATAAGATAGATGCATGTTGTTAGGTTAGGAGAGTA
The DNA here is from genome assembly GCA_963680705.1 of Rhagium mordax. Lineage (NCBI taxonomy): Eukaryota > Metazoa > Arthropoda > Insecta > Coleoptera > Cerambycidae > Rhagium > Rhagium mordax. The sequence goes on from OY796656.1 coordinate 122,122,771, forward strand.
GTTTTGTTTTCGTGACTTTCATAAAACTAAGGAAATCATTTTCCTGGGCGATTTTCCTCTAAGTTACGTGGCACCCTTAATAACTATTCCTTGATCCTTCCTTACTAACTTCCCAAAAGTGAAAATTACCACTGAACTGATTTAAACCTAAGACGAAAATAGTAAAATTTACTTTTACTATTTTATTAAATATTTACCTCTATGGGTTTTTGACTTCTTTGGAGTTCATTTCTGATATTTTTTTGTTATTTATTAATTTATTCAATCATTCAATGCTCATCTAATAATTCATTCAATAATTCACGTTTATTCAACATCTTCTTTTCATATTATAGATGCATGTTGTTAGGAGAGTAGTTTTGTTCCGTGACTTTCATAAAACTAAGGAAATCATTTTCCTGGGCGATTTTCCTCTAAGTTACGTGACACCTTTAATAACTATCTCTTGATCCTTCCTTACTAACTTCCCAAAAGTGAAAATTACCACTGAACTGATTTGAACCTAAATCATAACGTCGAATATTTGTAAAAGGAGTAATTAACTTAGTTAAAAGCGTACAATTTTTTGATAACTTTCTAGATTCTAGAGCCACTTTTGTTGTTCAACATTAAGTGTGATTCGGATCGGAAAACGACCCTGTATTTTTATAGTGTAATGCAATATAGAATAGAGTTTTAGGAAAATAGAAGCTATCATTTGTCTTTCAGAAAGAACTATTAGAACAGTATTAATTTTATAAGAGTTCCAGATTCCTGTGAATCATATATTACTAACAATAATATATATTTACTAAAACAACATGTTAGTGTTTTTATGTTTTTTTAAGTGAGGTAGAATTAAATAAAGACAATTTGAACATGTTTGTAGCCATTTCAAATGAAAACAGATTATTTGATTTTTCTTGGACAACGTAAATTTATCTTAATAGTTTTATTTTCACAAAAATGTAAAAACAGAAAAGGTGTTTAAATTAAGAAAGAAGTTTTACTATATCTCTGGTGAAAATAAAAATAACGTGAGTAAAATCAATGCACAAAAGCTACTAAGTACAGTGCACGATTCCAACCTTGATGATGAAATGGAAGATTTTGGGATCAATATAAAGATTAGCGATTCCCTTCTTTTCTATTGTTTTTTTTTTATTATTGACCCGACAATTTTCCATTCCGTATTACTTATTAGCACTTATTACTGTTTAGTAATATTTTACTCAAACATGCTGAAGAATTTGCGTTTCATTTCCGTCCTTATTATTTTAAATAATTTTGGAAATATATTCGTAGCTATTTAAGAATCCTATTTCTGAAAGTGGAGCATTTAAACTAAAGCATTATTATCGAGAATATATTCTGGTTTTTCAAATCAATTAAGAAGTGTTTACTTTGTCCCTCTTTGTACAACCAGTCCTATGTTTGCTGGACTGTCATCCTAGGATGCTTGAACGAGTGTATTGTGGCTGTTGAGTTCTCACCTGTTTTAGTGGTTTTGTTAGATTGTGAACCTTCATTTATTATTTACTAAATATTTTCTCATTGCCACTTCTGAAATAAATTTAGTCTTGGATAAGGATGTATAAATCAATTGTTTTACGACGTTTTCCTACAAGTTTTCTTCATATAAATTTAAATGTGCTATTCTTCAGCCAATCAATATGATATAAACGCAAATCATTAATTATACCGTTTAGCAAATACAGTGTTATTCTTCCACAAAAGTATGTCACATTAAATTTTATATTGCAAGTTGAAACATTGATTCCAATATCTCACAGACAATAACCAGTAAATATAACTGGTTATTCAGACGCACGTCTCATTTTGGAAATCTCAATTTTTTTAATTTTTGCCTAATTCAAATTTTTGTCTAATTTATCGGTTGATTGTTTTTAGTAAAGTTCAAGAAGAAAACGAGAGGCAAAGAAGATCAACACGGCTAACCAGAGGAGATGTCAGCTTTACCGAATTTATGCGTTACGACGATGTAAGTATATGTTTTGGGCAATTTTCTATAAATGAGGAAGGCTTAAAAAAAAAATTGAAATGAACACAACAATAAAGAAAACCGTGTTCAGGTGAGTGCAGAGTTTGGAGCAATACAAATTGTTCAGCTGCTCCCGGAATTATAAAATCACATCGACCTGCCAAAAATCATCAAGTGGTTGGTACACCAAATACAATACGCAGTCGTCCTGGAGTCCACAGACCACCGTGGTCTAGCGTCACAATAATATTTATTTTCTCATTAAATAGAAACAATTTTTAATAAACACAAGTAAAAGAAATAATACACAGAGAACGATCAGGTATAGAATTTATTATTCTTAAGTATTTTCAGCGTCCTATTTCTAAATGAAATTATCATTTTTAGATACTTGCTTACATAGAACGACTTGCCCTGGTGTACCCTACCATTGCAAGGACGGAAATAATAGGTCAAAGTTTCGAAGGACGCAACTTAACTCTCATCAAGATCTCCTCTGGTGGTACCAATAAACCGACAGTATATTTCCAAGCTGCTATTCATGCCAGAGAATGGATTGCTCCACCTGTAGCTTTATATGCAATAAACCAACTTGTTGAAAATCCAGCAAATGCTGATTTGATACAAGATATTGACTGGGTTATTCTTCCCGTTTTAAATGCTGATGGATACGAATACACCCACGAGACCGTAAGTTATGTTTACATAAAAATATAAGATACATTGAACAATAATTTCAAATTGACATAATATGTAGCAATGTACACTGTTTCCATATCAATCAAATTATATCCAGCAAGAATCTTCTAACATTTGCAAATTATTTTCCTCGTGTGGTATATTAATCGTTTTGTTCTAGACCCGTCTGTGGAGAAAAACCCGCACACCAGGCACCATATGCGATGGCATAGATGGAAACAGAAACTTCGATTATTACTGGATGACCATAGGTGCTAGCGGCTGGCAATGTACTGAAACATATGCTGGACACTCCGCTTTCTCTGAATTGGAAACCCAAGCAGTAAGGGATTATATTTTGGAGCACAAGGATAACATCAAATTGTTCGTTGACATTCACAGTTACGGCAACTGGCTTTTGTATCCCTGGGGATACACAACAGATCCTCCAGCCGATGCAGATGAACTACAGACTCTTGGTGACCTCGTAAACGATGCCATCTCTTCAGTTAACGGCACGACTTATAGAGTTGGAAACTCAAATATATTGTTGTACGCCACTTCTGGAAGTGCTCCGGATTTCGCCAAGGGTGTGGCTGGTATTGATCTAGCATATACTCTTGAACTTCCACGCGGAGGATCATCAGGATTTAACCCGGAAGCGACTGTCATTGAATCAGTTGTAGAGGAGACTTGGGAAGGATTGAAAGCTTTCCACGATTATATTAGAACAAAATATGTCGTGTAAATATAAAATATAATTTATGTATATAAATAAATTTTCTTTACTTTATTTGTGGGTTTGCTATAATCATTAATTTGTGGCATGATATTGCAGATAACAGAATCATTTGTATTGAAATGAATTAAGTTTAACTAATTTCACTAAATTAATGTCGATCAGTTGTATTAATGATTATCTTCTTCTGTTTAACATATTTTTTTTAATTATAAACGTATTTAATTTATGCCTTCACCTGCGAGCTGCTCATCGTCAGAGATTTCCTCGCATTGTCTTCTCTTTAGCATGTATGTCCAATCCAACTTCCATTCCAATTGCCCATGGATATTCCTCAATCACCATAAAAACATTTTAATGTTTTGGGAAGACATAGTCACCTTGAAACTTTCCTCTTAAACATCACCAGTTCTTTCGAAACCTACTACGCGTTAGAAGTTATGATCAAATGAGTCCCCCACAGTGGCACCAGATATTCAGTGCATCTTACTAACGCCTCTTTAGCAATACGTTGGTCGCCTATTTGTCGGAGTACCAAATCAACTGGCTTCAGTGTCCTTGCATTCAAGATACATGTAAACAATGTGAAACAGGAATTGATGCAAGTAATTGGCCTATAGTTCCTTGGAATGGTGAGTGGAGGAAAATTCCTTCCACCACCAGTTGTTTCTGTGGTCTTGACCTGAAGCAACGAAGTTCTTAGTCCAACAAGCATTCATTGGACTTCTTCCGTACTGATCGCCAAACACACTTCACCTTGTTGTTCTGAAAGTCTATGGCAGAGAGTCTTGAGGTCTTGGGAACTCGTAATCTGATAAATCCCGAAGGCTTGACATTCTCAACAGTCGGCAGATTTTCAATAACGCTGTGACTCTTAGAACAGGTAAGGAGGACTTGCTTGGAATAACTAATTCTATTCTGACAATGCTACTGGAAGATCTGTAGCACTGTCTGATTTAGGATGTGATTATAGTGTCTCTCTATCATTTACCTCTGAATTCGAGAAGAGTGTTGCCTCTCTTCGATTTGATATACAGGTCATTTAGCTTTCTTAACCGAGTTAGTAGCAGTAACGTACACAACGCTGTTGATCTGCCACTTATTTGCATCCCCTAGAAGCTTTTTATTGACCAAGGAGTTCATTCGTGCCAGTTCTTTATAAGGTTAGTATTGGTCGTCGAATTCACGTCAATGTAGTTGTTGTTCCTCGTCAGTTGCCATAGTGGAAATATGACTGGTTTTTCGTCCTGCTGACAGTGCTCTCAGATGTAGCCTGTTCTGTGAAGGAAGGATAATTGAACCAATCAGTACCGGATTTCCAGTACCCACATCACGTTGATCCAAGTAATGAATTAAGCACTTAACGCCTATTACCTCTTGACCAAAACAATTTTAAGAATAAAAATAGTTGATGAATGAATAAGAAGCACCACCACATTCATTTTCTGTTCAAGTCCATTGTAACGAAGTGATTTTTCCAATCAAGGAATATTCATTTTTGCTTTAAATATTACCGTCACTTGTGTACACCCTGCCGCTGTTTTAGTAATTAAGTTCTGTTCTAGATAAGTTATTAATGAGTTGTTAAAAAGTCCGCTGGTAAACAAGCAATCAAGTAATTAATTGATTAATTTTCGACAATCCCCCGTATAATTAAAATCCGAGAATTATCATAAATAATGGCCGAGTTGGAAATAAAAATCATTCGTTACTAAAAATGTTAATCCGTATCCGTTTTAATCCGTTTCTTTTTGCAACATAGTTTAGAAATTACAAGTAACTCATTCCCGGTTATGTACGTTCTGAGTTGATGCGCCTAATTGCATAATCCGCTGGACCTCTGCAAGTTACGCCGGGTTGTGCATCCGAGTCCGTCGTTTAAAGTCGGTGACCGCCCTTCTTTTAACACGACATATGGCTACGTCAGAAAGGTGATAAAAAGCCAAATGGCACTCCAGTCGAGAGCAGATCCGATTTACCGCCAGCAATTGAAGATCAATCCGAAGCCGTCCATATTTCCGTACCGCCGCTCCGAGTTTTTAATAGTAAATTTCTTTGAATATAATATTGGTAAGAATTCAACGCAACCTGCAACGTTCTGCAGGTACTGCCTTTAGTTAAGTATAGATATTGAGAGGTCGTATTTTCCGTGAGTATCGCCGTATATTGCTACCAAACTAATCTAGAGCTAATTCATAATACCTCCGTTGATTTATTCTTTTTATTATTGCATAAATTGTACACCAACTGATCAGATTTTCTCGCTCGGGTGATCTGAGAGGTTTCCATGTACAAGGGTTTCCGGAAAACCCACTGTAATTAGAAAAGTCATTCCTAAATGTGCATCCACTGATTAGATTTTCTCGCTCGGGTGATCTGTGAGGTGTCAATGTACCAGGGTGACTAGAAAACTTGCTGTAAATAAAATAGCCGTTCAAAAATAGCTCTACGTTTGTGGCAGTAGTTCGCCGTATTTTCAATTATCAGTCAAAGACGTTAATATCTATAGCTAACCGATTGTCCGCCGTTTAAAATACATCCTAGTGGAAAGGTCCGTTTGCTTGTCGTACACAGTAATATATTAATCCAACGTATGCGAAAATTCCGCCGTAAAATCGCGTAAAGACTCTTGATTGCCAGCTTGCTTGATTTTTCATCATTTTAAAATAGTTTTATACATACTCGACTGTACAGTCGTGGAGGTTTTAGAGTAAACTAATTTGTTCATTATTACTGCTGAATAAATACGTTATTTTAAAGAGGTAAAATTCACGAGTTATTATTTCTGTCATTTATTTCTGATTAACCCGTTTGAGCAGCATGGTCGAAATCCATTAGATAGATCTCCAGCTCCGACCTCTGGCTATTCCGTATCTCCGCTGTTTCGCTATTCAGGGTTGTTCTCTCAATTAGGAGAGCCAAACAGTGTAGTTCTTTGCACTTAAAAATTAAAGGACTGGCGCCCGAGATTTCTGTATAAAAAGATTACGTAAGTATATTGACCGAAAGCACCGTAATAAATAGGCACCATTACACCATTATCATATGGTTAATTTCCAAACTTTAGTGGATTATTTCCTTAATGAATATTTTTTCTATATTTGGTTTGAGAGTATTAAAAAATACCCAATTACAGTTTAAACGCTATAAATTACCCTTAGTAATACTCTGTTTTTTCAGTATTATTATTATTAGATTTATTATTAAACGTGAGGCAGGTTTTGTTAGCTAATACGAAAAATTTTGGAGCTTCTTTACTAATTTCATAATAATTTGATAGACATTGCTTGTTCTTTTACAAATGTATGGCTTTAATAATTCACCAGTAAATTGGTTTCCTCGCAGGAAATACATCTGTTTAAAATTCCCTTAAAGCTGAAGTAATAAACTAATGCCGTTCACCTAAAGGTGAACGCATATCTGATCAAGCAAACATGACATTTTATAACTAAGGACTTTTTAGTTTCGACATTTATTTGATCTTCCAACGTAGGTAAGACATCAAACTGTGTGTCTTACGACCTTTGGTTAGGGTCTGCAACCCTCTGTATCTAAATAGTGGTAGAAACGACGTCGTAAAAATTGATGACGTCTCATCTTTACCAAGACGTCGCAGTGTTACCTGGAAAATGCTTTAAATGTTTGTTTGATGCCCGTTTATGCTATTTAACATCAACTTTGCCCATTACGAATCGTATGTTATTAGACTGTCCTATAAAGTTACTTTTTAGTGTTGGTGGTTAGGTGAATACAGACAAGGGCACACGTGGCTGTATTTCCTTTTTATTGCGTTAAATAATAATAATAATAATAATACATAATTGAGTATATTGCGCAACAGGAAGTTAAAATGAACGTTTCTCGAAAACGGTGGTTTTTACCGACATAAAATAAATATTCCATTTTTACGTAGAATTTGATGCATTAAAAACAAAATACTACTTTTTTAGGAAGTTGATGCTCAAAACAAACAAAAAATACATTTTAATTTTTTTTTTTTTTGCTTCGGATACTTGTCCATTCAGCCATTTAATTTTTTTACTTTATAAAATACGCTGCATTTTATTTACCGACTTTGATGTAATTTTGACAGAGACCGCCTCCCCACCGCCGAACGAAAATCAGACAGCAAATGAAGATTTAATCTAAACTCTCTCACAAACCAGCGCTTGCATTATCTGTTAGTAAATGTGCAGTTTCCAATTTAAGTTTTATTAAAAGGGAACATCGCACAGTGTGATTTATAAACTTAATATATATTTTGATTTTTCACATCATTTAAGTCATCATATTTCCAACTATGCTGGAAATAAAAACTATTTCTCATTGGAAATACGTAGGTAATCTATTTGATTAATAACAGTTCCTTCCGTCATTTTTCTATTAAATTCATTCGACAAAAAGCAAACCTTTCTGTGAAAATGTTGTACAGCTATCAGCGCAGCTATAAATAAAAATTAATGAGTCAAAAATATTAAACAAATGGGATCAACTGTTCATGAAGTTACAGATCACGTATCAGGGTCGCAGTAGCAGCTTTAACATTTAGAGGGGAAATGTCACCCCAGAGCTTTTATTTGGATCCACAGACGCTGAAGACTTACAGCCCTGACAGAAAGGTCATTGAGAATTTATTATCATTAGGCGTCATATTTTTGAAATATTGAGATACATAGCGCTATACGGATATCCACTTTATATTTTAGTGCCCGGCATTTTACGCAAAGCCAGACTAGTGGAAATAAGGAATTCTGCATCTAGAATCATAGTCGATGCATCAACTAATTCAAATTATTACGATTATGATTTAGTTAATAAGAGTTTTAGTTTAGACAAGATGTTTTTAATCATTTTTCGTGCCATCACATGTAATTTATAATTTATAGGGGAAAAATAGTTTCGATTGAACACATGAATAAAAAAATCGTGAAATACATGTTCTTGATATTAAAGTTTTATGAAATATATTATGCAAAATTGTTTCTTAATTATTTCTATACTTATTATTTAGTAATAAATGTTAGTCAATTATTAATTTCTTCTGCCCTTTAAAATAGACGCATACTGCTTTTGAAAACAGGCACATTGCTACCGATGATTATCAATTATCATAACAAACGCAGTACTTAAAGTAAACTCATTGAATGCAGTAAGCTATCAGTGAAGGATCTATTTTTAATTTTACTGCTTTATTTTTGCGATATTCACATCAATTAGATGATTGTGAGGGAATGAGAGAATGGGGATTATCCATTCATCTGGTAGTCCTATCAGCACTGGCAGTACTCTTACTGACCTAACATTTGTGTTGTGTTTAATTTTGTGTTATCATGCAAAGGAAAAGTGGGTTTATGCTGATTGTGACTATGCGAGGTTAGTATTCTTATGTGGCTATATTTTTATGATTCTAATCAACAAAGTTGCCGCAATTGTCTCTATAAGGGAATAATTTACCTTATATTATATATTTATTTTTAACTCCCTATTTGAGTATATGAACGCCATGTAGCAGTTTACAACTCAATCAGGACACACACATAACAGTCATGTCGCTATAACATTGCCATCTGCCGCAGCTGAAAGTTACGTCATCGTCTATAATTAATTTAGTCATTTTCTTTGTCGTTACCAAAATTTGTAATTAAAATTTTTAAATATATTCCAAGTGTGCCAGTATTTTTTAGTTTATTTTTTCTACAAATCTGTCGAGTCAGTAAATATTTTCATTATCAGTGAAAGTTGCGTGTAGTAATACTCAAATTGTGTTTCTAATTATTTAAATTAAATGCCTCATCCATAACAAGCAAGTAAATCTGTTGTCAAAGAGGACAGCTATTATTTGTAGACATTAAAGGCTCGAAGATTAAAAAATATATAATTTTTAAGTATGGCTGATTCCAATAATATAATATAAAATATTAATATTTTTAATCTCTACAAAATTCGGGAATAAAAAAATTAAGGCATTATTAACACTACAGAATATTAAAATTGAAGATCCAAACGAAATGAAGCTGAAAACACAAAATTAAAAATAAAATTGTTTACCACTGAAAAACAAATTTAAAAAAAATTGAATAATAATTTTATTGGCGTTCCTGAGAAAGAAAATCTAGAAGTAAAAGAACAAGTAAAACAAATAATAAAACAAAAATTATAGATAATTCTGAAGAACTTTGATATGTCAGATATTTATATAAAAGGTAAAAGAATATGAGTTATCAACGATCTAACTCCAGAGGAGCCGATAGAAAAGAAAACTTTACGTAATAACCTTAAGGAAGCGAGGAATAAGAACTACTGCGCCAAAATAATCAAAACCAAACTAATAGTGAAATATCTCGCCGCTTGAAAACAAATTAATCAGTGAAACAAATACAATCGAAGAATATTCACCAGCGAAATAGGCAATCGGCAATAATACTCCTAATTGCATCGCGTTAGAAGTTATTGAAAACCTGAACAAAATAGAAGAAAACCAAATAAAGCATCGGAATGAACAGAAAACATACAAAATAATAATACAGGTGAGTGGAAAGGAGAAACCGAAATGAGGAAAAATCAAAGCAAAAAAGAGTAAGCTGGTGACTCTAGCCTTGCTGTCCAAACCAGTTTCTTGTCAAGAAATCCCTCTCAGTTTGGGTTATCGTTATTTCTATCTACAAAATAAAAACAAGAAAGAAGAAATAATCAGTTGAATCTAAACTAAACTTACTATTATGATTATTGTTTGTAGTTTATTTGTGGCGGATAGTTAATATTCATTGAACTTAATTCTGGGAATCACGCCAAATTCTAAAAAATAAATAGAAATAAGAAAATTGACAAAATATGTCAAGACAAAAGTGTAGTATCAAAGGCAAACCTCAACAGTTTGCTCCAGAAAACCACTGTATATAGTTCTAAATGAATATAAATACAATGTTGTTATCTAAAATTCGTATCAGTGGTTTTCTAGTATTTTACACTAGAAAATATAACAAAATGTATATTATAATATATAGATATATATATATATATATTTATATGATATGTATAAAAACAATTATAAAACAATAACTTATCTTAACAGAACGTTTCGAACCAAAGTCTAGGTCCTTTTTCAACTGTGATTACAAAAAATGGACTTGTCAAAAAAGATCACTTTGACACCTGACACTGATTATTAATTAATGCATAGATCACTAGATTTGTTTCACTGATTAATTTGTTTTCAAGCGGCGAGATATTTCACTATTAGCTTGGTTATGATTATTTTGGCGCAGTAGTTCTAGTGATCTATGCATTAATTAATAATCAGTGTCAGGTGTCAAAGTGATCTTTTTTGACAAGTCCATTTTTTGTAATCACAGTTGAAAAAGGACCTGGACTTTGGTTCGAAACGTTCTGTTAAGATAAGTTATTGTTTTATAATTGTTTTTTTACATATCATATAAATATATATCTATATACACTTGGCCAAAAAATTAGCGCAACACCTAAAATTGCGGTCATTTTATTTGTCTTTTCTGTGGTTAGTTTTTATCCGATTTTCAAAATCTTTTTTTTGTTTGAAAACCTGTAGTTTTACCTATTTAAAAATTAATTTAAACCCGATTAAGAATGGTCCATATACAGGATGGTGTAGAAAACCTAACATTCTGAATTTTTGTTAAAAAGTGAAACACCCTGTGGGATTTCTTACAAGCGGATAACCAAAACTGATGGACCTTAAGGTAACCCTGTGGTATTGTCTACCACCACTCAAGAGCATAATTATACAGAGTGCCTCTAAAAAAAAAAAAAAACCAAATTAAGAAATGCGGTTTTTCTTTTCTGGTTTCAACTAAATTTAAAATTAAATCATGTTACATGTGATTGCGATGGTTACTATGGAAACGGTTGTTTGTTTACAAATGATTATAAATTAATTAATCAAAGACTTAATACACTAATTAAGAATTTAATCAATTTTAATTCAATTAAAGTCGCCAAATAAATAAGCAATACATTAACAAAACTTACAATAATACTCTAATATCTAGTTTTCCAACCCCTGGCTCTGATTACGTCTATGCATCTTTATAGTAACCATAGTAACCATTGTAACCATCACAATCATATGCAAAATGATTTAATTTTAAATTTAGTTGAAACCGGAAAAGAAAAACCGCATTTCTTAATTTGGTTTTTTTTTTCTTTTAGAGGCGCTGTGTATAATTATGCTCTTGAGTGGTGGTAAACAATACCACAGGGTTACCTTAAGGTTTATTAGTTTTGGTTATCCGCTTGTAAGAAATCCCACAGGGTGTTTCACTTTTTAACAAAAATTCAGAATGTTAGGATTTGTACACCATCCTGTATATGGACCATTCTTAGTCGGGTTTAAATTAATTTTTAAATAGGAAAAACTACAGGCTTTCAAACAAAAAAAAGATTTTGAAAATCGGATGAAAACTAACCACAAAAAAGACAAAAAATAATGTCCGAAATTTTAGGTGTTGCGCTAATTTTTTGGCCAAGTGTATTATAATATAATATACATTTTGTTATATTTTCTAGTGTAAAATACTAGAAAACCACTGATACGAATTTTAGATAACAATATTGTATTAAATTTATATTCATTTAGAACTATATACAGTGGTTTTCTGGGGCAAACTGTTGAGGTTTGCCTTTGATACTACACTTTTGTCTTGACATATTTTGGCAATTTTCTTATTTCTATTTATTTTTTAGAATTTGGCGTGATTCCCAGAATTAAGTTTAATGAATATTACTATTATGATGATATATTATAATATCAGTTTTATTCATATCCACTTGATATTTACTTAACATAGTACAGAATAAGGCGTCTATTTAAACTATGCCAATAATTTCAATTGTGAAAATTCATTTCTAATAAAGAAAAGTTTGTAATAAAAAATTTTGTATTAATAAAGTAGAGCCAATGCAGATATAAATTCTTAAAATAAACCATAGACAATGTCACACTTCCTTCAGTTCAGTGATATAATGAAGTAGCCTGTTCGATGTTGGACAGTTGTTTTTTCAAAGATATAAGGAAATATATGAAATGAAGTTCTCATTGGATTGACCATCTACATAACATATAGAGAAATTTCTATCCAAATTCCTAGAACTCGAAAACTATAGGCCAATGGTGTGGTATATCTTTGTCCCAAAATATTGAACATAATTTTAGCTGAAATTAAACTATTAAATTCACGAAATGTGTTTAAAACAAAAATAAAAAATCAGAAATGCCTCGAAAATCGCTACATTAGTTAATCGACACAAAAATATCGACTTGGGGAATATCAACATTAATTCTGCATAAAACCGCATTTTACCGGTAAATCTCCTGTAGAAATCGATTACAAAAGTGATAAAATTATTATATACTTATCAACGCTTAAGGGATATTCACTTAGAAAATTTCCAGCAGCTATCAAACTAAATTATTTAATCAACATTATTTATTCAAAACGAAATTAAAATAATATAAGACACATGGTTTTTCGTATTTCAGGGTCTCTGTAGTCATGGTATGTCTTATATTTGATGGCGTCGTCTTACCAGGGTAAAAGAACGTAAAATTCAAGGGGCTTAAATCTGGTGATGTTGATGGCCATTAAGTGAATGTCACACCTTTATTGTATTATTTAATTCTTCAGTATTCAAAGCAAGCTCTACAAGTATTTAAAAATGAGCACCATATTCCATTGGACAGAAATATCAAGGATGTTATACCTTGAAAACTACATCTGATAAGTGAAATTAGACTTTCCACTAAATAATTTAGACTAAAGTCTAAATAAAATGAATCGTAATTTGGTTGTTGAGACATTCTTATAAATTCAAAGTTTAAAATAAGTAAAAAAATTAACTTACTTTCAAAGATTTAGTTCTTTTAAAACAGAAATTTGCAAAATTCCCAGTAAATTAGACGCGCAAAAACTAGATGTGTTGCATAATATTCTTTTGGATTTATTTTAAAAAATTTGATGTCGGAAGAAACTGTCTATTTGTACAACTTTTAAAAAGCTATCTACCTAACGAATGTAAAACTTTTTTATTATAGTCAATTCCCAAAAAAAATTAAAAAAATAGATTCTTAACAAAGTATCAACTATAGAATTTTTTAAAGTCTTCACATTGCAATTTCAGAAGAAGCAACAGCGAGGGAAGATATGTAATGTAAATCATTGCCGTCGAAAAAACTAAATAGATTTTTTATCCATCGACAAATTTTCCTCTATAAATAAAATTTTCTGTCAGTGATTTTAATTATGTTATTTTGATCAAATCATTGGTGGGTCGTATTCATTTCTTTAAGGGAAAGCTTACAGAAAATAATAATAAAATAACAAATACCTAACTAGCGAAATTTGTGTTTCGTGCAAACTTATGATCCATTGGTCGAAAAACTCGCAGTTGATAGTTGTAGCAGGAGTGAAATATATAAATAATTACAACTCGCTCCAAGTAACAATCGGTAACAAAATTGTTTGTAATCTGCACCCCTGGCTCTTTATTAGCGTCTTTAATTAGTGGCTATTTAATGCTGTCGCAGTTAAAAAGGCCTACATTTTCAACCAGAAAATTGTTGTTCACTGGAGTTGGGCTTCTTGGTCGTCCAAAATCCACTGCCCTACTCAGATCATGAGTTTCTATAAATTTTTTATCTATTATTTTCATGTCTTTGCTGCAATTACCTTTATTTGCTTTACAAGTTAAGACCATCGTTTTCCAAATTTGCCATGTATACAGTCTTTTCCTGCATTACCTAAAATATGGTAAGACACAATAGAACAATAAAAATAGCAACGAGATTGTTATTAACAAAAAATATTGTGATTGATACGTTACTGGATAGGAGTATGGTCAGCTGCAAAATTATAGATATCTGCTGATTTCGTTCTTTTTTGCAAAGAACGTCAATTTTATAACCCCTCCAATTTCTTAAGAACAAAGATTTTGCTACTTTTGTATTTATTCATTTGTGTTCATTATGACATACAATTTAAATATGTAATTTACTTAAACAATTTTACTATATTGATTTCTTCAAAATGGTACACAAGGAACAAGCCCTCTCACCAAAGCCCAATCTGAGGTTTTTATGCCACCGGGAAACTCTATAAAGTCAGGATCAGATGAGAATTGCTCCATGTTCCTTAAACCTTGAAAGACACTTCTGTTGACTGTATCTACAATACTATTGATATCTTAAATCGTCCATCTTATAAGTAAATATATGAATGAAAACCTTACTAAGATATACACTCACTGTACTAATTTGTTCGAAAAAACTGTAGCAGACCGCTTGAATATAATTATGTACTATACGGTAAACGTCACAAATTTGTCAAAATGGACAGTTGAAGGATGGATTGTAAACCATATATTGACATATATAGATATGGACTTATTTATATCATAAAGATAATATAAAACGGATTAAACTGCTAAAAATGTTATCACCTTATTACGGCACACAATTGCTCGTAAATTAAATAATCCTTTATTATTTTTATATTTGTAATAAGTGGGATCAAGAAACTGCAGTAATTATATTAGATTTACCGCAGAATTTAAGGAATGTTATCAGGGCATGCGTTCGCTTAATACCTCATACAAAATATGTAAAAAGTGTTTTTTATTTTCAAGTTTCAGATAATTGGAATTATTTGGTGAAAAAAATTGTTTTGTTATAACGTATTTTTTATAACTTTCTGACGTTATAATTAGTGGAGAAAATAGTAGTATTAAAATGTTAACATTAAAATTGGGAATTACCATTTTTAAATATTCAAACTAAAAGCAAGAGTAACTTGAGTCTTAAAAACTGTAACATTAATCTAATAGCTTGAAGTACGACGTTTTTTATTACGTATATTATGAAACGTTTCCCTATCGTGGGACTTTTATTGAGAACCTGACCTGACATGGTAATGTATGACTCAGTTTTGGAAAACTTACTCAACTGCGTATTAGAAGGACTGAAGTCTACAAAATTATTTATATTCCATTCTATGTAGTATATCTGTATCATCAGCTGCAGTCTCTGGTCTCTGAAGGGAAAAACTTGCCTAAATAGTCCTGTTATCAGCAAAAATATGCACAGAGATAGAAGTTGCAGGAAACAAGTCGTTAATATGAAAAAAGGGCGAGTGGTAGCAGTACAGATCCTTGTGAAACACCTGAGTAAGGAATAGAAGGTTTCTGATGAAACTCAATCAATTACAATAGAAAGTGAATAGTGACAGAGAAAATATGATATGCATAGTCACAACTAACCTGACAAGCCATAAAAGAGTTACTTTCTTTAGTAGACCTTGAAGTGATCAAGAGCTTTGGAAAGATCTAAAATTATGACTTGGTATTTTCCAAATCTTTTGATTGCATCGCTCCAAATACCATCATTTCTCTTGTTGAACGCTTCCAACGTAAACCATTTGCTAATTGCTGAAAATACTTGCTGATTCAAGATATTTAAACAATTGCATGTTATTATATATTATAGATTCTCTTTCCCGTGTTTAAAATAATTCAACACACACATACTTGGTTGTTACCAAAACAAAAGTTATTATTTATGCAAATTTTAATCCAATAATAAGTGTCAGCGAGGCCTATACAAGTTATCAATTTATGTGTAAATGTATTAATCTGTTCTTTCTTGCTGATGCGATAAAGCAAAAATACTTCGCGTTGACTTTCCCGTTAAATACCAAATAATCAGGTAGGCACTAAATTTTAAGAGGACTACTGCATTATACTTTGCTTCGAGGCACGTACAGCCATTGCGTTATAAAAAACAAAATGAACTCCACGAAATGGTTTTAGAACGTGGCTATGAACGCTGGCACTTAGGATTTAAAGAAATATAGAGGATGAGCACAATAAAAGAGAACTTCTCTTATAAGTAGTTTAGTAATAATTTTTTTGTACTTTATTTACATACTTTCGTACATGTAGAACACTGAAAAGAAAATCCATGGAAGAAGAGTTGAAAAGTATATAAGAAAAATATCAGAAAAAGGAAATAAAGAATTTCTATAAGGAAAGGACACCAAAGTCGAGCAAAGTGAGGATGGGAATTTACTGGGAGATAAAGAGCAAATTTGTAGAAAATGGATACAATATTTGGAGGAATTATTAAATACAGGAACAGAGGAAGAGCTGGAATACTATGAGGAAAGGAGGGAAAACGAGGAGGATGCACCAGGGCTGGGACCACGCCACATTGACTTGATACACCTAATACGCTCTTCACACCCCCTTATCTATTTGAATTGCAATGTAAATGGGTGAGGGGACGTGAGGAGAGTAGTAGGTGTATCAATGTCAATTTGGCGTGGTCCGACCACAGATCCGCTGAGAGAGGAAGTAGAAGAAATCATGCTAGCATTGAAAGTAATAGAAGAAACACTGCGTGTTAAACTCTATTAACTGGTTAAAGAAATCTGGGATACTGAATCTATGATCAATGATATATTAAAGTGATTCGACTACAGCGTCTAGGTCATATCGAAGGAATGGAAGACGAAAAAAGTGTAAAATACGTAGGCTGGAAAATACCAGAAAGAAAAAGACAGAAAGACATATCGAGGAGGAAATGTAGCGACGCTGCCTTGGAGGATGTAAAGAAAAACAATGCGTGAACTGGAGGACGTTAGCAAAGGACAGAAATGGAAAAATTTTACCATGCAATGGACCTAAAAGGCCGGTTAATGCTTTATATATTATATATATTTGTATAATATATATTACATTAGTATTTCAATATGCCATGATAATCAAGATAAGATAAAAAGGATGTCCAGGAAGAGACTACATATTTGAAACGACGCAAACACACATGCGTTACACACCGTCATTTGCAGTTTTAGAGTTGGAGATCGAACCCAGTTCATCGATAGACAGTGCGACCAAATACGGATACTTTCACATTATGCGCATAAAGTATAAAGTAGACTTAAACATGATAGAAACGCATGTTCATATATTTTTACTAAACTTGACGTCACCTGATAGGAATTTAATATTTTATCATTTCGAATTGTGCACAATTGTAAGAATCAAAGAAAAAAAAATGGACAATAAATAATTCAAAAATGCAATAAATCATTTTAGTAAATGGGCTCATTGATAACAAATGATATGATTGTTTGGATATATTAAATCCCGATAAAAATTTTTTAAGTCTATATTTTCGTATAAAAGAGGTTTTATGTCGATATTTCTATACCGGTGTTGGAGACAATGAGATTCTCTATAGTGCTTTTAACGGTTTTCTTGGGGGTAGCCCTTGCTGAGGAGCCAACTCACTACGATGGGTAAATAACTAAAATAAGCATTATAATTACTTTTTTTCACTTATGTACTTACATAAATCTACTAAAAATAATATTAAGTATTCAACGATGGATTAATTTAAATATTGTGCTGTTCAAACGAAGTATATATTCATATATTATTATAGTACAAACTGTGATATTTTGATATTTAATTGTTGCTTTGGAATCACGTGAACTCCGTTTCTGTGGTAACTGAATTATAATTTTGTACTTTTTCTGATTCACGTCAATTGTTTATAAAGTTTTATTTTTACTAAAAGACCAACATCGACATTTTCTTAGTTTCCTCTTCTTTAATGGGCTATATTTACAATTACATCTGTTGATTCGATTATGTTAGACAGAGTGCGATTTTTCCAGAACTCTGCGTCAATAAATCCACACCCGACGGTATTTCAACTATTGTCCTAATATGTGTCCTAGAACTGACATTATCGATGCTTTAATCTCTTAGAAAGTTACAATTGCTATATGGGCAATATGTTCATGTTTTAAAGTAAAGAACGCACAAAATTTAAGAACGAGACGTTAAATTTGTCAAGGTGAATAATTGATGGTTAATGTATACAGTATATTTATTTTTTACTAAATTCTCTTTTAAAAAACCCTCACCTCGCCTCTCCATAAAAAGTTTTAGGGTAGTTTAAAAAATCTAATCTTCAGCTCTTATTTCTACCCAACCATATTGCTAGCCACTTCGGAAACTAATTGGTTTGATTTCTCCACATAATCGTTCTTAACTCAAAAATAGGTGTATTTCTCCACTTTCCTGTGAAGTCATATAGGTATCCATTATAACGTCTTCATATGATCCTAAAGAAGTTGAAATTTTTCACGTACTTATACCAGAACACTGAACTATAGTCTCTTTATAAGCATCTATTATCACGATTAACAGTGACCTAATGCAACAAACTATTTGGTGTAAGTCCTTTGTCCCTTCATACACCAATTACATTTTGTAATTTCAAGTTCCTAAAAGCATTAAATTTACAATTTGTGGTGTGTAACCAAATATGCATTTTAATTTATTCTAGCAAATAGCATACTCGTAATCCAATTTCTTGCTAATCCTGAATTGGAATCATTTATTATTCCATATCATCATTTCTTTTATTGTAAAATTAGACAAAATTTATACCATAGATACAAGTGAGTAATGAAACCGGAAACATTTTGTATAACTGAGTTCTTAGAATGTACTGAAATGCCTCAACTGTTAATATAAGAAACTCATGCGATCAACAGAATTGTTGAAAGCTTTAAAAGAACGATTGATACTGAAAGGGTTATTTTTCTATGGTGTAGGAAAAGAAATCCAGTGTTCATATTGTTGCAAAGATTAGTTGGCTACCCTCTTCATGTAGCCAAAAATTAAGTTGCTACGCAGAATGATATTCCATAGTATTTAGCGACTTACTTTTGTTGCATTCCACATTTGCTCTTTGAAACATTAAAAATTCCCCAGCTCAATTATTATAGATCCCATGTTGCTAATGTGGAAGATCCCTAAGAGCAACTGAGTTTATCCAACAAAGTCATCCAATCTTTCACCTTTGCATGATTACGCAGGTTTGAATAAAGTCAGACTGAATCATTTATTATTGTTCCAAATTTGTTACTTTTATTTAGTCTTATAAAAATGTAATTATGCGTAATAGATTCACATGCCGTTTTGTTTCAGGTATAAGGTGTATCAAATCACACCTACCACCGAGGAAGAGGCCAAGTTCTTAATCGAGTACCAGGAGAATCCCGCATTTGACTTCTGGTCTCAGCCTCGTGCACTAAACAACCCAGTGACTGTTATGGTTACACCATACGCCCAAGTTGATTTCGAAAACCGTTTGGCTCTTAATAATCTGAATTTCAGTATACTTATAGAGGATGTTGAAGGGTAGGTTATCGATGAAAGTAACAGGTCCTTAAGAGCTCAAAGAGAAATTCATTTTAGTTTTTTATTAGAAAATATCTGTTTGTAGAAGTCAAGTTGGCAATGATTGATAAACAATGGAAAGATTATTAGAAAATGAAAATTTATTATTATAACTATCGTTTTCTTTGATATGCAAGTTATATATCAGAATTAAGCACAACAGGAAAAAATAAAATAGATTTCAATCATCAGTATAGAAATGATAAACATACACAAAAATAATAGTGGTTAATATAAGCCTGTGAGTTTACAAAATGGACTTTGCCTCCTATATTTCAATTTCGCTATAAATTAAAAACAACAGTGGATTTTAATTTCCTTGAATATATCTTATCAGAACTACTAGGAAAGCGACAATAAATTCCACGCATAAATTAGTCGTGGGTTGATAATAATAATTTCACAATATAATTATTTATATAGCTACGTCAGTAACTGTTAACTAATATTGATTTACAATTGTTTTTGGGTTTTGTTTCTTAATTGATATTAATGTAAATTCCATATCACATTTACATACATCCACGATAAATTAATGGAATTAATAATGGTATTTTTCTACTGCCAATGGAACTCGAATTCATTACGAGAATGACCAATGGGTCGGTCTGGCCATAGCAGCTATCTCTCATCAGTTAAGCATAATTTGATATTCACATACAGCGCCACGAGTATCTATCCCACTATAAATGAAAAACTTACAGATATTTTCTATAAAAGAACCAATTTTTAACAATCTAATTAGCACAAAAATGTATCGATTTAATTGTTGCTTCCAGCACCGTTGTCCAAGAGAACTTACGTCAGGCGTCGTCACGAGCAACTCCTAGGGGAGAGGTCACTTTCACGCAGTACATGCGCTACGATGCTGTAAGTTTTGGTTCAATTTCTGTTACTAAATATATCTTTGTTAAAATCCAAAAAACTTGGAAAGAAGCAGAAACTGAAATTCCCACCATTCGATGTGAGCTCAAAAATTTTGAGCTAGCAAGCAATGGAATAATTTTCATATGCATCAATACGTGAATATTGTTCTCAATTGGGAGACTCTATAACTGGCATAATGTTAAATTAATTTCAGATAGTCGCCTACCTGCAGACCCTTGCACAAAATTACCCCGGCTTTGTCCGTCTTTTGGTACTTGGAAAGTCTTATGAAGGTAGAGACATAGTTGGTGTCAGGATATCAAACGGAGGTTTCGGCAAACCAGAGATTTTCATCGATGCCGGTATTCACGCCCGTGAATGGATTGCTCCACCAACTGCTTTATATATTATCCAACAACTGGTTGAAAACGGCGCAAATTCTGCCCTGTTAACGAACGTAGACTGGGTAGTTGTCCCTAGTTTGAATCCTGATGGTTATGAGTACACACATACAAGTGTAAGTAATTAGTAGTAGGTACCTATTTTAGTTACTGAAGAGACGGAGTTCATGAACGTGAATAAATTCACACATTTTGCGATTTCTTATGTCTCAAATCATGTGGATATATGAATTTCGTTTGTTTAGTAACTGTAGTATTTTTATTCCCGTAAGAAGATTACCAAACAGGTGAAGTTACAGAAATGCGTGACCTTGAGTGTTGCTCTAGTTGAATAATGCTTCCCAATTTACCAATCAGTCTATAGTTAATATATCAGTACGTAGCCTCATCTCTTTAGATAACTGAAATGTAGACCAAGTGGTAATCATAGGAATAATATTGATATAATAGAATTTAGTAGGTATCACTTATTACTGTTTACATCGATTAATACTTTTCGAGAAATATTTCTAGAACAATAGTAAAAAAAAGTTATTTACTGAATAAAAACAACTGAAAATTTTTAAAGAAAACTGATACGTCGTATCTGGAATGTGTGTTTTGAGGACAATCAATTCAAAGTTTGTATCTATTAATTTCACTATACTGACAATAACAAACGATTTTATCTTATCTTAATGACGAAATGTTGACCATATTAAAAAACAATTTGTTGTTTTAATTATTAAGTGCCAGTCATGACCTACAGAAAATACACTCAAAAATCAGCTTCGCAATATGATGATAAAGATGCATTTACCTCTTAACTAGTCACCCTACTTATTTGAAAGAAATTGTTTTTAAACCAAATCCTTTACTCACATAATATGCAGATACAGATACCAAAAAATATGTAATTTAATATATTTATATCGATGTTCTACTTCTCAACATAAATATCTTTGCAAAAATTATTGAAACGCTGTCCAATCCTATAAAAACATGCAACTACTATTTATGGCTATATGTTGATAAAAATGTTGAAATAAATTACAAAATTCATAGCATCCAAGGCAAAAATTATTGATTAAATAAATATTTAATTATCCGGACAGCTTTGACTTTGGATTTGGGAGTTGTCTAATTTCTGTGGTGGTCCAAAATTGTCTCCCGATATTTCTATGGCTCATAATATATAAAAAAATAAAGGTTGTCTTTTATATAACTTCATTTCCAAAATAAATATGGGAGATATACACCTATAAAGGTGAACAATAAATATCAGGTTTTCTGCAATATCTTCCGACCGCCTTAAAATATTAAATTAAAATATTTTAAACATAAATATAGGCCATCTGGACACCACCTCTCTTATGCTTAAGGGGTAGTTTTAGTGGTGTCTCTCAGTATTTTACCCCTAACTTTTTTATTTTTTACATATTTCTGAGAATTCTTATAAAAAACTAATTTTCAGATCATTAGAAATAAAGTATTCTTATTGCATTTCGAACGATCGAGCCGACTCGAGTAATTTATGTTAAAAAATCAACGTGCATTTACAACATCTCATTTGAAATAGATAATAAATAATTAAAAACATTGCTAATTATTAATTATTACATGAATAATGTGATTCTTTTGAACTGGCAGCTCCTGTTGACATTCGATAGTAATGATTGTATGTGTTTTATACAAAATTTAATCAATTTAATGTTTTTATCTAGCATTTTTGATATATTGACAACAAACTATTTTATATTACCGTGAAGACAAAACTAAACTATTTCGAAACATCGATTTTATTAAAAAACTATTTGTTATATTGATTATTAGCCTCATCCTCACCTAAATCCAAAGAAGAAAATTATTTTAAATATCGTTATTTTAGACTCGTCTTTGGAGAAAAACTCGTACTCCAAACACACGGTGCTATGGTGTTGATCCGAACAGGAATTTCGACTTTTACTGGATGTTGACAGGTGCTAGCAATGATCAGTGCTCAGAAATCTACGCAGGACAAACGCCATTCTCCGAAAGTGAAACAAGTGCTTTGAGAGACTATCTGCTGGCAAACCGAAACACAATCAAACTGTACCTCACATTCCACAGTTACGGCCAGTATCTTCTGTATCCTTGGGGATACACAAGCGCCCTTCCCGCTAACAATGCCGAGCTGTATTCATTAGGTGTGGTAGTAAATAACGCTATTCGCGCTGTCGCTGGAACAACTTATACAATTGGTTCTTCCACCAATGTCTTGTATGCCGCAGCTGGTGGCAGTGACGATTATGCCAAGGGTGTGGCAGGCATCGAGTTGTCCTACACCATAGAGTTGCCAGGTGGTGGTAATACTGGTTTCAATCCTGCAGCTTCAAGTATTTTGCCCGTTGTACGAGAAACCTGGGAAGGCGTAAAAGCTTACCATAACTACATCGAACAACAATTTGGTTAATGATTTTTATGAAATAAAAATTGCATATTATTAAATGTTTTAGTTGAAAATTAAACTTTACCTCTGCCTATCACAAATCCAACACTAATGCTAAAGTAGTTTTATATAATCAAAAGGGGTTTTTAATGCTAAGGTGGCACCTCCTGGAGATAATTTAAAACATGTCCTAAGTGTAGTGATTCGTTAAAAGACAAAATTCAAAAACCTCCAAATGGTGGTCAGAAAAATTGTTATTGTTAAAAGCAATAATTTTATAACGTCAGTAATAGAGGTGGAAAACACCGAAATGGTAGTCTATTTCTTGATTCTTCTTGAGAGTTTTCAGTGGAGCGATTTCATTAACTATGGATATTGTATGAACGAAATTTAATACTGCAATGTAAAGGAAATGTAATCATATTTACCACTTGCGTCTACTTCATCAATTGGTTCGTAATACACACACAAGAGGAAATCAAGTGCTACAAATAGTTTTGGGTAATTAACTCGGTAAAACTAACACGTGGAAATTATGACTTGAACACTTTTACTTTCAAGTTCAGTGTATATTCCATCAAACTGAATTCATGACGACATAAAAGTATTTTTTTTTAGATTTAGTATATATATTTTTTTTGTATTTGATTTTCTTACATTGGTCAAAAATGATCTTTAAAGAAAAATTATTATTCTCTCGACGCAAAAGATCTAATTAATGATAAAACTAATTGTCCTTTCTTGTTTTTTAACATGATTCCCCTTCTATACAAAGGACCGTGAAATATATGCTGGATGATATCTGAAATATTAGTTGTTTCTTTTTTATCGTTTTTAGACTCGTCTTTGGAGAAAAACTCGCACTCCAAACCTACTGTGCGATGGCGTTGATCCCAACAGAAATTTCGACTATTACTGGATGTTAATTGGAGCAAGCAATGATCAGTGCTCAGAAGTCTTTGCCGGCCCAAGGCCTTTCTCAGAAAGTGAAACACGGGCTTTGAGAGACTACCTATTAGAAAATCAAAGTCAAATCAAACTGTACCTCACCTACCACAGTTATGGCAGATACCTCTTGTATCCTTGGGGATATACGAGCGCTCTTCCTGATAACAACGATGAACTGTATGCACTCGCCGTATCCGTCAATGAAGCCATTCGTAGCGTGTCCGGCACAACTTATGCAATTGGAACTTCCACAAATGTTCTATATGCTGCTGCTGGCGGTAGCGATGATTATGCTAAGGGTGTAGCTGGCATCGAATTGTCATATACTATTGAACTTCCAGGTGGTGGTACAGCTGGTTTTAATCCCCCAGCCTCAAGAATCATACCTGTTGTAGAAGAATCTTGGGAAGGTGTAAAGGCGTATCATGCTTACATTGAAGACAATTATGTCAATAAATAATTTAATCCATTATTATTACTAACTGTTAACAATAATAATAAATGCTTATACCTAAATTAAACAACTGTAACAGTTCCTCGAAAATATTAAAGATTTTAAATAGAACGTATTATTAATGTTTAAGCTAATTTTGGTAGTTACTCAAGGTATTTTAAGTTTTGGGAAAAAATCTGCCTATGCAGGACGCAGCACAACTTTGTTAAATTTGATAATTATTTTATTTAAAGTATAATTTACACGTGTTATTAGTACACAAAAATGATATAAAAATTACTGTCCACATGATACTTGATTCTTCAAGCAATTGATATTTTAGACTCGTCTTTGGATAAAAACTCGTACTCCAAACATACTGTGCTATGGTGTTGATATGAATAGGAACTTCGACTTATTGGACGTTGACAGGTGCAAGCGATGATCAATGCGCTGAAATATTCGCAGGACCAACACCATTCTCCGAAAGTGAAACAAGTGCTTTAAGAGATTATCTTCTTGCAAACCAAAATTCAACTTTCCGATTACATCATTTTTCATCCATTATTTTGATTAATTGCCCTCCACTATTAGTGTTTGGGTTTATCCAAATATCCCAAGATGTAAGCCTTTAGGCACTCTTTCGTCATACCAATGTCACTACTTGGTATCAGGAGATGGTAATACAATGGATGTCCTGAAGGATATACGAGGGCTTATAGAATAATATACTGGAATATCTCGAGATATTCTGGGATATCCAATGAATGACGAACCGATACTCATAGTTTACCCTTATTAAGTACTAATATAAATTCATTAACACCACTATTAAATTACTTAATGGAAAGGACATCCAACACATTGGATTGGTTATTACCATCTTTGCTGATGTTTTTAAAATATTAGCAGCTTCTATTTGCATAGAATTGTAGAAGAACCAACTTGTAGCAAATATTTCCTCTACCGGAGTGATATTTTGAGATGTCCTAAATATTACAAATAGTACGTTTTTATGAAATACATTTATTGCTAAAGTAAAGACAATTCGGGATAGCCATTGGTCTCCAATAAAAGGATATCCTGGTACATACGAAAATATTGTTGCCTTTGGGACCTCCTAAAATAGGACATTCTAAAAAATACATCCATTTCTCTAGTGATTTTACATCTTGGGATATCCAGGTATTTTAATTTGTTATCCCATATCCCACTTGTGCTGTGTGGTATGCTAACGGTGTGGCTGGCATCGAAACTAACAAACTCTCAGTGGTGGTACAAACGGTTTCAATCCCCAGCTACAAGAATCATACCTGTTGTAGAAGAATCTTGAGACTTTTCTACTTATATTAAAAACAATTATGTCAATAAATAATTTGATTATTATTTCTAAGTATTAACAGTAATAGTGAATACGTATGCTTACAGTATTTTAAAATTTGAGAAACAATCTGTCTATGTAGACGTAACACAACTTTGCTAAATAAGTAGGTACTTCTCTTCCTTTTCTTTTTTGGGATTTATTACCACATTTCTTGAGAATCCTATTCAAAAAAGTTGATTTACAAAAATAATTAATATTCAGATTAACCAGTTTAAAACTAGGAAATAACCTCTACGCCTTTGAAGTAATGTCAGAGGAACAGTTAGAGGGTGTTTTTTGACAACTAGTAGGAATTAAATTAATACAAAAATACTGCGCTGATGTTTCGGAAACTATATTCTGTTTCCTTTTTCAAAGTTTAGGCTTTAGATTTTTATGTAACGTGTAGAATAACACGGCATAAAATAAAAATTGTTTATATCATTTCCATAGATACTTACCATGGAAATGTTGAAAAATATACTAAATAATAATATTAATTTACTTGAGTTGTTCTCTTAACATTGGTAACCAAATTGACCAAAATTCTACTGAACAATTTGATACGCATTTATCTTCAATTATTGCAGATTCTTTGATTTTTCTTTTTTTGTTGTCTGCTTCTCTGGTCAAAATTTTTGCTAAATCCCATTTTATCCTGTGATCCTTTTCCCAAGGATGTTCACAAATTTTAGATTTTTCTATATCACCTCTTCTAATATAACTTTTGTGCTCGCCCAGTCGTAGGTACATTAAGTGGGCTAGATGACTCACCCACATAATGTTTATTACACTCGCACGGGATAGTTTTTTTAACTTTGTTCAGGATTTAATGGTTTCGTGTTTGTCAATATGGATCTTAAAGTATTATTTGTTTGAAAAATTTTCCTAACGCCAAATTTTTTACCGACACGACGTAATTTCTCAGATAAACCTTTTATATATGAAATTAATGTCGAATAATGATATTCTGGTTTTGGTTGCACCAGATTGTTAACTCTATTTTCAATGTTCATGAAAGTCTTATCAACAAATTCTTTCGGGCATTCATTATTAATTAAAATTTTCCTGACAAATTGCTTTTCATGTTTGAATATTTCATCATTAGAAGAAATTATTTTTACCCTATCATACAAACATTTTATAACACCTCTTTTAACGTCCAAAGACTGGTTTGAGTTAAAATTTAAATATCTGTTAGTGTGAGTCTTTTTTCGGTAAACGCTAGTTTGAAAATTAATATTATTGACTTTTTTAATTAAAACATCTAAAAATGGTAATTCATTATTATTTTCTATTTCTAGAGTGAATTTGATGGATGGTTCTTTGTTATTAATATTTTCCAAAAAATTGTTTAATAAATCTATTCCATGAGACCAAATTGCAAAAATATGGTCAACATATCTCCACCAAGTTACCGGTTTATGAATATTATTTTCAACATATCTGTTTTCAAAATCCTCCATAAATATATTACTTAGTATTGGTGACAAAGAGGAACCCATTGTCATCCCGAAGACTTGTTGATAAAAATAATTTTTTTTTTAAATGACTTTGTTTAGGCTTTATACAAGCATAATAACAACAAACATATCCAAACTGATATACTTATATTGATGTTTCATCTCTAAACACGCTATTATTAAATTCATTGGACTTTCTTTAATAGGTACATGATGAATACTGGATTAAATATCATAAAATTCAAAACGTCTAAAAACAAATTATTAAAAAATTTTTTTTTTCTTTTTTTTTCTTTTTTTTCTTTTTTTTAACTTACCAAAATTCATTTATTATGATCAACAATTAAAAAACGAAGTCCACAAGAAGATGTACATATTCTTTCGCTCTTACAAGCTCTTCAGGTGAACGATTTCTCGCAAAATAAAGTGATTTACTTGAACTTACATTTTATAATCAATAAACTGTCATGTAACCATAAAAAACAAATTTCTAAAATTAATATATGCCGCCTACATTTTCATGTTTTCTTATAAACTAGGCAATCCAACATACATCCAACGGAACTCTTGAATAACCATTGATAAGGTCCGTTTCAAGATATAGTTACCTTTAAAGATAAATAGACTTCTGTGTTGTTTAAAAAGTCTTCCAATTTCTTATCAAGATTGGATAATGTATAATGACATATTATTGATTTTCCAACTATCAAGTCAATAGTAGTTTTAAAAAAAATATCTAATAATTATTATTGTTTACATGGTATATCATTTTTTAAATATTGTTATTTTAGAATCGCCTTTGGAGAAAGACTCGTTCCAGAAACATACTGTGTGACGGTGTTGATCCGAACAGGAATTTCGACTATTACTGGATGCTGACAGGTGCCAGCAATTCTCAGTGCTCCGAAGTCTTCGCAGGACCAACGCCCTTTTCCGAAAGTGAAACAAGTGCTTTGAGAGACTATCTTCTGGCAAACCAAAATTCAGTCAAACTGTACCTCACATTTCACAGTTACGGCCAGTACCTTCTGTATCCTTGGGGATACACAAGTGACCTTCCCGATAATAATGCCGAGCTGTATGCGTTAGGTGTGGCAGTAAATAACGCTATTCGCGCTGTCGCTGGTACAACTTATACAATTGGCACTTCCACCAATGTCTTGTATGCTGCAGCTGGTGGCAGCGACGATTATGCCAAGGGTGTGGCAGGCATCGAGTTGTCGTATACCATTGAGTTGCCAGCTGGTGGTCTTTCTGGTTTTAATCCTGCAGCCTCAAGCATTTTACCTATAGTGGAGGAAACTTGGGAAGGTGTAAAAGTTTATCACGACTATATCGAGAGGCAATTTGCCTAATGATTAAAATAGTTTTATGAAATAAAAGTTGCATATGATAAAATGTTTTGATTGAAAATTATTTTTTACCTCTGCACAACACAGATCGATGTTTAATAATCCTACTCTAAATTATATCTTTTACAAGATGTTAGTAGGTGGAGGCAATGGTCAGTACTTAGAAGTTTTTGCCAGCCCAAGACGTTTCTCCGATAATGAAACATTTGCTTTGAGAGATGACCTAGTAAAAAATCAAAATCGAATCAAACTGTAGATACCAGTTATGATAGGTACCTCTTGTATACTTGGGGATATAATATGAGCGCTCTTCTTAGTAACAATGAAGAATTTTAAATACAGCTATTCAAATTATTGCAAAAGATTACAAACAGTATCTTGTTAATTATAAAAATGGGGCCAATATGGAATGCCCCAAATAAATCACACCATTTGACTAGGTCCATTTTATTCCTCATTGACTCATAACCATTAGACGCATACTTGAATATTCGTCCAGCACAAATGCCTTGATAATTAAAATACCTACTACGAATATTAGTCCTAAAATTATATCTTGGGGTATACCATATTGCAGTCGTTATATCGTGAAAACAATAGATTTAAATGAACTATTTGTGTTATATATCATATATCAATTAGTTTATAATATAGATGCAATTAATCATCTAAAAAAGTATTACTTACTCGTAGGTTCTTACCTTATTTATTAATATTGATTTATTCGGCTGCCAAAAATGTTACTAATGATAATAAAAATATTTCGTACTGCTTGAGAACGAAACAATAGAGGCGATTTTGTTAATAGCCCATTCAAATCCATTATCAAATCCAATAACCATAAAATATGTGAAACAATAACTGTTATTTTGTAAAAAAAATTTCATGTTATAGCAATCTTTTATAGGTAATAAAATGAACAACGAAACAATGCTTGTGATTGCTTTATTATTATAACACCTGATGTAACAGACTTTCTGTGAAATTTTATGCGGTGACCACAGAAAAATGAAGCTCTCAATAGTGTTAACAGTTTTTTTCTGGGGCCTAGCTTTACCAAAAGGGCAACTTCGTTATACTGGGTAAGTATTTGAATTACATTTGGTAGTTAAATTTTCGACATAATTTTTTTTTTTTTAATAAAAATTTAGGGATGATAAGTAGTTGATGTACACATACATGGTCGACTTTAAATATCACTCGAACTCGCATGTAGGAAATAAAAGAATGAATTATAAATTATTTTTATAGAATATTTTCGAGTTTTAATAAATTAAAGTAAAAAAATGCGACTGGATTGTTACGAGGAAATCTAATTTTTGAGAAACAAAATTGAAAATATAACCTAGGTAGTCGTAGTTGACTATGGTTTCATATTTAAGTACATTTAATTTGAAATAACTCTAATCAAAAATAGAGGTACTTTCTTTACTCTTAACTTAATTCGAAGATTTGTACCTACCTCGTATACGATTTCTTATTTTTTATAAGCTGTCTTTTAAGGCATGAAAAGGGAGTTGGGAACTCCTTGTTATTATATGTAGATTGGATGTGGAAGCATTATGACGTCAAAATGTTCCAAACAATTATTTTTGTTACAGATGGCAAGTGTATAACATTACGCCTAAAAGTGAAGCTGATATTAAAGTCTTGGACCAATTCAAATACAAACCAGGATATGATTTTTGGTCAGAACACCACACTGTTAACAATCCGGTTATGATAATGGTTTCACCAGAGAACCAGGCCGAGTTCGAAAAGGCCTTGAAAGCTAACAATATACTCTTCATTCTCCTCATAGGTGGTGTTGAGCGGTAATAAAATAAAATAATAAAATATTATAATACTAAGAAATATTAATCTATGTTTGTAATTATTTCTAGTAAGGGTCAATAAACATTTTATTATTATTATTATTTTTAACAACGACTTTTTTGTTCATCGTTTGCAATTTACTATAAATTATTCTTATCAGGAGTATACAAAGCGGGCAATCAAGGATGGCAGGTAAAATCAAGAAAGGTGCCGTCAGTTTTACCAAGTACATGCGACTTGGTGAGGTAAGTAAGTAAGGGAATATTTACTTGCCATAATATCGTCATAACTCCATGCCGCCAATAAAACATATTTTTGAAAGGTGATCGAAATTGATTGACTGAATTTCAGTCGCAAAATACTATTTTAAAATTATATATAGTTCAGCAACCTTAGTTAGATTGAGTTCATGCAAATAAGTACAAATACTCACACAATGAGCGAAATTACATAAAATCGTTTTCAGATGCACGACTATTTACGCAGTCTTGAAAAAAATTACTCTAGTATCGCCAAAACAGAAGTTCTTGGAAAATCATACGAAGGTAGAGAACTTCTCGCACTCAGAATATCAAGTGGTGGTTCTAAAAAACCAACAATATTTATTGATGCTGGTATACATCCTAGAGAATGGATCGCCCCACCGACTGCTCTGTATATAATCAATCAACTGGTCGAGAACCCCAAGAACGCTGCCATGTACAAAAATGTCGACTGGGTTATTCTTCCCTGCCTAAACCCGGATGGTTACGAGTTTACCCATACCCATGTAAGTGTAGTGACTAGCACGTACTTCCCTGTTTCCTCAGACCCCATAAAAATAAATTTTAAATCGTTTTTTATTACCTATAATTTTTTTTTTTAAATTTCAATGGTATTTGGAATTTACTGGCGCCTACGAAAGAAATCAAAAGCACAAAACAGAGAACGTTAATAACTGGTTATAGATTGGTTTTCTTCTATTTGATGTTCAGTTACTCCTACGGAGTTGTTTGAATCAATCGCATGTAAGAATAGTTTCTATAAATGTAGTACCTAAATGATCCAGTATGGAAATTAACAATAGCTTCTTCAAGGTTAAGTTGAAGAAGCGAAATCATTATACAGCTGACCCCAAACAGAGGATCGGATAAGACTGCTCAAGTACTGCCCCAAAAATTAATCATTACCAACTGAGGCGCTGAGTATGGTTAGTAAGCAGATCATTGGGACAAGAGCAAAAAGCATCATGGTAGTGCTTGCCACATTTTAAAATCATAGTTTGTTGAAGTTACCTAACTCAAGCATTTAGATGACAGGAATCATACTGAGCTCAACTTCATCAAATTGTAATCATTTGTTAATATATTCCAAGATGGTAGAGCAAGGAGCTACTTCATATCGGTGAGAAGATACAAGTTAGATACAGATATTGGTTGTATTAGTTGAGATGAGTGGTAAAATAGTCATGCTAATATTCACTAGGACGTTAACTGAATAATGGAAATACCTAAGATATAATTGCTTAATACATTTTTAATTTTTTATGTGGTCCGGGAGAACAGGCTAGTCCCAAAATTGTTATGAAGAACTGGAAATTGCTATTTTTGAAAGCGCAATATTTCGGATCTCTTCTATTATTAATTGATTATTGAAATATGGAAATCATGTAGTAAAACAAATATATGCAAAATATTGACATACAAATTTTTCCCCGTAAAGTACCTCTTGTGATGGTACATATTCGCGATGCATCACCCAAGATCTTATTGGAAATCTTTTGTCTCAACTGCATGAACGCAGATTCACACAAATATAAACATTTGCATGGAAATTAAAAATGTGTTACGTCATTGCTTTCTCCTTATTTTAGGACCGTTTCTGGAGAAAAACGCGCTCCCAGGGCTCAATATGCAATGGTGTAGATATGAACAGAAACTTCGATTTTCATTGGGGTGTTTCTGGTACCAGCAGAGATTGGTGCTCTCTTCTACACCAAGGACAAAAACCTATGTCTGAGATAGAAGTACAAGCGTTGAGCACTTACTTTTTGGCGAACAAAGATGAAATCAAATTATACATAACTTTTCACAGTTTTGGTCAGTATATTTTGTATCCATGGGGATATGCAAAGATCTACCCAAAAGACAAAGATGAACTCCATTCGCTTGCTCAATCTGTCAGCGATGCAATTAGTTCTGTATCTGGAACAAAATATAAGATTGGAACTTCTGCTATTGCT
Source organism: Rhagium mordax (assembly GCA_963680705.1). Classification (NCBI taxonomy): domain Eukaryota; kingdom Metazoa; phylum Arthropoda; class Insecta; order Coleoptera; family Cerambycidae; genus Rhagium; species Rhagium mordax. The sequence continues at coordinate 122,155,723 of OY796656.1, forward strand.
TTGTATCCTGCAGCTGGTGGCAGTGATGATTATGCCAAGGGTGTGGCTGGTATCGAATTAGCGTATACTGTCGAACTGCCAGGTGGAGGTCATGAAGGTTTTGATGCTCCACCAACAAGAATCTTACCCATAGTACAAGAAACTTGGGAGGGTATGAAGGTTTATCATAAATATATCGAAAATAAATTTGTTAAGTAAATTTTCTTAAATAAAACCATATTAGAAATAATTTCATTTTTTAGTAAATAAGTTATGTAACCGCACGTTTCTTACGTCAGATGCAATAAGTTTTCTTAATCTCACACAATGGAATCCGCGTTCGCTTCCAGGATTTTTCCTGATGAAGAAATAAATCACAGCATATAAGCTAGACCGGATTACAAACACAATAAGAGGGCTTTAATACTGTGCAAATGGGAAAACAAAATGTGTACAACAGACAAAATATTTCCATAATCAAGTGAAAAAATCACAGTAAAGAGCAACTTTTAGAATTAATAATAATAGGACTGCAAGTAGTCAGGGTGTGAAGAGCAGTAGTAGGGCAAACGAACTTACTTGCTGTTTATTTTAGCAATTAACTTTACATGCATCAAGGTATTTGAACCATTCCAAATTTTTGACGCACTATAATATTCTTATTTTAGGACCGTTTCTGGAGAAAGACTCGAACTCCTAACACACCGTGTTATGGCGTGGATGCTAACAGGAACTTCGACTTTCACTGGACTGCCACCACCACTAATTCGTGCTTTTATAATTATCCAGGAGCAAACCCTTTCTCGGAGAAAGAAACACAGGCCTTGAGAGACTACTTTCTACCTAACAAAGACGAAATAAAATTGTACCTAACCTTCCACAGTTATGGTCAGTACATTCTGTATCCATGGGCATACACAAGTGATCCTCCAGAAAATATTGACGAACTCGATTCTCTTGCCAGAGCCGTTAGTGATTCCATAGGTTCTGTATCTGGAACAACTTATACAGTTGGATCTCCAGCGAATATATTCCGAGTTTTAGGTGGTATCAGTGCTGATTATGCCAAAGGTGTTGCTGGTATTGAACTCGCGTATAGTGTTGAGTTGCCAAGTGGTGGTTCTGACGGTTTTGACCCGCCACCGACGAGAATTCTTCCCATTGTAGAAGAAATTTGGGAAGGTGTGAAAGTTTACCACCAATATATAGAAAACCACTTTGTTAAGTAATTTTGTTAAATAAAATTATTGGGGATTTGAGAAGAAAACATCGCTATTTTTTTAAGCAATGAACATATGTTTTTTTTTCAAAAGAAAAAAAAAGAAGCAGTTATGAGTAATTTTATATGACCGATATAATATTGAATTACATCAATTCCTCATAGTCAGGAATTAGAACCGGTAGGTACCGATTCCGCCTTTAAACGTAGACAATAGTGTTAGTTCCGAAGATTCTGATTCTTCGGGATCTGATCAATACTTTCTAGTGACCCTTCATTTGTACCAATCGCCAGTATAGTGAGCCTCATTTAATAGCTCAAGACAAATTAAATGAATTGGTACGTGACCTGGGTTTATCAAACAAGCTGAACTTCTTGGTTGTAGTCTTCAAGAATGAAACCTATTCGACAAAAACACAAGTATTGAACTAAATGAGAAAGAACTAGGGCCTGGAACTCTTTTGAAAATGTAGTGAAAGGACTTTCAGCCAACAAGAAAGACGAAAATTACAAAATTTTGATAAATAAACTTCTAAAAGCCTACCAGTCATTAGGATGCCATTTAAAATCAATTTTTTTCACTTACATTTGGATTTTCGGAAAATCTGAGCGTAATCAGTAACGAACAAGGAGAGAGGTTTCACAAGGATAATAGAGCAATGGAAATATGATACCAGGGTCGCTGGAACTCAGCCATAATTGGCGACTAGTGCTGGTTTTTAAAAAGGGAAAATTTTTCTTCACACGAAAGAAGAAACTCAATTGTTTTATTGATGTTTAGTATATAACATTTTTGACATGTGAATGTGTTTTCATGATGTAATTTGTATTTAATTTGATCCCCCACACCTCTTTAACAAAGAACTTGATGTGCTACAGTTTTTTGCATATAATTTTACGGCTATAAAATACTTCAGGTAAGTACAGTTATTTAGAGTTATTTTCATTAATGTTACTAAAAATAGTCTAAATTTGTTAACTTCTGATTTAAGATGTATTTTTTTTGATAACTCTGAGTTTAATCCATATTTTGAAGAATTTTAAGAAGTTCCGAATTTAGTATGTAGACTATTACAACAGATTGTCATAAATTGCGTATTATGTGAAAGAGAAACCACTTTCTGGAATTATAACACATTTTACCCCTACATTTCTGTGTTATTAATTTTTACTAATTTGATTTTAACTGCTCATTTGTTCCAATCCATATAATTTTAATTTAAATGCTTTTTTCATGCAAGCTCTACATAATTTTTATTTACTCAATTAAACGCTGTCAGGCATTTCATGCTAAAACTCAATAATTGTGTTACTTTATTATTTTAATTGTGAAATACATATATTGTATTTTTTTTCGTCCTTTATTGCTAATAAGTTCAATTATTTATTTGATTAAATTATCCGGTCTCTTTCTCTCCCTAATATTTTCTTATTTTTTCAAACAAAGTCCAACACACAATTTTGTAATGAAACGCAATGATAATCATATTTTAGTACCTACACTGTTAAGTAAATTAAATATCTCGGTCTATTTTTCCCTCAAAAATAAATTCGTAGGCTTTATTTAATACTGAAAATAACTCTCCTTCTGTTAAAAAGTAAGCTTGTTTCTTTGTATAAGGTGGTAATGAAACGGGGTCGAGCAAGATTAGAAAGTGCATTTTTATCTATATATCTATATATCTATCTATATATCTATATCTCCTTTAATAGCAAAGATAAAAAGATGTACCAAAAAAGTAAATGTTAAGAAAAGATGAAGCTACAATTGGGTCTGAACTGGAGTTTAATTTTGCTGCTGGCGATTCCCACAGGGTGTTTTGATTTAAACAAAAAACATTGCTTTATTATTACGCCCTATGTTTAGAAAATAATAATATTTACTTAAAATTGGCACGGCTACATATTCCAGAAGACCTAACCTACAAAAAAAAATTAAAATCAGACAAACGGTTTAGAAAAAAATCAAATTCAAAATCATGGTAAATTTTGGGTGGTGCATTAATTTTGGTCGTCAGTGTATTAATTAATTAATTTCTTCTAGATTCCAAAAATGAGTAGGGGGTGTTCCTTTGAAACAATACATTTTGGATTAAGACGGAATTGCTTTTGTTAAAAAAGTGGTGCCTATACTATTTATTGTCAAATTCAATTATTTTTAATTATTACAAACGTATTCATTGATAACTTAATACAGACAGCAATATTGCGTTGACACCATATTGAATTATTCTATTCTCCTAAGGTCAGGCAACTATAGAACACTAAATTCTCGTCTCGTATTCTCCTCTGAGGCATAAATCTGAGGCAGTGTGGAATATATAAACATAATAAATATAAAATGCTGGTCTCCCCTCGTTCACAATTAGGGTTTACTGACGCAACTAGTTAAGCACCTGGGGAATATGTGTGTACCCTGCAATACGGACACGTAGCCGAGACCTGAAGTGTTAGTTTGTTAACTAACAGGGTGAATTTTGAGGGAGGCGCGACGTTGCACATTTTGGAATTTAAAGTTGGACCGTCAAGCGAAAAAATGATAAGATGGCGCTTCCGCTTCCGCGTCATTGGTTAGTTAAAATGTTGTGAAGCTAACAGTGCAGTTCATAAACATTGCCATAATTGCGTTTCAGATAATAATATAGCACCTGACATTAAAAAAGACAATACGATCTATTTCTATATACTTATAGTAAATAACTTAAGATGATTTTTTTTAAACTTGAGGAATTAGTTTTTCTGATAATACTGCATCACAGAGAAAAAAATTGGAGTGTATTCCACTGACTTAGAATTAGGAGACTAGACCTTTATTTTCTTCTCTAACTCACGTGCCAATTACGTTGCTTTGAACTTGGAAACAATGGAAACAATATTCTTATATTTTATAAAAGGTGTCGTCAAGTCCACGTTCACTACACACCAATTCCTGACGGCTTGTGCAGTGTGCATCTTTAATTAACGATATGTGACGTTCGCAGTTCGCCCTGAAAACCAGGCGACTTCAAATGTTAAAACAATCCCTCGTCCTGTTACTATTATTATTCACTTCCTAGCTTGCCAGTGTTATCCAAAGAAATATACGTGTATAAATCGTCCACGAGACGCCAGACATTGTGAGCGTTTACTTTGTTCGCGTTAGTGCAAGTGTGAGATTTCATCAGGCACTGCAGCTGGAAGTGCTGGAACAAATTAACCTAATATACGCGACTACTAGGTAACGTTGATGGTGACGTATAGTGGTGCTACATCTACATTCTTTACGACATGTTAAAATTTCGTTAGACCCAGATTTGCAGGACATGCCATTTCGTCTGGACTCTGGAGCTACCTCAGATAAAGATCACCACAGAGGGGTCTCATTAAAACAGCACTTTTGAATCATCTATATACGATTTTTACGATGGTATTGTATAAACAAAATGGAGCATATAGCACCACCATGTAGAAATCTTTCTAATAAGCATGAATCTGCAGACGATTTTTTTCGATGAGTTTATCATTAGTAAGTATAATAAATTATAATACAAAACTCAGACAAGTGAGACAAGTCACTTTTTCTTTCAACGAATTTTTCATCATTTCAAACAAGCAATAAGTTATTACAAAAAGAATTTGTTATAACCAGTAATTAATTTCCAGATAAACACCAACATCAACCAACTTGTTTCTATACCTAACGTAGAAATTGCAAAAAGGAAAGTAATTGAGCAATCATATGTGAGCAGAAGTTTGACAATCTCAGAAGTTTGACCGTGGGTGGTAGCAAACCAACAATATTTATCGATGTGAGTATTCACGCCGGAGATTGTATTGCCCACACAATCGGTACGTCATTAATCAACTTGTTGAAACCGAAACATCCAAAAACCCAGAAAATGAAGCTTGTACTGAAGGTGTTAATTTAGTTAGTATTTATAATAATTTTGATATGATACAATACAATATGAGTGATGGGATAGAAGAATAAATATTTGATTTAGGTAATAATCATTAATTCGGTTAATTATTTATTATTCAACTTAGGTATATTTTGAACCACTAAACCAAGCATTTTATTTAGTTTATATTTTTTATTACTCTTTAGAATACGATTCGCAACTGTTGTCCCTATCATCCGAAATCAATTGTTTATTATTTGGTCGTATGCACATAGAACCCATATTAGAGAGATTTATATAGCAGCTTTATGTAGCCACTTGGAAAGAATCAAGTGACGAAACAGTAGTACCTATATATTTTACAAGAAATGAAAATTCTGTTTTTTTCTTTCGTGAAACGAAAATTTGCCCACGAGCGAAGCGAGTTGGAAAAACGTATTTCATCTCGCGTAAGAAATGCAGTAGCGTATATAAAGCACTATTTGGGGGCACTACAACCTTTATTATTTAGAAATATAAACAATAAAAACAAAATAATATTATACATAATAGCAATGACAGATGTAAACTATAAAGACATGGAACGACATTGTTGTAATTGAAGCTAGAAAATGTACAAAATGCGGTTGGACACTGCCAGAGGGCGATACTGTTCTTTCTCTGTTTCTTTACTGATACTACTGGTTTTAAATATTTAATACGTTTTTTTGAAATAACTTTAAAGCAATATTGTAATATATGTTTTATGGATACTATTAACAGAGTAAGAAGAAAAATTTAATGTCGCCCTCTGGCAGTGTCCAACCGCATTTTATACATTTTCTTGCTTCAATTACAACAATGTCGTTCCATGTCTTTATAGTTTACATCTGTCATTGATAATAGTATATTATTTGGCAAGTGATAATACTAAATAACTCACGCCGATGAATTTTGCGCCGCTATAGCCGCCAGACGAGTGGTGTAATTCATCAAGTGACTTATTTAGCATTATCATGAGTTGAATACTTACACTTTATCTACGATTATAACAATAAATATTAACCTTTGCAAGTCCGAATTCATCATTCTTGGCACAATTATTACTTGACTTAATTATAAATTTCTATTGGGCAGGCTAGGCATGAAGTTAATGCCTATTATGGATACTATTAATTGTGCAAAACCAGTTGGTTAATTAATATAATCTAATAAGAGTGGATAAATAAATGAAAAAATTTCAAAGAGTTCTAACTTAATGGTCCCATACCGCTTGACCTACTAAGGGGGCGGGGGGGGGGGGCGTACAATTTAGAAAATACATAAATAGTTATTTATATTATAAGTGGCATATGAGGTATTTTATAGCACGAGTGCTATAAAATACAGCTATGGCACGTATAATATAAAAGATTTTATAGCACATATCTCAAACGAACCGAAGGTGAGTTTTGTAAACAGACGAGTGCTATAAACTACAGATATGGCACGTATAATATAAATGATTTTATCTACGCTCGACTTGTTAATTTTTTTATACATGATTATTTATTGTCAACACCACACATTATCTACAAGTAATTAGTTTAATAACAATAGCTGTTTGTTGATATCGCCTTAACAACCAATGGTTTGCGTGCTTTTTTATAAAATGCATGCGATAAATATATATCGCACTAGTGCTATAAACAACGTCATTAAGGCACTGAAATGGAGTGTCATATTACTGTCATAATAAAACGAGCGTAGATAAAATGCTATTAAATTATAAACCAATTATCAAAATGTAAATTATTACTTAGTCGTTGCTATGATGGTAGGTAACATAAATTTGACATTTTAAATTTCGCTTCTAGAGATGAAAATTTTTTTCGTATCTGGAGTAAAAAAATTTCACTTTCATATAGAGTAGACAGTGAAAAAATTGTCATTTTCATATATGAGTAGAAAAAATAATTTGTGTCTGGTTTTATATGTAACGAAAAGTTAGTTAATAGAATCATCACTTTTAAGTTAAGTAATAAAGCTAAATTAACAACACGTTATAGAGTTCTAATTTATAATTTTTTACTTTATGTTGCAAACTGCTCATTGCAAAACTATAATGGGTGATGGCACATGACGTCACAACTAACCTAAAAAATATGCATTTATCTAAAATTTTCGAGTATTACGTCTATTTCATCAATATTTCTGCTTGGATTCTGTAATATCAACGAAAATCTTGTTCGGTACAGTATTAATAAAGTTTTAATTGCCTTGATCTAATAAAATAAGATGCTATATTTGTTGGTTGGAATTCCAACCTATCAGTCTATTTTTAATAATTACAATATTGAAACTTTATAAATCTACTGTCTGAGAGAGTTATTGAATGTTATAACGAATCCAAGCTAAAACTACAAAAATTAAAGTTAAAATTGAAATCAAATTTGCAAAGATTAAGAATTTAAGGTTATCTTAGTCATATGATGCGCACGATGAATTAGTTTTCTTCTTACATGGGCTATTTTTTAAATAAATAAATATAATAAATAACACCAGAGGTAATTAATGCGGCCCCCTTAATTGATCCCTGAAGAAAGAAACCTTATGTGGGAAGGCTACACATTTGCCTGACGTCAACTCTAAGCCTTAATAAGGCTGATAAGTGGTTATTCAATGGAAAAAATTTGGGCTTTTGTATTCATGTGTAGTACCAGAGTAACCACTGCATGGTTATAACCGCTCGGTTTTTATTGGACATAAATGGCCTTCATTTTGAATGTGCCAATCAGAATTACTACCGGATGGTAGGAAGTTCCTAGCGGTATATAAACCGAAAAGCCCTATTGTGTTGTAAAAAATGATTACTCGGTACTCATAGGTATATATCTACTCGGGTATAGGTATCCTAAATAGTCAAAGCTTCGTACACATATGGTTCTAAAGTTTTTTAAGTGCCAGTCATTATATAAACAGTCGTTGAACTAATTTTCTGATTTTATTTGAATTATTTGTAAATGAACAAAGCCGGCGCGTAACTAATGTTTGGCACTCATTGCGCAGACACAAGGCGAATTTAAATATTATCTCTGTGTAATCATTTTGGAAATCATAGAAACTTTATTTAATTTACCGCGACTAAAATGTTCTATCACTTTCTAATCGTTCTGTGACTCTATCATGATATTTCGTGATCTCCGTGTATTAAGAAGGTTCCTTGTTCTGTGCAAGAAGAAGAAGATTTTAATTGCGCATGTCAACATAAACCATGTCAAATTTGAACTGCTTTCAGTTATCAATTTAACAAATAACGGATTTTTAAATGTGTGTGTATAAAACTGTCGAGAAAAATGTGTTTATGAAGTAAAAGATGCCAGTTTGTTAATCTTTTAGGTGCGAATTTTCAAATCTGAATTTAATTATCTGTGTTAAAGACAGTTTTAATGCATTTTTATTATTATAATAATATGGAGCAAGATTGTAAAAATTGCTGTGTTATGCTTGAACCTATTACTCCTACAATTAAAGAGACCTCTAAAAATATTAAGCCAACTGCACCGAGATGCCAAAATGTTGAAAAAGGAACATGTGTCTCCCCATGTTACGTTAAACTAGAAAGTCTGAAGAAGTTTGTTCTAGAAAAAGATGCATCAAAAAATAATCCAAATCAGGTAAATCCAGCGTTATCATGTTACGTGGAATTGGAAAATAATTCTGTTAAACTACAGACAAATGAAAATATCGAATCGGAAAAATCCAAAAGTTCTGATAGTTTGTCTTCAAATGCCGTTTCAACACATACACCACTTAATATTACAAAGCGTAAAAAGTCTCTGACCGAGACAAAGTCCACTGTCAAGAAAGCTAAATTAGGAGCATTTGAACCTGTTACACCTCACGCTAATGTAGAATTTAGCGTTGAATTGAAAAAAGTTATAAACGAACGAAATATTCTAACCTCAAAAACTAGAAAGCGTGTTTTTGAGGCACTGGACGAAATTAAGACAAAAACAGATGAAGAAACTAGACACTACAAGAGAGAACGAGCTCTACTTGAAATTATAAATAGTGAAATAAAGTATGTTCATCAACTCGAAATTATTATAAATTATTTTATGAAACCAACCAAGGAACGTAATCTCTTAAATCCAGATGATTTTGAAATACTTTTCGGTAACATTAACACAATTTATAATATCAATAAAGAATTGTTGGAAGAATTAGATAAGGGTTCGGAAAACGTCACTTACGCATTTTCTAAAATTGCCCCATATTTAAAACTCTATTCCGTATATGCCTTCGAATTCAAGAACAGCATAAAAATTTTACAGGTAGTAAATCAGCGCCTTTTATGATTGTTAAATTTAAATAATTTATTTTGCATTTTCAGAATGCGAGGTCTTTAAATCCTCAGTTTGCAAAGTTTTTGGAAAGTCAAGAAACTCGTCCTGAAGTTCAAAATAAATTGTCGGCTCTCTTGATAACCCCAATACAACGAGTACCGAGATACAAACTTTTATTAACAAATTTGTACCATTTAACGAAACCATCAGAAAAAGATTTTGACAGTTTAACAGGTATTATAAATTTATTTGTTAAGGTAAAGACATTTACAGAGCACTTATTGTGGCAGGGTAATTTTTAAAACTTAATATCCACTTTACTTAGTACTTGCATGCATTATTTAAAACTATTACTGTCACTGATGTCGGCTTAATAGAAATCAATCAACCACTTATTGTTCATTTGCATGGTCAAAATATTTTTTTTAAGGCTCATTAGATAATGCGCTGCGAAGTCATGAAAGATTGTTTGAGCACAAAAAAAATATCAATTTTAATTTTTCATATTAAGTATTAAGAAATACAGTAATGAAAAATGCAGGCTCATGTCCTAAACAAATTTTAATAAATGCACTATAAAAATAACTACAAAAAATATTTACCAAAATACCGTTGAATCGACAGTATAGTTTCACATAGAAATAGTAACTCTTAGCATGCCCCAATTCAATTATATTTACATGCAGAACACCGACATAAGATTAGATCATCGATAGGACTTAGGGCTCTAAATATTTTTATCTATATAGGCTAATGTGAATAATATTGTAATTTTAGAATGTCTGGAAAAGGTGGAAGATGCAGCGGATCACATTAATAAAATAGTCGAAGATCAAGAAAACATGCAACGTCTGCTAGAGTTTCAAAGATGTTTGCGTAGTGGTGAACCAAACATGATTACACCTGGAAGGAAATTGATAAAAGAGGGTATACTATTGAGAATGTCTACAAAGCATTCCCATAGTGAGAAGTTGTATGTTGTTTTAATGAACGACATCATAATGTTCAGTAAGATGAAAAAAGATGAACCAAAGGTTAATTCATTAAAATGTTTAAGTATTTTCCCATTAAGTAAGTGTAAAGTCATTGAGGTTCTGGACAAAGGATGTTTGAGAATTATTTGTCAAGATGAGGAACTTGTTCTGTATCATGATCAGTTCAGTGAGACTAAGAAGTGGATAAAGAAAATTAAGGACTCCATTGAAAATCATGTAACCGATAGGAAAACCTTGAGGAAAGAGAGTTCTTCTAGAAGACCAGTTAAGAGAAAAGATTTACATGAGTATCATGAAGTTGGACTTAGTCCCGGCAAGCCTTTGAAAAAGAGAAAAATTGCAATGGTATGTGTATTATGTATATCTGAAAAGTATATTTTAAAAATTTTGAATTAGGGAAATATCTCTTTCCTCCTCCTAGGTGTAGCGTTCAACTTTAACTTATGAGTATAATGATCGCTTGCAATTTAAATAAATTAGAATATCAGACTCTTTTTTCGAAAAGTTACATTAAGTTATGAATTATATCAATTCTCTTGTATTTTCCAGGAACCAGAGCCCACGATCTCATGTTCAGATCATAAAACAATAAGAAGAAGACCGCCCATTCATTCTACTTTAGAAACCAATAATCAGAATGGAAACATAGTTCGGTCTTTGTTTCTTTCATCAACAAAAGAAAATGAAACACAAAGTCAGAAAGAGGAGCCTGCAACTACCAAAGATTTGTATATTTTTGGAAGACCCAATAAAGATACGGGCTTCCGATTTGGTAATATTATTGGAGGCGTAAGCACCAAAATTAAGAGGTTTTTAGGTCTTAAAAATTAAGTTTCATTTAGGTGTTCACTTTTACCATAATCTGGTAGTCATAAAGTCGGTAGGTAATCATGTTAATCGATATCAATGATAGCTAACTATTGTTGATGTTTTAATATTAATTTTAAATTATTAAAAAGTTTCATAGGTAATTACATACTGAGATGTGATGGGAAATTTCTAAAACAGAGACGGACCAACCTCAAACAATACATAAATTATTAATTGCTATTCGTAGCAACTTTTGTATTTGTAATTTTTTAGTTTACGTTTTAGAAAATTTATTTGTTTAAGAAATTGTCGTTTTATAATTAATAAACAAAAATTAACTCTATAGCATTTGTAACAATATTTTTAATCACTTCCCGACAGCATACTGCCCTGTATCACGTAATTACAACCAATATTCAAATTGAAATATCACAAGATCTAATCAAGTAAATTGTATGTCATTACATATTATTCGTAATTTATGAAAATTCGCTTTAAGCAATTTGCAAATACTCGCTTTGTTTAAAACTATAAGAATAAGATGGAAACAGTGATCTGGACACTCGGATTATATTTTCGTAAACCACTATTATTACGATATCAAAATATATTCCAAAGAATCATAAAAAAAATCCATGTACAAAATATATTATAAATCCTAATATATGATATAATAATATGTTTTTTATAAGTTTAAAGGTTAACAATTTTATTCATAAAATTACTGATCCTCCTCTCATCCAATTCTTCATTCCACTTTCCCCCCTTTTTAAAATACGACCCGATGATCAGTGCATCAGCCAATAAATAGTTCTCCAAATTTTCCAATGTGACTCCTGATCCAATTAACGTGGGCAATCTAGTATTTAATTTTACTTCTTGCAATTCTCTTGTATCTGCTGGGTCTCCTGTTGATGTTCCAGTTAGTATTATACCATCAGAGTGAAATAATTCTGCTGCTTTGGCCGTTTCAATTAAAGAAACGTCACTTGTGATTGCATGTGAACTAGAAATTTTAAAACAGATATTATTTAATTACATACTAATGGCTGAACGTATACATACGTATAATTTATTTAAATAATGCGTGATAGTTGCAAATGTATAAGTCTCTACATAAGTCATAAATGCATTATGTTTTTTACTTTTAAATTAACCAATACTATTAATCTCGTTTCTCATGTTTTGTGATATTTATAATGGGTAATTACAGTATATTTCTTAACGCAAAAAGAAATATTCTCAATTAAAAGACGCATGTTGGTTTTTTTTTATATAACGTGGAATGTGGATAATAAAATGTGAAACCTGTCTATAAAAATTATGCTTTAACATAAATAACACTCATGGTTCCACATATTAATTTAATTTACCCACCTGTGCTTCTTCTTTATATCAGTAAACACCAAAATATCCTCGGCTTGTATTTTCTTCCTATATCTCAGTATTAATCCAGCATTTGCATCTGTGAATCCTTCATCTGCTACATGACTAAAAACAAATCCCTCTGCTCTTATAAAATTCATGGAACACGCTTTTGCAATCGATAGAGCCTCTTTGTTACCACCTGCCAAAACCTATACTAATAATTATTACAATTTAATAACATTTTATCAACATACAATATCCAAATTATGATTTGCAAGATGTTCATAAATTTGATGCCTTTTAATGGAAGCGAATATGCTTTTATCGGTTTCAGGATATTAATCCTTTGTTTACATATGCAAAAGTAGGCTGGTAAATAAGTCATAACTAAAGTTGTACAGTTATATTTATTGCTTGTACGGTAATATTACAATACAGATCTGTCAATAACTGTCAACAGATGAAATAATAAATAATGAAACTATAGGGCTATTTAATAATACAAACAGACAGAAAACTCCAAACAATAATAATTAAATACTGAAATCCAACTGAAATGTATTTTCAGGCAATCCAAGGTCCATTTTTATGTAGCCATTGTGACATTAAAAATGTAAACATTTATGCAATATGAAAAAAGATAACAAATAAAAACAAACAAAATATAACTATAACCATAGCGACAAATCAACCCATACAGACTTGACGAACTAATGAAATGAAAACGTTATTAATAAAGAGAATATCAAAAGGTAATATCTAATAATAATGTCTTTATTTTCTGAAACCGATAAACTATTGAACAAATCACGGAGGTTATGAGTCATAACAGACGTAGATGTCTTAAAATGTCTTAAAATCCTCGCTCTACGAGCTCGGATTTCAAACCGACATCTGCGGCAGTTATGATAGTCATAACATTCCTAGATGTGTTAATAGCTATAAATCTTCATTATTCTTTTCTATTCCCTGATGTGAATAAAAAATGGAGGAGTAGCAGGTTATAGTTGTGGTTCGACTTAATTTGAATCATGAATCAATGCAAAATAAATAACGTAAATAATTTTGTTTTATAACAACGGGTGAAGGTTGAATCACATATTTTTAAAATAACTTCCAAGGGACAGTTATCTCTCTCCAATAATTGCAATATGTAATTTGTGAATATTTACCTGTATGCCGAATGGTATGCGTTTGGGCACGATTTTTCTTAGTTCCGTACATATTCTAGACATTGTAGCAGTAACTTCTGGGCCAAAATATTTAGACTGGATATAGGGAACATCATGCATATTTTCAACTAATATGCCATCCTAATACACAAATTATACCACTTTAAAATAAAGTAAATAAAGAATACAGCTCTTTACTTACAACATTATTATTCAAATATGTTTCCGTTTCTTTACAAGCCTTGGATACAATATTGTCAACTGATCCAGAGAACAGAGGAGATCCTGAAAAATAATAACTCTACTCAAACAGTTTACAGGGAATTTCTCTTATATTTTGGCACTCAGTTAAAGGGTGTAATTTAGTACTCAAACATTGATTGAGTCACAAAAGATTATTATGGTTATTAAAAATAAATGTGATTTTCTGCAAATGGGGGGTTTTCAGAGGTGTTCTATATAAAGAAAATAATATCACGTGTGGGACGCTTCCTGTTATTAACATAAGAAGTCGATATCAATTTCCCTAATTTCAAAAACACTACCTATATATCTTTTATGCCATTTTCGAAATCCATTCCTTACATGAAGATAATTTGCATTGGCATTACCTACTTCTAAAACTAACAAATTCTTTAGATATCTTGATTTTCTTGAAATCATGTACCTATGAAAACGAACACATTTGAAATTTTTTTCTCCTATATAGTAAGCTTTATTAGCTGAATTTTTTACTGCGCAAGTTTGACACGTTTGAGCTTACATGTAGGAAATCTACTAGTACCTTAAAATGTACAGGGTGACCATGCAACATGCTCACAAATAAAGTGGAACTTCGACAACTTGAACCTGTTTTAAGTCACTATAAAAACTGAATATACCAAGACGTTCTTAGAAACGAAATGCTTACGCCACTCAACATATGGAATTATTTTTGAGAAAGCAGAATTTTCTGAAATCGAATCTGCTTTTCCTATAATTAAACAAAATCCTGGGTCTACTCTAAAGAACAATTCATAAAAAAATTTGTTCGTTTATTTTTATTGCTATACAATATCTATAGGTATAATGAAATAATAAATAACACCACATGTAATTACAACCCCCTTTATCCCAGAAGGTTCTAGAAGAGCCTTGTGCGGGAGGGGGCTACACATTGAAACACAAGGGACACACATCCAATATTCGGTAAAATCTCTCTCACATTATTTTCCATTGCCACGACCGGGAATTGAACCCGGGACTTTTTGAGTGAGAGGCAGGTACGCTACCATCTCGACCATCAGTCATATCATATACCTTGCTTTCACATCTCACAGCTACATCGAGACACGACGGTCGTACATATTCGAAGTAGAGGGGAGATCATGCCCGGTGCTGTGGCCTATGCGGATGGAGGTCTCAGTCGACGATGCATGACGGCTAATTCCCACTTTTGGCGTTCTGTGGCCCCACTCACTAACGAGCTTGACCGAATGCTCTCTTGTGTAGTATTGCGAGATGAAAGCACGGTAGAAGATCAAGGAAAAGATAAATTTTGTATTTGCCGTTTTTTGTTTATTGAAATGAATACCGTAGGTAGGGTGACAAAAAATTAAGGATAGTGGGTTTACTGTTATAGTATTAATAATAATAATAATCATTTTTATTTATAATGCCAATAAATTTACAAAAATTTAATGAAATGGTACCTGTTCGATTGCTTCCACCACTATTGCTGTATTATTAATATTCTAGAAAAGTGTACGTATATGTAATTATTTTACATAATTTAACATTATTTCAATATCTAAGAAAAAGTTACTTTTGAGATTTCAGAGATTTAGAGGTTCTATATTTAATTAAATTTGATACATAAATTATGTGCAAAATACCATCAGAGCAGACGTGACATTCTGAGAAATGAAGGAAAATGAAATAGGATCATTCACTAATATGCATTCAATGAATTTTTTTTGGGTTTGCTTTTCAACCATCAGCTTGAGAGTGGTGTGACGTCATTATTGAGATAGACGTGCTGTCAGTACCGCCCTTGTATATGAAGACTACGTATACAACGGTACCGCTTCTCAGTTTTGGCTTTTTGAGAGTTATTGTGTTTATGTCTAAGTGTTCTGGATTGTTTTGTGGTGTTGCATTTGAGTGTATTTAGATTTAGATAAATGTCTGTACAACCTGGCTTTATTTATTAAGGCCATAGTACGTCATTCGTGCAGTGTGACTTCACGCGGTGGTCGGTGGTTATTTTAATTTAATTAACGGATTTAACATTAATTTAAAATTGATTTTTGCATAGCTAAGGGTCCTCTTTCGAAATTATAAATAATAAAATTGCTGAATGAATGAGCCCATTGTGACGTTTTGAGCAATATTATTGATATCTCACTTAAAACTGATACCTAGGGGTTTTAAAAGGCGTGTTCTTTATGATAACGAAATCCAAATTTAAATAAAAAAATCGCTAGAAGTACTTTTTTTTAAAAATCTACTTTTTAAACCCCCTTAAAAGCGCACGCTACTGACGTAGCACATAATTTACTATACTCGAGTAAACTTTAACTTGGCGTGTGGATGAGTTTATATTGTGCGTATTATTGTATTTTCTCTTGCACACAAAATTGAAGCAATGGCCCAAAACCATTGTTTACGTATAAACATACGTGAACAATGTTTTTGGGTTATTGCTTTAACTTTGTGTGCAAGAGAAAATGAAATAGTATGCACAATAACAACTCATCCACACGCCAAGTTAAAGTTTACTCGACTATAAGTTCAAAGAATCACCTTATCGCGCGGTGTCTTTTTACCACCAAAGTCTGAAGTTAATTAAGCATCAATTAACGGGATATACATGCGAACTTAACTTGGGTCACACTATACACGGTGGTGAATTTTTCGATGCCCACCATTGGTATCTCGGTAACTATAAGAGATAGAGGATCGGTTAAATTAGACAAAAGTTGCGCTATTTTATGTTCTACAATTTCCTGCCAAGAAATGCTGGATATCTTGATTCGTTTGTGGTTTATCCTGAAAAAATTGAAAATCGTGATTTCAAAAAAATAATATCTTCTATATGGCGGCCATAAGAAAAAAAAAAGTTGACTATCGTTGCTCAAAATCTAGAAGGCTTAGAAAGTTTCTATCAACGCCATTCAATTGGTTGTGGTCAAAAATATAACCTTGCCAAATTTCATTAAATTCGCATAAATGGTATAGAAGATATTATTATTTTTTTGAAATCACGATTTTCAATTTTTTCAGGATAAAGCTCAAACGAATCAAGATATCCAGCATTACTTGACAGCAAATTGTAGAGCATAAAATAGCGCAACTTTTGTCTAATTTAACCGATCCTCTATCTCTTATAGTTTCCGAGATACTAATGTTGGGCATCGAAAAATTCACCATCGTGTATACCAGGAGAGGGTAAATTTTAGATCCGTAAATTTATATTTAAGTGACAATTTATAATTTTGAATAAAAAATATGAAAAAGTTCCCAATACGGGTACGAAAATCCATAAGTAACAGGCTAGAGTTGTGCATAAAAGTCGTATGAAAAACATTTTTTTTTATTAATTTATTTAAATTAAGTAAGTAGGTACACCTATACCCTTCAATAAGAATTCTTTAATTATAGCAGAATTACATAAAACTTAGATACCTCATCCCCTGTCACATTTTTCTTTAAAATGTATAAGTAATTTAATTTACCAAAATTTTTTGGTTGCTCCTCGTATCTACCTATATTATCAATATCAAATTATAGGTTAGAAATGTAGTAATTATCAACTTTTCTATTTATTTAGACATTTAGTACAATTTTGTAATAAAGTGTATAGTTACCTGGTAGTGCATCGACGTGAACCATTGCAATTATAGAACAGTTTTTTCTATCGAACACTTTCTTGAATTTCATCATCTCGCCGGTGAGTTATACCTACCTATTTTCTTTATTTTTTATAACACGTTAAATAAACTAATAAACACAACATCGCCTGATTTTAGGTTAGGTACCTGATTTAATATTATAGTTATTTTGCCACGTGGAAAAATAGAAACATTTAAAAAATTAAAAATATAAAATCTATCTAGATAATGTAGGTATTCGTAATAATTAATGATTAAGTTGCCTCTATTATTATTTTTATTACAGAAGCATTTTATTTTCACATATTTATTATTTTCTATTCCTGACACGGCAGTGGCGTGCGCCCAAGCTGTGGGGATCAAGGATAGAGAAAATAAGTAATAATAAAAGTCTTTAATGGACAGAATTTTTGGGTGTGTTTTTTGAGCAAGAAATATTCATAAACCCAATTAAGCCTCCTCGTCAAAATAAAATTATCTATACGAGGAGCTCTTGTAGAATTTTCGGATTATTTTTCCGCATATTGAATATTTGAACCCATAACGTTTCGACCTTGTCGTGGTCTGAACTCTGAAACGAAGTTAGCTCTGTTCTCTGTTGGCCTGAGCTACCCACACTATTTATTTATGCTTTAGCTGGAGAGTGGAGACGAAGTTGCGTGGTGGGTCATACGTATAACATACTACCACTTTGTTGGTAAGCGTGGTTTGGTTCTTCCAATGACAATCAGTTTTATTAGAATGTAATAGACCCTATTTGATATAGACAAATCTATATATTCTAGGTACATTATATAATAGCCATTTATTCAGGAAGACTTTAAGAGAATAAAATTGTCTTGGCACTTTTGCTAATTACTCTTCGGACATTTATTTATATTTCTCATCTATAAATGGACTTCTATAGTTATAATTACGCCAAAACAGTCTTTATATTGAAATGGTGTTAAATTACCTACAGATAAACTCATCCTACGATCAAAAATTTCAAAATTAATGTCGCATAAAGTCTTCACAAACTGGTGTGAACTTTTGAATCGACTGGGAGTGGCTGATGAGACTTTTTTGTAGCTGCGCCCATGCACTGTTCAAATGTAAGAAAATAAATATAAAAAAATTGCTTTGGGCAGAATTAAATTTACTATAAAAAAATATCTCGAACAATATTTTTCTGTAAATTGAAAATAATTCAATATTCAGACTTTTTAAGAATATTAAAAACTTTATACATAATTACCATAAGAAATTGGACCGATGTTAATAATAATACTTAGTTCAAAGTTTTCTAAAAACGTAATATTTATATTTTTAGTGGCTTATTAATATACGTAATGTTCCTAATTGCTTGATTTATACAGCTGTCGCTATATAACTTGGCAAACAGTGGACTTATTTTACCTTCACCAAACGCTTCAATTTATTAGAGATAATGAGAGGCAGTTAATAGATAAATAAGCCATTTGTACACCCAACCCACTTGATAAGTTTTGTGATGACGATGACAGCTGTATCTAATCTATTACACACAAACTCGGAAAATATATTGATAGAAATTTTGAAACTTATTTTTTAAAATGTTCCAGTTAATAAGTAAAAAAAAACGCTGTATTTACTCAATTCAGTAAAATTCAGATTACCTGTCCTGTCACCAAAATAAAAAGGAAATGGGAAAATAAAACCAATATTAACATAATTAATTTTTATTCTTTTCAACTTTTTATAATATTTTCTTTCATTCTTTGGAGAAATCATAACACCACGAAACATGTATTATTTGTTTTTTTATCTCACTATCCATACATTATTAATTTCTAACATCTACTCGTGCTTCATACACATTACATACTGTTAAACTTACGCGAGCTTAATGCTCAAAATTATCAAGCATATATACGTTACAATACATACAAAGTTAAAAATACATACATACTATCTTTCAACCAATTGACTGCATTTTCTATAAAGAGAATTCAGTTTGTTCGGACACCGAACAACAACAGGTTTTAATACTTTAAAAATAGGACACGTGCAACATGAGAATTACGTTAATATAGTGGTTTCTCCGTTTAATTTCTTTTCGTAATTCGTTAAGCTCTACTATATTAAAGGCTTTTAATTTAAACCCAAACAATGGTTGAATACGTTACACGACTACTTTTTAAAATTAAGATTTACACATAAATAGCTGTAAATTTTAAAGGCGTGTGAATTAAGAGTGCCCAGTACAACTTTTAAGATTTTACGTTACGTTAAAAATTACTCTACTGGTGATGTTCAATGCAGATTTGTCCATGGAATTTCCAAAAAAACATTTAAATATTCACATTTATTTTCTATTGATTATTTAGGTATTCTCCAATAAAACATTTTTAATTTGTTAGTTTTTGACAAATTTGTGGTTATATGAGTAGGTGATAATTAGGATTATGTCTTTTAATATAAAAACATTTTCTTCCTCGAGTCAGCGAAGTAACCCCCGGAAAAACTTAAAATATTGTGTCGAACATCGACAGTTATTTTTCTCATTTAAGTCTGAAGCAAATCACAAATAAACTTTTAGTTTACTTCAGGATACAATTGTGACGATTAAGCCAAATAGCTAAAACAGCAAGAACAAAACTGTTTTAGTCGAAGAGTACCCATAACTTGTTACTAAATAGAAAAAAACTTGACCATCTGCTCAAGTTTGAAATGAAACTCACTAAATACAAAAGCACTTGTTTGGCATAAGGAAAAAATGTGATCCAAAATGTGCCACAAAAATTTGACTAAAACCACCACAAATATATATACCATATACCTATTTATTTATTGTTAGTTATTTTTGTTTTTTCACTAACGACTACTAAGTTTGTTAGATGCTTTTATTTATTCATTAAGACAGACAGACAGACATATATTTATAATTATGTGCTATGTGCGTGCTAAAAGCCACATTAATTTACAGATACTTAACAACATTTTAAATCTAAAATGCTCTGTGCTCTCAACCTTCTACGTGCATCACATATCCTCTCGCCATGTAGCCGAAAATAACCATTATTACTAATTCCAAGCAAACGTACAGTTATACGGATTTTGTCAGTGGCTCTATGCAAGCAAAGACTACAAATTGCACGAGTTATCATTATTTACTTACACATTGTCCGATCGAAATTAGCCTGCAGTAAAGTATTTCTACTATCGATAGTTGTGCATTTGTTAAAATATTTTAAGATAGTTAAAAAAAAAGTACATTTTCACCCAAGCAACAATTAATTTAACCGTACATGTAGGTTTACTTTAAATGCTGACTAAAAACATCAAAATACAAGCACCTGCACATTAATTCCTTATTTGCTACTACTGCACAGTTTACAATTCCTATTTGTGCCCTTTGAAAAACACATTGTAACGCCGACTTTTGCACATTCATTAGCTCCCCTAGAACACTCTTCTAAAATGTTTTCTGTATTAATTGAAATAATCTTTGGCGTCTTGTAATCTTGCGATATACCATTTCACATCTAAATAATCGGCATATAATCGATTTCTAAATATGCGACAGAATTTTCGTGACATCATACCAATTTTACCCAAATTCAGTAGTTCGGAGTGTTCTTTTCAGTTTTTCAGAAGGGTTAAGAAAATTACACAGCCCGAACACCTTGCAAGTGTATTTCAAAAAATGATCCAAGTCTATCACAGTAATATACTGTCATACTTGATCTGAAAATAGTGTAAAACGTGCATCTATTATTAATTTATACTTCGTTTGAATTATAGTATAGCAAATAACTCAAATTCAATAACTTTTATGCACTATACAACAATAACATTTTTTTGGACTTTTTTGGTAATTTTGTCAAATTTCCTTGGTATTAAAAAACCGCATCAGAAGCAGAAAAGGAAAAATTATTTTAATACTTAAAATATGAGATTTTTTTTTAATTTTCATTTTTCTACAACACTCATAGTTTAGTCACAATTAGTTCCTAATTGGGAACTTTTCCCTGTACCACATCTACTACAGAGCAAACCACAAAATTGTACGAAACATTATAATTCGAGTATATTTGTATAGAGGGCACCAATCAAACATAATAAACCGCAACATTGTTTTGAAAATTTAGGACAATTTTACACCAGAAAGGTAATATCATCACTAGTAAGTAAAATTTGTTTTTAGAAATGAGGATGAAGTATTAGAATACATATTTACAAGCTTTATTTACAACATGTGAGTGTGAAGGGCCTCTTTGATGAAAATGAATGATTTTTTTTGTACTGTTTCAGTGACAGTTTTGGATGGTATTAACTGTATTAAATTAATTAATGATACTAAAATAAATATGACGTCATCGCAGAGAGCTACCACTAAGTATAATAAAATCACAGACTCTCTGTTATGATCACATAACTATTTATCGAATGTTTGTAAATATTGTCAGTAATTGTGTTCATTTTTTTTTTGTTCATTTGGATTCATGAATATGATAGATTCTTTGCATACGAAAGAATTGCTGTAAGGATATATATAGAAAAAATAAATTTGAATAATATTCATGACCCCAAAAAAACGTTGTAACAATAACTAAACATAAAAATTTGGATGACAAAATATTCAACAAAAATAAGTTACTTTTAAAACTAAAATGTGTCTCACTTTAATTAATAATAAAAATATACTATCTCTGTATTATTTACAAAAATTGATCACATTACATGAATACACAAGTAAACAACTGGCCGAAATTATATCAATAATTCTAATGCCCAGCATTTAATAAAAACAAAAAATGTAATTGTTTCACTTGCAGGTAGTAATGTGAACAAATATATTAAAAAAAAAAGTTTAAAAGAATATCTAAAATTAATATTTCGCAACATCTAAGACCAAGTTTTATTGTGTTTTTCATCATTTAACATACAATTCTCAAATTTTCATGAACACAACACGGTGCTTTGGTAAAATTTATTAATCACACGTGCTTTATTGAGATATATTTTCATATTCATTCGAGACTTTAAAAAAATATATAAACATGAAGGGATTTTTAATTAATACTCCCCTTATCACGAATTAACAAATTCACAGGACACCTATGAATTAGAAGGAAGTCTAGAATGAAGATTTAAAGATAAATACTTGTGTTTTCTTAGATGTTGCGAAGATGAGATCAGAATGTACTCAGCACTTGCGATTGTTGTTGGCGTAGGAACGGGTAGCACCTTGAGATCGTTCCCCACGCCTCTGTCGACGATTGCGACTGTTTACTTCACGAGCCTTATTGTTACGTTCCAGGCAGCCACGCTTAATCGCCTGACAAGCTTTTTGCATTTGTGCCTGAAAATATATTATATCAATCAACAACTCCAACTAGGTAACTCAATATCAAACTACATACACTATAATACTCTCATTTCTTTTTCGAAATCGAGAGGCGAAAAGGTATTTACTTTGATGGAAGTTTGACAAATCAATTAATTGTGAATTTAATATTACGCGAGAGCTTTGTTTCTGTTGTGTAGAATAAAGAAACTGTCACTTGACATGTGATAAAGTTTTTTAATAATGGCACATATTTATAATGATGAGCTTTTAAACATGCGAATGTACAGAAAAACAACAAACAAATTATATGAAGAACGTTTCTCATTGCGATTTTATACCGTTTTTCGACAATTTGTTTATTTAGATCAACAGACAAAACCATTTCGTATGTTGCAGGAAGTAATTTTGAATATTTCTAAGAACTAAAAATTTTACGCAGGGCTGTACTCCGTATTTCGATTATCTAAACAAATAAAATTAATTGCTCCTTAATCAACATATTCTTCATCGTTATGCTTACCTTCTGAGCTCGTTTGCTCTTGAGGCCTTGTCTTTCTTGTTGCTGCAAAATTTGTATGCGATTCAAGCGAGGTGCTCTATGTTGTTCAGCTACCTGTTCACCCTCTTCAACCTCGATTTCCCCAACTTCTAGTTCCCCTTCATAACTATCAATTGAAGAAGCAGAAGTTGTCCTTATTGGCATGGCAATATTGACAAGCCTTCTACTCGTTTGAGTATGTTGGTAGACACTCATGCTCGGATGTTCGATGAGTAAATTTTCCAGCGGTGATGTTGCCATGCGAATGGGCCCCGTAGATGTAAAACATGGAGGCGGGGTGACGAACCAGGATTCCTCCATGTTCGACGTGCAGGGTAGAGACGACGTCGAACTGGCCCTTGTAAGTAATGCTGGGAGTGGTATGTACGTGTCCAGTTCGTTGCAGTCCACATCTTCCAGGCTTGGCGTCGAACTGGTGTCTGAGTTTCCGTCACTGTTTCTATCCACCAACACCCAATCGTCTTCCTGTTCTACTGAAGTCAGTCTTATGCTGCTGTTTTCGACCCCTTCTGCCGTTGCTCCGTTATCTTGATTTATTATTGAGCCCAGCAAATAATTGGCTAAATTTTGGAACATTGTCTGTAACAAAAAACGGTACATTATTTAAGGTCCCAAATTAAAACAAAAGAGATGGTAGTTTAGAATGATTTCATGTGTTTAGTTTAGGAGGTTTTACAAGTAGTAAAATATTTGTTGTCGCTCTGATGCAGTTGCACAAAATTTTAATTATATTAATAATAGATTGTTTTCATTATCTTCACTTCTCTAGTGATTTTCTTAGATAGAATAGAACATAGGTCTGGAAGACCTGTAGTTTTTTCCTCGTTTTTTCATTTCATTCATACGAATTATTTTCTAAACAAAGAGTGTGTTAGGTCAGGTCCTGTCATAAACTTTTGTACTGAAATTAGGAACTATAGAATGAAACAAATACTTTCTTAAATACATGTAATTTACTTCATAATGTATTACTTATTGATTTTAAATGAGGTTTACTTTAATCACTAAAAGCTCGTTACATTATAATTACATATTAGTTTTCAATTATGTCGGAGGTGAAGTTACAGATAAAGAATTCATTACAGAATATAAAACGTAAATCATCTTCCTTTCCTTTTCGGACCAAGGTTATCATAAGGCCTGATTGGCCAAGTAATATTTAGTATTTCTCAGCCCTGACTACCTACTTTACATCTGCCAATCATATCTCAAATTTCTTGTGGAAAATATGTTGAAAACCGTTTTGTTTACTTGAAAATATTGCAGTATAACGACTTAAGGAACTCATACGTCAATGGGATACAAACGCCATAAATGAACCGGTTTCTGCATGTTTGTCATTATCAGTACGGAACAGGTAGATGCGCAGCCACCACTAAATAAGTTCTCAAATCAACAGAATAGCTGATGCTGATGACGTAAAGTTAGAAATCTGATCAATTCTTTGTGTGCTAATCATACGTAATTTAAAATAAAAATAAAGTTAGATCGTCATCGTTCCTAAAACAATGAAGAATAAAACATTTTTCGTTTTGTGTTTAATCTGTCCAATCTTTATTATACCTACTTAACTAGAAAATCTAAACAAAATCGTCTCATATATTTATAAGGAGGACTCGTCAACAGGGGCGGCCCCAGGTAAATTTACCACCCGGGCGAGATCGGTTTTTGGCGGGTACTTAGGGCGGCTGCCCGACTCGCTCGGCCCTTAAGCCGCCCCTGCTTATCAAAATTAAAAACGTTATTCTGCGCACTCCAAAAGTAAACTGGTTTAAATAAAAGTATTATTAGATAGTTAAATCTGATCTTGCTCGCTGAATTGGCATGTATCACGTGCGTGATTTCTATAATAATTTGTGCATTTTAAAATGCAAATGTTTAATAATATGGGACATAAATTAAATTAAATATAATTTTTATTCAAGGATGTGGTAGACAGAATGCTGGCAGTGTTTCATATAAAATGACGCGCTATTATTTAGCATTAGTTGATATTTTTAATTCCGCAACAATAACTTATTGTCATGATAATTACGCATTCGTTTAATTGTTACTCAATCGCCGACCTATTTTTCATACAAAAGAATGATGTAGTATTCCTGTTAATGTACAGGGTGTTTTTAAGAGCATGCAAATTTTACTTGGAATTAAAATAATCCCTATAGTTTAAGGTTTTCGACAATAGAAATTTTATCGACTTCCATACTGTCTCTGTTTTTGTTTGGATCTTTTATTACTTTCATCGCATCGAATATACTATAGGGTAGCACTAACTATATTCGCTATTTCAAAGAATTCTTTACGCTTTGGTAAACATATTTCCATATGTTCCTAAGCTCAGATGGGGTAGTTTCAGCATATTACGACCCACGTGTTAGACGAATTTAAAATAATCTTGTCTTTCGTCACTGCCACACATCGATCAACGAATAACATTGTGGCACATATTGGGAGTTATGTATTATTCATTGTGTATATAAAAACATTCAAATATACGATGAAAAAGTTCTGTGTTGCTATCCAAAATTTTTAAAAAAAAAACGGAGCTTACAGTATTTAGCGGGGACGCTTCCAAAGAGGATAATTTTTTTCTTAAAATTTTCTGTCCTAGTGCCCGGATTTCACAAGACGATTTTCCGCACTAATAATAACTCTTACTTAGAACATGTGGTAGATAATATAAAATTATATTTATTGAGTTGTTATAAATAACAATTTTTTGTCCAAACCGAGCCGGACCTTATCTGTTTAAAATACGGACCTGGCGAACCTGGAAAAATGATGGCCGCCCACTGTTAAGTTCCATTTAAACGGAATTAATTATAATAAAACACCTTGTATATATGATGTATGTCTACAATTATGTGATTATCACGTTTAATACGTTGATAAGTAAATGGGGGGCTATCAAACCCCATCTGACCGATTCGTATATCGAACACTAGGTCGTCGCGTGACAAGTGAAATATTTATAATTTCAAATTAGAATATCGAATGGGACGAACAAAAATGTGTCACAGATTATTTTGTTTTATATCAGAAGAGGCAGTCTCTGGTCTAGACATGTAAAAATAGTCGGGCCATCTGAGAAATAATCCATGCAGGTTTACAAAAAGGATTTTTTAAATCACTGTTATTTTTCGTGGCTCTGAAACAATTGAACGGTTACGCAAATACAAATGTTTGATATAGATAAATCGATTCAATTCTCTATTTATTTTTAATAATGAATATAATCAAACGTAAGACCATATGTATTAGTTAAAATTGCATTAATAAATTCAAATAGATTCATTTAATTATATTCTGTATATGTATACCCGAGTGTATACCTATGCGAATGCTTTACACTGAAAAATAAACATATTATGTAGCTATATCATAAATTTACATTGTTACTTTGTGAAATCTCATAATTCCCATTTATTTTTGTTCCTCGGCAGTTGTTCCACAATGTTAATCACCGAAATAACCCCCCGAATTCTAGGAAATCTAGCTTTGTACTATAAAAGGGAAGATCACCCTACGCTTAGTGGGTCCATGTGTGAGGGTCAAATAACTAGTGTATAAAAGCACACATTTGGTATTTGGTATGGGGTGAAACGTGCATCTCTAGGTTACTAGATTTTTTTATGGTGGCCAAAGGTAGTAATCTATTTTTAGTTATTTTTGTTAAACAAGTCTGAACTTTTTCCTCAGAAAACTATGAAATATAAAATTTTTTAAAAATTTTGATTTTTAACTTAATTTTGGATAATAATTCTTAATTCCTACGTATCTTTTTTTTAATTTAACTGTAGTATGTAGCTTGGTTTAACTTGACAATGTCGATTAACAAAAAAATTCTAACCAAAAATACTAACCATTTCCTCATCAGATATGGCGTTCTTAGGCTAAATCGATGTTACTGAATTTAGATTTAAATTTTTTGAAATTTTGTAGTACCTACTACACGTACTATTGTATAGGTACCTAATATAAGTAGTCAATAGTAGTGTAAATAATTATTAGCTTACGCTTATACATAATTAGATATAAATTTGAATCGTAATTGTTCCACGATAAAAAGCGCTATCGCCAAAATTGATATGCCTAGAGAGCCAAATATGGATAAAAATGAAAGAAAACAAGTGCAATAAATAAAAGTTTACCTTTTGTAATATTCCGATATTAAAGCTCGTCTATCTTGAAATATAGTAACATAACCCAATTTTAAATAATGATTAGGTACATTGTACGGAAAAAATCCCAGAGGTGCGAGGGACATGACACTACACGTAGGGCATGGTTACAGTTTTGCACTAGTAAGTGCATAAAGTAAAAAAAACTTACGCACTAGGGCGTAAAGTTTAACTTTACGCACTACACCACGTGTGTAAAGCTAGTACGCACGGTAATAGAAAAAAATTTATGTTAGTTTTAAACCTGAATGTTGTGAATCGAATCATCGCTTCAACCATAATTGTGAAAGATTTCCAGTTTCTAAATGTCACAAAATGATTAAATTTACGCTTTACATTTTTAAGCACACATCGGCGACAACCGAATTAATTTCTGGTTATATTTTCCTAATAAATGGGTAAGTAATTACCTAAGAGCAGCACGGAAATAATGTTTTAAGTAATAGTAAAATTTGTGATGAAACAATTTAATGTAAGCTAACGAAGGTGCGTTCAAGGTGCAGTCTTTATTACTAACACATGGGTTTATCACATTTATTTAAGTTAAAAATATTCCTCAAATAAGTAGTTGTATTAATAATTAGTGCTAGCGTTGTTTTCGCCTTAACCTTAACCTTTTGCCTTAACTAACCACAACCACATAGGCGAGTCCAATAAGTTATAATAAGATCCTCCACTCCATTAGCACTAGTTTATGTAGCGAAAATGTGTGTTAGTGCCAAGTGAAAATTACTGTCGGTTTGAAAATTTGTTAATAGTG
This sequence comes from Rhagium mordax, assembly GCA_963680705.1. NCBI lineage: Eukaryota > Metazoa > Arthropoda > Insecta > Coleoptera > Cerambycidae > Rhagium > Rhagium mordax. Next base: position 122,184,140 of record OY796656.1, read on the forward strand.
AAAACTCATTTTTCAATACACCTAAATGCATAGTTTTACGAAGCAGTTTCTTTAGAAGACCTCGAGAAGACCTCTTTATAAGCCCACACAAGACTTGACAAATGTTGGCTGTGAGAAATTAAATACGACCAAATTTGAAGTATCTTACCAGAAAACAGGGGCGAAATACAATAAACAATGCGTAATTTTTATTTGTATAAAAAATGACAAAATTTTTATAAAACTCGCAAGAACGGAAAATTTCTTTGAAATTTCACAAACTTATAAAAAAACAATTTTGAACCCCTCAAAAAAAATTCTGCATCCGCCCTTGCTAGAACAATAAGCTGTAAATATGCGGTTTGTTTTGGTAGTCTATCATCTTATCTGATGACGTCATATATATTCCCCTATGTTACTAAGGGCTACCGATAACGACATAAATGGTTGGAACTGTATTAAAATTGAAAAACCTACGTGTGAGAAGAGGGCAGAGTGTACAGGGTGGCCCATTTTCGAGCCTCATTATTGGGATCTCGGAAACCGTAAGAGATACAAGGTTGGTTAAATTTTAAATTACGGCAAAGTTGCGCAATTTGATGCTTATCAAAATGCTGTGTTGCAGTTTGGAAAATTCCGAATACTTTCGGAAATATCCGGAAAAAATCCAACCTGTTTTCAGGTAACAAATAAATATCTAAATTTATGATACTGATGAAAAGCTATATTAAAAGCAAATAAATTGTAATTATAATTATAACCAAATCACTTATTGTTAGGTAACTAATTTAAGTTATGATAGTAAATACGAATATAATAATTTTTATTTATTTCCAAATCCTAAATGAGTAAATCTCGGAGTAAATAGGATTTTAAAAAATAGGATAAGTTAATTTCAATGCTATGTGGCCGCCCACCTCGTTTATATTGAGCCTCGTATTGAGCTTATTTATTTCTGCAATATTGTAACATTGAAATAAAGTGCAAATTCGACTTATCCTATTTTTTAAAATCATATTTACTCATTTAGGATTTGGAAATAAATAAAAATTATTATATTTGTATTTACTATTGTAACTTAAATTAGAAATCTACCCATAAGTGCTTTTGTTATAATTATAATTACTTTTTATTCGTTTTTTAATAGAACTTCTCATCAGTTTCATAAGTTTAGATATACAGGGTGTTCTGAAAAACACTAGCATAAATTCAGGGGCTGATAGAATTTCAAAAAATATTACAATTTGTTCCTATGAACCATGGGCGTATCTTTTTCCGTTTTCAAGATACAGGGCGATACCTAACTAATAAATTAAGAATATTAAAAAAATAATCTGTTTTAAAAACAGTGTCGTATTAAATATTTTAAAAAATACAGAAAATGTCAGTTTTTGTAATCGAACGTTGGAAAATCAAAATTTGTGGTGGGTCATAGCTTTTAGGGAGTCCAAATGCAACAAAAAATAAAATAAAAAATCCAGGTCCGTATTTTAAAAAAATAAGTTGATGATGGTTTCTGGAAGACGAAACGTCGGATTTCAAATTTTATAGCGCCATCTTGTAGAGGATAAAAAGTGGCAACGACGAAGTGTTATTCGTTTAAAATTTGTTTTCAAATAACGTCGGAAAAAAATAAAAAAGATTTTATGAAATTTCGTTTTATTCCGGATATTTCCGAAAGTATTCGTTATTTTCCAAACTGCAACACAGTATGCTGATAAGCATCAAGTTGCGCAACTTTACCATAATTTAACCGACCCTGTATCTCATTACGGTTTCCGAGATCCCAATGATGAGGCTCGAAAATGGGCCACCCTGTACAGTGGTTTACCCGTATCTAGCTAATCTTTGGCTTCGGTTGGATTAGAATCAGGCGAACATTTGAAGAAAATATTTTTAAATATTCACTGAAGGAAAAAATAATACTACCCCAAACAGATATCCTAGGAGGGGATGGTCAATAAATACATGAAGATTGATTAAGACGATACGACCGCCATTGTAGCATTGTAAAGTAAAATTCAACAATTTGAAGGTATTTTGTTTCCAAATATCTTCAAAATGAAGAATAAAACAAATTATTCTGAAATTCATTTTATCTTTTTTTGCGACAACGGATATTTCAGATTATTCAATTTTGTTGTACAAAAATTTCATCCCTTTTTAAAAATATTATTTACGGAATACATATTTTTATCTACAAGATACGCGCGGTAACAATGGCGGTCATTTTTTCCACCATAGCTGTACAAAGCGTCAACGCTTTTAACAGTTAATTGGCGTTAATCAATGTTAGAAACGGAAATACTCATTTAACGTAAATTTCTGACATATTTAGTAGACGTCCTGAAACTTCATTTTCAAGTTTACAGCTCAACAGCAACCTGAACAGATACACGCATTTTAAAGTCTTGAAATCCTTAAGAGCCCTTATCTGCGTAGTATATAAATTATTTTACATACCAGAGGGTCGTTTTATTATCTCAAGAGTTAAGAGTTACACATCCAACCAAGAGAACGAAAGAGAGGGAGGGCCCATAGCGAAATATATTAAGTAGGTATTATTTTTGGTTACATCTTTCCCTACTAGAAAATAACTATTATTGTACCACAACCACAAAGTCGAGTCCAATAAGTTATAATAAGATCCTCCACTCCATTAGCACTAGTTTATGTAGCGAAAATGTGTGTTAGTGCCAAGTGAAAATTACTGTCGGTTTGAAAATTTGTTAATAGTGAAAACTGATTTTTCAATATACCTAAATGCATAGTTTTACGAAGCAGTTTCTTTAGAAGACCTCGAGAAGACCTCTTTATAAGCCCACACAAGACTTGACAAATGTTGGCTGTGAGAAATTAAATACGACCAAATTTGAAGTATCTTACCAGAAAACAGGGGCGAAATACAATAAACAATGCGTAATTTTTATTTGTATAAAAAATGACAAAATTTTTATAAAACTCGCAAGAACAGAAAATTTCTTTGAAATTTCACAAACTTATAAAAAAACAATTTTGAACCCCTCAAAAAAAATTCTGCATCCGCCCTTGCTAGAACAATAAGCTGTAAATATGCGGTTTGTTTTGGTAGTCTATCATCTTATCTGATGACGTCATATATATTCCCCTATGTTACTAAGGGCTACCGATAACGACATAAATGGTTGGAACTGTATTAAAATTGAAAAACCTACGTGTGAGAAGAGGGCAGAGTGTACAGGGTGGCCCATTTTCGAGCCTCATTATTGGGATCTCGGAAACCGTAAGAGATACAGAGTCGGTCAAATTATAGCAAAGTTGCGCAATTTAATGCTTATCAAAAGAAAATTCCGATTACTTTCGGAAACATCCGGAAAAAATCGAAATTTCATAAAATTTTTAAAAATTCCAGGTCCGTATTTAAAAATAAATAAGTTGATGATGGTTTCTAGAAGACGAAACGTCGGATTTCAAATTTGATAGCGCCATCTTGTAGAGGATAAAAAGTGGCAACGACGAAGTGTTATTCGTTTTAAAGTTTGTTTTCAAATAACGTCGGAAAAAAATAAAAAAGATTTTATGAAATTTCCTTTTATTCCGGAGTATTCGTTATTTTCCAAACTGCAACACAGTATGCTGATAAGCATCAAGTTGCGCAACTTTACCATAATTTAACCGACCCTGTATCTCATTACGGTTTCCGAGATCCCAATGATGAGGCTCGAAAATGGGCCACCCTGTACAGTGGTTTACCCGTATCTAGCTAATCTTTGGCTTCGGTTGGATTAGAATCAGGCGAACATTTGAAGAAAATATTTTTAAATATTCACTGACGGAAAATAAATAATACCACCCCAAACAGATATCCTAGGAGGGGATGGTCAATAAATACATGAAGTTTGATTAAGACGGTACGACCGCCATTGTAGCATTGTAAAGTAAAATTCAACAATTTTAAGGTATTTTGTTTCCAAATACATATCTCCAAAATGAAGAATAAAACAAATTATTCTGAAATTCATTTTATCTTTTTTTGCGACAACGGATATTTCAGATTATTCAATTTTGTTGTACAAAAATTTCATCCCTTTTTAAAAATATTATTTACGGAATACATATTTTTATCTATAAGATACGCGCGGTAACAATGGCGGTCATTTTTTCCACCATAGCTGTACAAAGCGTCAACGCTTTTAACAGTTAATTGGCGTTAATCAATGTTAGAAACGGAAATACTCATTTAACGTAAATTTCTGACATATTTAGTAGACGTCCTGAAACTTCATTTTCAAGTTTACAGCTCAACAGCAACCTGAACAGATACACGCATTTTAAAGTCTTGAAATCCTTAAGAGCCCTTATCTGCGTAGTATATAAATTATTTTACATACCAGAGGGTCGTTTTATTATCTCAAGAGTTAAGAGTTACACATCCAACCAAGAGAACGAAAGAGAGGGAGGGCCCATAGCGAAATATATTAGGTAGGTATTATTTTTGGTTACATCTTTCCCTACTAGAAAATAACTATTATTGAATTAAAATTCATAACTGTTATACTCTCGGTTATACTAATAACATCGACAGCAAAACGTGGAAAAACATGGATGTAATTAAAGTTAAGCAATGTGGGTGGTCCTCGGGGTATGGTCACTATACTAGATGGCGATTCTGCCCTTTGCTCTATACCTTCACTGATACTAGTGATTTGATACATTTGTTGAAATAACTCAAAAAGATTTTTATTAATATAAATATATTAATAAAAATCTTTAATAGTAGGTCCCTAAGTGTGCTTGTTCAACAGTCGTCCAAGAGATGGCGCCGGTGGCACGGAAATAAATTAGAAAACAAGTGTGGAACGTAGAATTTTCTAGAGAAACGCCTGAATTATTCTAGATGGCATATCTTTGGGTATATGAGGGACAAGATGTTTCACTATACAGTCAGTTGAATATTGAAGAGTAAGCTGAACAGAACACAAAAGGAACAGTGACAATTAGTGCATAATAGTAGTGAAAATTAGTAATCAATGTTATAGTTTAAGCGACTAATTATTGTAATTAATTAAGTGGGTTAATAAATTAGTGGTTTAGTATTAATGTTGTTGCAATTATTGGATCCACGCTTATGGAGTGTTTACTAAGAGGTGTAAACACGTAACAATATTGACCGAAGAAGGCAAAATTAGTGCCCCTGGTAATGACCACCCAAATTTTAAACAATTTCTAACTTCAATTGCAACAATATTTTCCATGTCTTGGTTGAGATTTTACGTCAATGATTTTATATACAAAAATTATAAATATCGCCCCATTTAATTTTCCCCCCTCTCCCTCTTCTAGTTTATTGGATGTCGCCCTTAAACAACCTACGTGAGTAAAAACATAACAAAATACCAGATTTAGTTTTATGTTTGCTTTGCGCGTGCAAAAATAAAGCTTTTGCGTCTTCTAATTTGTCGAAAGTCAAACTCAATGATTTGTCTCCAGTTTCAACTCGTTTTGACTAATAAAATCGCAAATGACATGACATGACCTTCGTATAAAATACCTCATTATAGTGGATGCAATACAAGATTTGTAAATAAAAAGTTGCGCAGTAACTTAGGATAACCAATTAGCCAATGGTGTATATTCAAATTAAAATTAATGAAGTAGGCAAGTAAGCAATTTATATAGAGTATACGGCAAAAAACTCCTACGTAGATCTTTCTACTCTTGGTATACCTACATTAGAAACGAAAACTTCGCACAAGACAAGAATCTTGATGCATTACATATCATCGTGTAGTGAACGACCCAAAAGCTTGAAGCTGATATATTTCTTCTTCTTTTCTTTTACTCGTCAATTATTATATGATTTATATGTACAGGGTTAGTTTTATTAATGTAAACCCCCCATTATTATTTTTATTTTTGACTGGTTCGAAAAATTAAAAAACAGACCTTACACGGTTTTTTACGTAGATTCCACTTCTGCTAACGGATTAGCAATAGCATTTAAAATATACAGGGTACGCAAAAAAGTTAGGTTTTTTTAAATGGAACACCCTGTATATTTTGACAAATTTGAATTCTTACAATCATTCTGATCACAAATATATACACATATTGTACCTATATTCGCTTTACTGGTTTTTGAGTTATTTTCACTTTATTATGGATAAGTTGAAACAAAAGCTTTATTTTATAAATCATATAATAAATCAATAAATGGAATAAATCAAAAACAAAATATATGAATCATTAAAACAAATTACGTAACATTTTCAAAATTTCAAACAACGTTTAATAAAATTCGAACGGAGTCCAGACCTTAATCCAGTAGATTATTTTCTTTGGGGATCGCTCAAAGAAAAAATTTACAGTGAACCAGTGGAAAATTTTAAACAATAAAAAATCAAATTGTAAAAAATATAACTTTGCTAAATTTGGATGCAGCACTTTTTCTTCGAAAAATTCTTTTGAATTTTATTAAACGTGGTTTGAAATGTATCGAAGTTAATTGTGGTTGGTTATGTTGAAAATGTTATATAATTTGTTTTAATAATTCATATATTTTGTTTTGTTTTTGATTTATTCCATTTATTAATTTATTACATGATTTATAAAATAACGCTTTTGTTTCAACGTATCCATAATAAAGTGAAAATAACTCAAAAACCAGTACCTACAGCGATTATACAATATGTATATATATTTGTAATCAGAATGATTGGAGGAATTCAAATTTGTCAAAATATACAGGGTGTTCCATTTAAAAAAACTAAACTTTTTGCGTACCCTGTATATTGAAAACGCTACTGTCAATCCGTTAGCAGGAGTGGAATCTACATAAAAAACCGTGTAAGGCCGGTTTTTTAATTTTTGGAATCCGTCAAAGATAAAAATAAAAATGGGGGGGTTTACATTAATAAAACTAACCCTGTACCTAGTTGCATTTTCTTTAACTAAGCCTTTGTTTTCTTTTGCTATTGCATGAAGTAGTATGTAAGTAGTATTCAAATTTTACAACCAATATAAATATTCATGGCTGGCCAGCTTCTTGATTGTAAATATTTTAATTTTTAAAGAAGATTGCTTGTGACGTGTGTCTGTTTATTGCATTAATTTTTCATCACTCGCAAAGGGCGACAGGAGTTGAGAACACCCTTAAACGATCATAAATATTCATAACATAATGTAAACATTGAAATTTTAATTTTCTACATGATTACTTGTAACTTGTAACCTATGTAAAATATGTGGATTTTCATTAGGCGCTTGAGAGAGCTTCTGTAATACGTGAGATACAGTCAGTATGTAATATTAATATAATTAGTATAATCGAGAGAATTACCAGATAGTCAAAACTGCTACTTTACTGCTAAAATAAGTAGCTGTCGTTACGCATGATTTATAAATATCGCAAACAGGTTGTCAGCGAGTTTTATAATATTCGTCAGTCATTACAATAAAAAAAAAATGTAATTTGAGGTCAAGCAATCCCTAAAAAAATCAGTTGTACGTAGTTATCAAGTATTCACGCGAACTGCTTGAAATAGCTTTATTTTTAGGTAGATATAGACTTTCTGACGTAGCTTTATGGCAAGTATGCAAATTATATTTTTTACGTGTATCGTAGGCGAGGCAAAAATTTGTTGTAGTAACTATATTTGAAAACAAAACCCAGTTTAAAGGTTTCATTAGTCATATTCAATTAAAGATTGATACGAAAAAACGTAAATGATATAGGTATTATAAGTGATTTAGTCACCGATATATATAATATGATTTTATAAAGCAACGACACTTTTGTATAAATAAAAATAGTTTTTGTTTGCATCATACAACATATGCGACGGATAGTATACCGGGTGGCACAGGAAAACGGATCACCCCCCCCCCCCCAAATGTTTTTGAATTTTTATTTTTACAAATTGAGCTTGAAATTCCACTTGAAATTCTGAAAATTTTGATATTTTGAAATTGAACACATTTTGGGCATGACTGTATAATAGTGGTAGTAGTATATAGGATATGGAGGGCTAGTCAGGAGTAACAATAATTTCGCAATGATTAGTAATAAATAATTTTTGGAGATAGAAGGCATGGGTCTAAGCGGTTCTTTAAATTAAAATTGTTGACAAGTAAACCGTGGAATTGATCAAATTAGCACCAAGAAACACTTTTAAAATAAATGAAAAACTAGCTTAAAGATTTAGTCGGAATTTTTGGAGTTACATTCTGTTGTCTCAAAAAATCTGTGCTTTATTGGAAACCGTCATCAATACTTTAGGTAAATACTCGGGTAAATATTAGTTTTTGATTTACTGTACTGCCTAAATACAGAGCTAAATACACTTCAACAATGCAAAGATACAAGGTCTAATAAATCATATTCTGTACGTCTACGATACGTTTTAATTCCAAGACATATCCAGTAAAAAAGTTTGTCAAAAATATCTAAATTTCAGACCGGCACACTGTAATGCCTTTTGTAAAAATAGGCATCAAAAATCTATCACCACGCCAATGGTTGATGAAAATTAACTTATAATTTGACACTGTTTTGACAGCTGTCAACTGTAAAAATTTTTAATCTGACGTCAGATTTAAATACAGCAACCAGAAAAATATAACCAAGATCATTATTGTAGATTATTTCAAGTTTTTGAATTGTTAATGTTGACTTGACAGCTGGTTGGAAACTGTCAACTGTCAAAATCGTCAATTTACCATTACAATAGAATTGAGAGATTTCAAAAACATATATATACGGACTCCTTTCCATCCAAGTATTAAAAAAAAAAAGTAGGTAAGGCAATATAGCACAAAAAATAGTTCCCAGAGTGATTCTTGATCTTTTGGCCACATTGGGCACCATATAGGATATGCTATTTTAAATTTAGAAACTATCTGTACTAAAATTACTTATATACATGAATGCATTGTATAAATTCAAACACAATATTTTAATACAAATTGGAGATTTTACTGAATTCGTGGTATCAAAAAAATGGTGGTATCTAGAATAAAAATAAAAACGCCAAAACGTTTAAATTAATTGGGAAGCTGGAAATTTTCTTGTTGAGCTGAGTATTAAATAATATTTCTCCTGGAGAAATTGACGTATGACTCGTACTCGTAGCCTGGAGCCTGAGGGCTGAAACATGGAGACTCCAGGCCAAACTTGGAGAGGTGGCAACCCTACCTTTTTTCCTTATTCTGACCGAAATTTTGAAGCTGTCATTTTGAAAAACAAAATTTAGGTAGCAAAACTAAATTCGCAGCGTACCCAAATCCTTTAGTGTACTAAATTTTGTTCATTTTCATGATTTTCATCAAAAATTGGCGCGGTGATAGTTTTTTGACGCTTATTTTTACAAATGGCACCACTGCACTGTGCAACACTATGCTTGATTTAAAAAGTTTCTGAAGGTCGCAGTCCTTCCTGAGATTTAATTTTTTGACGCAAAAGAACCGTGAAAGGGCTACATAACAGTAAAAAAAATGTTTGATTCTTGGTCCTAAAGTGACTCTAATTGGTTCTAAATTCGCTGCCGTCCTCTTAGGAGAAGATACTATGTTTCAAATAATTTCATAATATCCAAGTCGACTTTTGTTGATTTCTAAAAAAAAGTTGTATATAGAATTATCCAAAGTCGACGTTTTCTAAATTATATGAATTTCATCCGCTGATATTTCTATTTTCATTTGTTTCATAAAAAGTGTTATTTTCAAAATCATTGGCTCCAAAAAAGCAAGAAAGATTTGTTATTTTGTAGCAAAATGTATTCTTTTTTATATTTTTCTCCTATAGGCAATTCAAAAATGGAAAATAGGTATTCATAATTTTTCACCAAGTTCGATTTGAGGTCAAAAACGTCTGTTTCAAACAGATTTGGAAGGTAATATGATATATCCTCGGATATATCTAAAGGCTTTTGAAGACACGCCATTTGCAGCAAAAAGGAGCCAGCTACGAAAAACTACGAAAAATAAAATATTGTCTATTTTTGGATTACCTTAAGATTCAAATAAAAAACAATATTTTGTTGCAAATAGCAGTTTGGAATATTTTGCTGCCAGTGCCCTAGAAAATAATCCTATATGAAACAACTTAGTATAAAAAAATCATTGAAAGAAAACATGTTGATGTTTAGATCATTCTGAAAGTTTAAATAGTTTTTGAGAAATCTCGAGAACTCTTGAAGAAAAATTAAGCCTCTGAGAGCTTATATTATTATTTGCGTTATGACTTTATCATTCTGGGCTTAATATAAGTCCCTGAAGCAATAATCTCCTCTTAAGAGAAACACGCTGAATTTAAATTTAGAACCACTTCGTAATATCAGTAAGTATTTCATTCTTTTGTGTAAACAAAAGAAAGGTCATATTTAAGATTTAATTTGCATAATAATACTAATTACTCATTTAAATTTTAAGCCATTGCCATAATCAGTACCAACTTCCTTATGAAGCACGACTAGAAGAAGTCAAAGCTAATTGCTAAAAAGAATGATTGAAAATTAAAAACACTGCAGTAATTGCATCATCTGCTTCCTTAGCAACTGGAACGATAATCGTAACATAAAATATAAATAAACAATGCGCCTTAACCGTATACAGTATCCCTGTTTAATTTATTATAAACGAAACCACAATCAATCGTCATTCACTCTGCACTCACATTAACAAATCCATCGACATTGCAAATGCACCAAATTCAAACTAAACAAAATGCAACACTTACGCTATAAATGACGATAGATTATGGAAGCACTTGCCACTCGTAGCTTGTTAAATATTATATTTACAAACAAGTCGGAACTTGAACTTACTGTCAGCAAGACACAGAACAAAACACGGACGATTGTAGTGACAGTAAGCAACGCGGCCGTGAGACTCAGCTGATTCGCGATGTTTTGTTGACGGATGAAGGGAGCCGTTTGTCAGCTGTTCAGTTGTTTGTAACCAGCTGGGAAACTGACGTTTGCGCACTAGCCATCGCTTTGTTCATAGTGTTCAATAAGTTGGACTAGAATCAGTGGTTCAAAGGATGAGAAATTTTCTAAAAACTGGTTTTTAGTTTTAATAATGTCTGATTCCACTTGAATATGTGGAAAGTGTGTACGGTTTGCTTTAAACGGGCATGTTTTTTTTTATAAATAATATTAAGTTTCATTAGACAATACGATTTATTACTAGACTAGGGCAATGCCATGTTTATCCAGCGATGAATACACACACAAGTACCGCAACACTGTTATGTAAACAATTAAAGGCAGTAACCTCGTTCGTTACAGAGAATAATGGAACAGTGTAATTAACCATTTTGACTTTGTTGTTTAGCTCAGTTTTTTTTAACTTTCCTATTTTGTGACCAAAAATGCAAAGGTGAAACCTCCAAAATATACCTACCCATACGCACGGTAAGGTTGCATTGCTTAAAGCGTTCTGTGTGGTGCAACCACGTTTCATTTCATTTTGTTTCATTCAAGGCACAATCCAAAAACTGTTGGAGTGGTGGTGACGAAAAATCAATACATGCTATTTTTGGCCACAGGACTAATATTTTGCTAGGTATATCCATATATTAACCTCCATTAGCATTAATTTAGATATAGAAAAATTGTGAATTAATGCGGTACAAAAATAAACGGAAAAAATAAAAAAAAGCATATTAGGCATTTTTTTATCAATGAAAGTTGTTCAGAATTGTTCAAAAACCGTTACCAAGATTTGATCGAAATTAAAAAATGTTGATATTTTGTTTGAATTTTAATGTCCGAGAATATAATTTTGTAATATCACTTATCATTCGTTTTTACCTGCAGAGTATTTCCTTAAGTTTTTTTTTTCATAAAAAATAAAATAATACAATCCATTCCGAGTTTAATATTAATTTTAGGAACAAATTTTTCACAAATTAGTTAATGAATAACAAACAAAAAAAATTATTCCTAAAATTAAAACTAAACCCAGAATGGATTGTAATATTTTATTTTTTATTAAAAACACTAAAGAAATAATTGGAAACGAACGATAATTCATATTATAAAATTATATTTTCGGACTTCAAACAAAATATCAATGTTTTTTAATTTTCATCAAATTTTGCACCAAGGTTTTTGGACAATTCTAACAACTTTTATTAGTAAAATTTTCCGATAAAAAAATGTGCTTTTATGATTTTTTCTGTTTGTTTTGGTATCGCAGGTGGCTTTGCATTCGTTTAAATCGGAGAAAAATGAAAAAAGTTATAAGGGTGTTCCAATTTTAAGTGCGACACGCTGTATATAAAGATAAAGATAAAGAAAGATAAAGACATTTATTTCATCTTGTAACCATTACAATGGAAAAGACAGGTCAATTATGTAACCAATAGGGTACACTGCACAATAATTACAGTATTGCAAAAAGGAAATATATATACATACATATAAGTATATCACATATACACTGTAAATATAAACATAGCTAATGCTAACAAACATATAATAGTATAAAAAAAGAAATCTAACAAACATCCATTTTAAAGATTAAAATTAGTTTAAGATTAGTTTAATTCATAAATTCCTCTAAAGGGTAGTAACATTTCTGAATTAGAAAAGTTTTTACTTTACTTTTGAAATTATTTAAAGCATTAGTTTCTTTTAAGAAATTTGGCAATTTATTATATATGTTACTTGCTGCTACAATGGGACTTTTCTGATACACGCTTGTTCTATAATTATTTACATATATATTATTCGTGTTGCGAGTTTGTCTATCATGGACATTATTCACAAGCTTAATATATTGTCCCAACGTTGGGTTATTTAGACTGGACTTCACAAAAACGCAGCATTCATAAATGTAAATACAGGGGAATGTCAAAATGTTGTATAATTTAAAGTATGGTTTACAGGATTCGTCATATTTCAAGTTAAAAATATTTCTAATTATTCTTTTCTGGGCAACAAATATCTTTTGCTTATCAGGACATTGTCCAAACAATATAATATTATATTTCATCGTTGCATAAGCTAATCCATAGTAGACATTGAGTAACGAAGAATTATCAAGACATTTTTTTAACATAGTAATTGCATATTTGCTTCTGTTTAATTTAGAACAAATGTTTTCCACATGTGTCATGTGCCCGTCCATTTTAAATTAGAATTTACTAAAACTCCGAGAAAACGTATGGGATCCGAGCAAGTTAGATTTTGTTCATTCAGATTTAAATCGTAAAAGTTTAGTTTTCTATCATTACAGATATGTAGATTTTTCGCAATTTAATAGTAGTCTGTTTGCCCAGCACCATTCAGAAAATTTTTTAATAATATTATTTGTTATATTTTGTAGTTGTTTTTGCGCTTTTGCAGCAATTATGACAGTACAGTCATCAGCAAACAAAATAATAGACCCATCTGTAATGTATTTTACTAAATCGTTAATAAAAAGTGCAAAAAGAAGCGGCCCAAGGACGCTGCCTTGAGGCACTCCTGTCTTTACATTTTTTTTGTTTGAATTCATGTTTTTTATGTTTACGCTATATGTTCGGTTTTCCAAATATGATTTGAACCAGTCCAAAGCAACACCTCTGACACCATAGTGGCTTAGCTTCTCAAGAAGAAAAGAGTGTATACATATTTGAATTTTTTTTTAAATATCAGAATAATCTTCGATAAAATCTAAGACAGTTATTTTTTGCTTTTGTAAAAATATTAAAGTTTGGAAATGTTACCAGCATTTCAAATTTTTTGTAACTATTCAAGCCATTAAATATTTCAAATACTTGGTAACTTTCCAAAAATTTATATTTTTTCAAAAGCACAAAACCTTGCCTTAGATCGTATCGAAGATTATTCTGATATTAAAAAAAAAATCAAATACCTATTATTAAATTCCATGACTTTTCAGGGAGGGGGGGGGGGTTTCGGATATTGTTTCTTAAATTCTTAATTTAATAAAAAACATTAAAGAGACAAGAAGTGGTTATTAAAAAGATTTTAAAAAACCCCAAAAACAACGAAAGAAAATGTCATCTCGCTTTTACAAAAACCTGTCTACAGTTAGTGCGGGAAGCAAGGAAATTCTATTTACTACCAACTGGAAGTCGGCGTCAAAGGAAAAAATTTTGAAATAATTATGCTAACTCAACAGAGAACTTACAAAACACATTTTTGGGTCGACTTAAAATTGTTAGAATATAATAAATCTCGTAATAAATAGTAGACAGGTTTTATAAAATCAGGTGAGACATTATTTCGTGTTTCTTTTGAAATTTTTGAAGGTGGTTAAAATTTGTTAAAAGAAATTTCATTTTAGTTGACGGTTTAGATGGTTACAAAATAAAAATTATGCACAATGTAAATAAACTGTTTGAAATCGAAAATATTCACGAATGAAAATAAAATTACAAAGGTCTGTTTCAAATGAGCTGAACAATGTTTATTTATCCTAGCTAAGGGGGCCACATGTTATGCCCTAAAGAGATTCCAACTCCAAATTATAATATAAAATTCAAGTTTTAACTTTTTAGAGGAGTTTCATTAACATATAAATTGCGCATTAAAAATCTATAAATGTTATGATGAAATCTTTCGTACGTGATTTAATCAACTTTTTGTACTAGTATTATTAGCATTTAAGTATTTGCGTAGACGACAGGTCTGCTATTTAATGTTTACTAATAATATTGATTGTAATATTATTAGATAAAATTTCATCCATAAATTGCCCAATCCTCGGCGGAATAATAAGCGACTGTTTTTGAAAAAACGTTAGTGACTTCGAGAGAGATTATTTAAATTTTCAAAATATTCAATATAAAAAAAATCAAATATAAAGGAAAATATAACTTTTTAAACGAAATTTAAAACTCTAGCCCTCATAACTTTTTTGATTTCGAATAAATTTAGAACTTTAATACCAATTGCGGTACTAGATAATAAGGTTAGCCCGAAATGATTTTTAACGTGCGCACATCGCAAACATACAACCATACCATAGCCTGTTTAGTAGCGTGTCACCTCATTTCTTCAGACCTTAAAACTGACAAAAGATATTAAAAACGTATTGAAAATAAGTTGTGCATTAATCATACGTAATTTACATATGAATGTATCTTTGGCTAAATGCAAGATCTAGCAGATAAGTGGATACTTTACTGATATGTCAAAACATAAAGGGGTTTGTGCAATTGTGCATAATTGCCTTTGTCATAACAGATTTTATATTTATGGTTATTTAAAAATTGACACAAAGTAACTTTTCCTAATAAAACGTTTTTTCGGGATATCAAACATTTAAACTTATTTTGACATTTTAAGAAAATCTGAATTAAATAAATATCCGACGTTTAACCTATAAAGCAGTTTTAATTTGCATAAATAAAATACTGCAACCATTAACCTTGGAATTAAATTATTTTCTTTAGTTGCTACAGGTGTTTTTAGCTGTATAACGTAAACAGACGCAATTTTGTAATGTATACCTCCCAAGCGAGAAAGTTTGTATGCACAGCCACGATTTTTTTGTAAATTAAATCCTAATAATTGTCAAGCAGCAATAATAATAAATAAATAATCTCTTAAACGTGCCAATTACGGATACTTGTGTATCAGTGACGTTTTTCTCTGATATGCCATGCCTATCACATATTTTTCTTCAATAAATAGAAAACGTATTTATTCCTCTTGTGGTAGATTATAATACAATTTTGCGTTGCACAATATTATTTAAGTTTACAGACAATTTTCTCTCAAATGCCAGTCGCAGACTATGTACTTAAAATAAATAAATAAAATTAAAAATATGAACAAAACATTACGCAATAAAAGTATGAACGAGCTGAAAGATATTCCATCAGTTTCATCGAATTTTGCGAAATTATTTCAAAATGGTGAAACTGTTTCATGTTGCAGGGATGAAATTTGTTTACCTTTTAGTATACGTGGTGTTTTCAAAAATTGTGCACATAGAAAAGGCTAATAGAGCACATGTAATTACTACAAAAAATTCTGAAAATTTTTTAATTTCCTAATTATCGGTTTGAAGTTCTCCAAGCAGATAATTTCAATCTGGAGGTGGTACTTGCCTTTGTATTGGGAGAATAGCCCTAGAAGTTATGACAGCGCGGTTGCCATACACATTTTTTTCTTTTAAATTTCCCACAATTTTTAAATTTTCTCTTGATAAAATGCAAAAATGTTATAATGATTTTTTATTGCAAATTATGTGGTCTACAAACCTTTTCAAAAAGTGCACTTTTTTCGAAAACACCCTGTATACACACTAAAGTCCATGGACAAGAATATTCAAAATATGCATTTGTGGTTCTTACTGGTTATTATTGCTATTAACGTATTTCAAAAATTAAAAGTAAACGTAAATTTGTTATGTCCCACTACAACTTTTACTTCTTCCATTTACTGGTGGAAACTAAAGATTAGCCATAACTGTTCAAAAAAAAAATTACTCTGGGTATATTTAGCTTTACTTACCAGTTACCAGTAGCCAAGAAAAACATACAAAAAATTCGTTGTCTGCTTGTGATATATCCAATCTGCACTCATGCAACGCATGGATTACAAGTTTATAAGAAATTATAAGTTGTATACTTTTCAACACACTTTAAACATTAACATCAGTTTCATAACATTATCCGTATATTACTGAACATGTAGTTAGTGTAAATAGTAAATGTACGTCGCAATAATTATGCACAATGATGTCTGAATCATTTACCCACGTGTAGTTTTAACACAGATAACAAATATAAATAATATAAATAATAACACGCACAATTCCCAAGACAGCTGGGTCGTATCGTCATATTTATTTACCTGGAACTAATTTTTGCGTGGCGTTTATAAAGGAGAACGTGTTTTTCTTTTTGAAACTTCATAATAGTCGAAGGCAAGTAAAGCAACGAATTAACAAAAACGGCATCAGGCAATAAAAGTATACCTAATAAAATAAATGTAATTTTAAGAAACATTGGCATGCTGCTAGATTTTGTACCATCAGTACGTAGGGTTCTAAGTTTGTGTCTTTCTTAAGATTGTGCTGAACCCAAAAACTGGCAATTTATGTTTTGTAGAAGCTGAGAGAATGTTTACAGAACATTTTTTATAAAACAAGATTGTTGATATAAACATTTCCAAAACGTTTATACAGCGCTTATAAACGCGAAATGGGTACAGTTTTTAAAACAATGTAGTTCTTTAATTTGTTTTATTATGTGTCTCACAGGTGTTATAAAATCATTGTATAAACGTTTACACAATATAAAAAAAATTAGTATACGATAGTTATAAAATAGTTTTATAGCAAACAGTTATAAAATTCTTTTTATAAGCATTGTGTTATTATCTCCATTGCTACTATTTTGTTATGTACGGCAATAACAATATAAGTTATTAGTTTTTTACGTGTTTTTGTAGAGAATAATAATTCTCAAAATAGTTTTAAAATATTAGAAAGGTAGTTATAGATTCTATGTGACATGTCATGTGAGATATATGGCGGCGTAACTAACATGTTTAGCGAAATATAAGATAAAAGCTAACTGACTAAAACTTCGTTTCGTCAACAGCAAAGTGATTTTGGATTGCGAAGGAAATTTTTCTGTGAAATATGTGGTATACATTTTTGAGCGCCCTAAAAATAACGATTATTTATCAAAATTTAAAAAATAAAACGAAAATAAAATTTTTGTATTCGATCTTTTTGAGGTGCGCACCCAATTGTATTTCGTAGATAACATATTTCACAATAATAGATTGTTGCTAAAATGGTAGTACTTATCATAATAATTATTGTTTTTAATTTATTTTTATTTTAGTCCAAAATGGCCGCTAACAAATAGTTTTTTTTTTAATAATATTTATCAATTTTTCTACGAAAACAACCCCTTGTTTTCACTTTTTTCGAATTGCTTAAATGTACTTTCGACATATTACACAGTGCCACTCTGAGTCCTGTGACTTTACTGTTTAAATAAAAAAAAACAATATGGCGAACAAGAATAGGGGACGTAATTAGTCTTTGAAGACAATTTTTAATTTTTTAACTATTTTATAAGTGATTTATGAGAGCGATGATGCTTCGTTTATATAACAATTGTTTAGTAGGTCCGGCCGAATACAATATGCTCCCTGAAATAATATTGTGCTAAGAAAAATCCTTATAAAATTGTTTTTTTAATGCTTGGCTAAACTCTTAAATAATAATTTTATAGAGGTTGGCAAATTGACTAATAAGTGCCGGTGGTCATTATTACAAATCAATTTTGTTCCGTGAGCTAAAACATCCTATAATAATTGATGTATAACCGTTTATAAAACAGCGTATAACAAATTCTATAAAATGTTTTATAATTTAGCTGTAAGAACATTCTTAGCATTTATTTACATGACAATTTAGTTGCGAAGACTAAATAATCACTTTGGTGGTTTTAATAAAACAAAATAGCTTTTGCAGAGCAGTAATGCAACAGTAATAAAATAAAATTGTAGTATTATTTTAAATTTATAGAGCAACTTTGTTAGTTGGGAGGTTGGGTCTCTTTCTCTACTTCCGATGATTATTTTGTTTTGTATTATTTCAACATTTGACACCAAAATCTACAACTTTTGTCTGTAACTTTTTTCATACTAAACATAAAGGCTGTAGGTAGGTGTCAAAATATATGGAACTACCCTGTCAGGGCTTTTCCTTATAAATAGCCACCCCCCCCTACAAAGTTTATTTGAAGAAATGCAGAACAAATTTACTTACAAAAGTTGCAGTATTTTTCCTGAATTTTAATAATCTGCCAATAAAACAAACAAATGACAATCGCAATGGTGAAATTTTATAAGCTTGGGTTTTCAAGGAAGACTTTATAGATTATTATATTTTCAAAATACTTAGTTATTAAGACAATATCATGTTTTTACATACATTTTTATTTTGAATAACTGGAGAACGCACAGTCTAAATATAGACTTAGGTTTTTTAAATCAGAAAATTATAAAGATTTCGAAAATATAATAATAGAGAAAACCATAAGTTTATGAATTTCGCCATTTTGCGATTGTCATTTGTTTGTTTCATTGGTTGATTATTAAAATTCAGGAAAAGTACTGCAACTTTTGTATATAAAATTTTTCTATATTTCTTCAAATAAACTTAGGGGGGGTGGCTAATTATAAGGAAAAACGTGGGTGGCTTGGCTAGGTACAAATTATTTCAAAAGATTTTGTAGTTCATTTCTTTTTTTTATTCAAAATTTTATCTTCCATAAATTTTTAAATCAAATTGTGGGGAATATTTTATTGTTAAAAAAGGCTTTCATATTTCAGCCACATTTTACATACATTCGGAAATCGTTCCACCTGAATCCACCTTCTAGATTAGAAAATATTGATAGTCAGAGACGTCAGAGTAAAAGCTTTGTTAGTTGATAATGTATCAAAAATAGGAAAATAACAAAGACAATTTTTACGTAAACACAACGATGACGTAAATCAATAAATTATAGATGAAATCAGATATTTTGTATTAGATAAAAAAAAGTAATAGATTTATAATAATATTATCATTCACGAATCATGCTTTATTACTCCAGACAGCGTGTGTTTTCTTGTGATAAACTGATAACCGACAAGTATATACCTTTATACGTAAAATAAAACATTCCTAGGCTTAAATATTTACAATTGCTAAAGGCGCGTCCACATTACTTACGCAACGCGTTCTCCAGGAACTATAAAGGGCTTATTTCTGTAAACAAAGAAAAAAAAAGAAAACATCGTTACTTGAAAATTAATACAGTCGTCTGTATTTCTTGTTATTTACATATAAATTAAGAAAAGGGGCCTAAAGATCCCTGGAGGATTCCAGACTTTATCCACATAACTGCTTTATAATTAGTAGTGATAATTATAACTAAACATGATACGTGATCTTTGATACGCTATTTAACTTCCACTGTCGCACAAATATTATTATTTTCTCGCACCACGCCGAATTATTAACAGCATATGTTGATATTTTTCCAATTCCGGTATTTTTACAAAAATATGTAAATATTATTGGTGTTGGAAACTTTTGGGTTTTCAATAAAATAAAGCAACAATGTTCTATTTTCGGCTGATTGTAAATGCACCTTTGGGCGAGCCAAGCGACTTTTGGAGTTTGGCTCTTCTCACGTAGAATGGCGAAAAAAATCGTTGAAAAGGAGGGCCATTTGGACATACTCCAAAATCCGAATAAATCCGTAAATAATCGTTATACCTTCAACGGAACGGTGCTATGCACCGCAAGTAAATTGGTATTTTAAAAATTGTTTATTTTTGATTCTGAAATGAAATATCTGTTACTACTGATTTGAACACATTTTTAAAATTAAGGAGTGTTCACCTCAACAACTTATTTTTATTCAGAAGTGTGGCCATGCACTTTGTACCATCGCAATGTTTTCACATCAATAGATTGCCTGGCTAGGAGACGTCACAAATACATGCTTAAATATTGAATCATTTTATCTGGGTCCTGATCAAATATCGAACACCTTATCATAAATATGTTGTTTGCCTTAATCCCATCAGAATTTCAGGATTATCTTAGATAATATTGTTTTCTTTTAGTTAAATACATAAATTTAGGCGATATGATCGAAGACACTCGAGAATATTTATACCACAAGGCACAACATTTAGCTCCCGCGTTACAAGCATTTGACTTATGAGATAAACTGTTTGAGAGAACCTGCTCTCTGGCTAACCTCGTATATTACAAGTTACCATTAATCCAGACTTCTTCGCCATGTGGTAAAAAAATCTGCATTAATAATTTGATCCATACAACGTAAATGAGATCGAGCTTCGATTGAAAACACATAAAAAGGTTGGTATTCCCCAATCATTATGATGTTGATTTTACTTCCTTGATAAATAAAAAATTGTAGGTAGAGCTGAACTTTATTTTACATAAACGTATATTCTAAACATAAGTATATTTATTTAATTTTTCAAATCGCGAAAATTGCATCATCGTGTATTTATATATTTTTTTATTTTTGCCACTTGGAATAGGCAATGTGAGAACAAAATCGATAATAAATTTGCGTTTACATTTATTTCATCATTTTTTATACGAGTATTCGATATTTTTTACCAATCTAGCACCTCCAAAGATTATTTAGCAAAATTCATTAAAATAGAAAATGAACCACTACGATATAACGATACTAAATCAAGTAAACTTCTTGCGATTTTTGCACCCATAAGCACTTCCCTAAAGATAAGATACAAAAATGCACGAAACAGAAAAACAGTTGAATGTCAAGTATATGCCTGAACATAACCTAAGTAAGCAACTTTAGAAATATCGTTTTCAACTGTTTCAGTTTCTTTAACTGCTTATCGGTAAGCAAAGTGGGGTAGAGTAGAAACATCATGGTAAAAAAAATCAAAATCTTGGGAGGGATAATTAAACACCACAGGTAATCGAATAAACATTTGTCCTTAAAGGGTCCTAGTGTGAGAGGGGACAAAAGATTTAGACGCAACTATGTGGGTGGTATCCGAGTATTCTAGGATTTATTTGTTTAGAACAAATCCTAGTGGGGATCACAGGGTGAAAGTCAAAAGTGTGCTTGCCTCTGCATCAAACAGTCAGCAAAAGGATATAAATATTAAGTAATGTTTAAATTGTGGCCATTAGTCGCGCTGGGATTTTAATGGGAACTGATACCAATTTAATAATTTAAATTCCAACTATTCCCAAAAATTTACAAATGTATTTAAAATTAACATTTAAGCTAATGTTTATAAAACGACTAGCAAGCGTTCTGTAACGACAGCAGTTTTAAACGTGCCTCAAGGAAGTTTAGCTTAAATTTTTATAAAAAAAAAACAGAATTAAAACGTGTAATTGTTTATCATCGCCTAAAATTAAATTTTTAAACGGTACATTGCATAATGCAAAACACATTTGTAAGTCTGATCATAACCCGGTGAAAAAATATAATAACGGAAGCTTTTGTCATCAAAGCCATCGATCGAGTTCATTGGACCTGAAGTGGGATTTTACTTCCGTCAATTGGCATGATGGAAATAATTTTATACCAGAGATTTTGGTTGTAGAACGACGTGATTTTACACATTGCAGATAAGCAACGTTCCACATTGTGAGTACTGTTACAGTTATGTAGGAAAAATAGGGGATCTATAATAAGGGGTTCGTGTTTAATAAAGGGTACGAGTAATCCGTAGCCACGCTCTTACAAGATTTGCAACTCTTTTAACAGAAATACTGAAATATTAAGAACGTGAAAACAGATGTCATTTTTTTCAATCATGAATTATTCAACTTTTTCTGAAATCTGAAATCAAACATGACCTTGAACAGAACGTTCCTATCGATCGATTCTAACGTCCAATAATAGGTCCCAACTTTATTATTCAAAACCAAAAAATGCTGCCGAAAATGATCATTTTCCAAAAAGTGGTTTTTCTCGAATTTTTTTTTCGACTTTTTTGGAACGAATTACTTTTTTTATAAAGTTAATCAAGGGGCATTTTTCGGTCTTTATCACGTCTCGATCGGTTTAATATTGAATCGACAGGTTTTACAAAAAATTTCTCTTTAATTGGCTGATAACTTCCCGTCTCCGGCGTTCTTTTTTTGCGAATTTGATAAATATCGGACAAACGTTTTCCTCCCATGCAAAAATACCAAACGTACAGTGTATTTTTTTCAACAAACAGGCAAACGTTAAAGTTATTATCGTGTTGCTTACACCTACGGATAGAAAACTTACCGCAGATAAAATTAAACTGTTATTAAATAAGCACCTACTGCAATATTGCACAATAGTCCGCAAGTTTATTCAATATCACATCACATTGGTATTTATGACAAATTAATACAAAGCAAGAAGCAGTTCAACACGTTACAACTTGTGCTATGGCACATTAAATATTCAAGTTCAAGGGAACAAAGAAACTACTTTCAATTTTGCATGAGTAATCGTAATGAAGTAATGAATTATGTTTTTGTTTGTTTACAGTTCTCAATAATGATGATAATAAACAACTAACAAACCATTGTACATATACACTATATAAAATATCGGTCAAATCATCGTTCTAAACCATAATAACGTGATTTTATGTACGGTTAATTCTATACTGCTTCTTCGCGGTCGAGTAATTTTGCTCTAATTGCTGAACATGACCTGCTTTTAATTAGGCTTTATGTTAAACAAAGAGGGTTCATCAACTTATCGATTCATATTTTATTGGCGAGAGAGAATCCAGTGGTTGGTGGTTGAAATATCTATTGCCCCGAAATTCGACAATTAAATCCGTCTCATTTCCTTGCTTGCTCCTCCTAAATGAGTTCCCAAGGGTACGTTTGTGAAAGAACAATTAAAACATCAACAAAGTGAAATAATTTGAACTGCAGAAAGTCACTGCGATATATTTAATTGTAGTCCCTTCAAATTAGTTCAGTTAGGGAAAATTAAAGAAAATTTTCCCACAGCTATGAGACCTGTAAAAAGTGAAACATTTGTGTTGTCTAAACATAATTTTCTCTATCTACATCTACATTACTAATCGTAATTAGCATAATTAGTTCCTTTACATATTTTACAAAATTTATTACACTTCAATCCCAATTTTCTACAAGAGCATCTCTTGGTACAAAGAAATTTACAACCACAATGCATCTTTTTGAGAAGTTCATCTGGAATCAATGGGCCATCGGAAAATTCAGGGACTAAAATATCATCTTCTTTTTTCCTACCTACACTTATTCAATTATTATATGATGATAACGAAGCGGAAGGAGCATTATAAAGTTTCAAGACGACAGATCTAGCAACTTCGTACAATTGAGATTTGTCAACAACAGGATCTTTGAATATTTCAACAGATTTTTACAGGATTCTATTGTCTTTGAATAGGTTGTACATTTTATGTTTGCCAATATTATAAAAACTGGAAGTTGTGTCACACCCACAAAAAGCATGGAGAAACATGGAAATATTATTTAAGTGAAGGTATTTCGAATTCTTTGGAGTATAATATTCGTATTTCTGAGATTTTCTACAAAATTTGTTGATATAGACATTACAATTTGCATCTGCTAATTGTGTTAGGATGATTAATAAGTCTATAACCTCCCCATGTACGCAACATGTCCTATTTGGATTTGCCTTTTCCATAGCTTTTTGCACAACCAGCAAATCAGCATCTTCCCATGCTTGTATGGCATCAATTTGTGAATTTTCAACTGGATCATTTAATTTTTCCATTAAAAAGTTTATTAAAAGGGCCTCTTGCCCCCCTGGCTGCGAAAATACAAAAATTTCAAATCACCATAATTCTGCTAATTTGTATCGAACACGGAATAAGTTTAAAAAAGCTGCATACAAATGTTTCGTAAAAACTTACCTATATGGTGCAAATCTCAAAAAAATACAGGTTTTATTAATAATGTTTTAGGGTGTTTTATTATTATGTATGTGTTCTACAACTTTAATCTCATGTAATTTTTCATAAAAATGCATAATTTTGGCTAAAAATTTTAAAAAAGGCGCAAAAGTCTATATATTTTTTTCGCGCCCTCTAGCGGCGAAACTATGCGGAATTTAAAAAGAATTATAGACAAAATTTATAGGAAATTTTATGCTCTACAACTTTGCTCTCTTGATATTTTTCAACAAAATGCTTAGTTTTTCCTCAAAATAGAGAAAAGGGAGAGAAGACGCTAAAATTCACCGACAAACGGAAACTGGAGATTCTGTGATCCGAAATAAGACGAAAGTTGTTATAAATGTATTTCCGAAAATGCTTCCTAACCGAGCTACAGGATTTAAAAAAAAAATTTTTTTTTTAGTTTTTTGGGTTTTTTTCAAAAACTGCATAAGATATTATATTGAGATTTGGCACACTCGAATGTCTTACTGAATACAATTAATGAGGTGAGTTTGAGTCGATTGGCTCAATCCAGTGGCATAACACCGGTTAAGTTACTCCCTTAAATCACAAAAAAAACGTACGCCATGCATTTTTTTTTGAAATGTTTATTTTTAGATTCACTGTTCTATTCTGCAAATGAAATCATACTTTGTGTTTTTTCGATTAGGCACTCCGTTTTTGAGATAATTTGTATTAAAGTACGACCACACATTTTGATAAAAAATAGATTTGTTTTTTATTTAAATAAAATTTATCAAAATAAAGCAGTTAACTATTACATAATAAGAATATTTTAAATACATTGAAATAGGAATTATTAATTTAGATACTGTTCAAAATGCCCTCCGTCTTGTTGGATGCAAGCAAAACCCTGTAGCTCGGTTAGGAAGCATTTTCGGAAATAGGTACATTTATAACAACTTTCGTCTTATTTTGGATCACAGAATCTCCAGTTTCCGTTTGTCGGTGATTTTAGAATACACCCTGTATGTATATTTCTCAAAACCTACCCTTTTTTAGAACTACGGGGGGTGAAAATTATGTTTAGGCAACCCAAATGCTTCACTTTTTACAGGTCTCATAGCTGTGGGAAAATTTTCCATAAAACAGCGATTTTTTGACTAATTTGAAGGGACTATTGGTTGTTTATATGGTTCTAGACTTCTAGAACCGCAGTTTCCTCTCTAGAAACTAAAGCATATCGATTAATTCATGCAATATCTGAGTTGCTGGTAAACTTGACGTAGATAACCAGACCCGTTTGTCTGCAAGACTGCAAGTTACTCAAGGAAAAAAAATGGGAAATGAAGTGTTAAACTTCAACAAAACCGATTAGAAACGTTTTTGTTGTCATCGGTGCCATAATCTGCAGTTGCCTTTAATAGTTTGTGCAAATATAAAAAACAGAAAGGCAGACGTTGCACCAAATCGTTTGATTTTATGCAACTGTCACTGACAAACTGATGCAATGGCAAGCCTTAATTGATTAATTTTATAAGTATAATAAATTTAATGCAATCCACCGTAATTTTTGGTGTGCAGAACGTCGAGGTATTTCACAAAGATTTTTAAGTTTGTAAGTATACTCGAACATCAAAAATGTTGGATTATACGCATGAAAATTCGTGACCTAGTTAGCCTTATTTTTAGATAAATTTAAAAAAAACATAACATATAATAATTTCAAACTCATAAATATTTTAAACCGTTTGCGGCTATCAAAGCGTAGATAGTATAACCTTTACTACTACAAAATATTATTGTCCAACAAAATTACAAAATGACCTGTTTAGAAGAAAAGAAAGTTTATTATACGATTTGCTAATGGTGCAAAAAAATTACAATAATAAAAACAATTACTTACCTTTCAGAGTAAAGCGACTAGTAAGTAATGTTTGGAGGTTCTGCGTTTGGTAATATTCAGTTGCTTCAAAATTAAAATTTGGTTGTTTCTTCTTCGGTTAATTTGGAGATAATTGCGATGTTTCTGGAAACAAAACATTTTTTTAAATAACAATATACGCAATATTTAAGAAAGTTATCAACATTATCAGCATGTTAAATGTGACGAGCGGTTCTTGACATGTTAAATTTAGATTAAGGCGCCTGACCTTTTAGCTTTTAATGTTTATTTATTTTGTGCAGACGATAAGTTTGTATTTTAATTGGCGATGATAATTGTAATAAATTCAGGTACATAAACAAATGATATCCATTTTTAACTAATATCTCTTATTTATGACCAATATAATTAGAGAAAACTGACACACATCTATTATCCGTTTATAGTAGGAAGAATCAAACCAGAAACTTTCTGGAGAGAAGCAAGTGCGCTTGCTTCACTACCATCAGTCCCCCAAAACGAATTGCTATAGTATACATTTAATTTAATTATTAAATTTTACTCATAATTGGAAATTAAAATTAATAATACTACTTGGTAGGGCAGGGTACCTCCAAATTAATATTACGAACTTGCGTTGCCTCAGGTTCTTGCGTGATGGATCATGGATCCTAAATTAAAGAGATAGTTTTGAGTATGCGTATTTTTGGTTTCTTGCTTTTTTAGGAAATACTCGGGCGGGGAACTTGCTAATGCCCTGTATAATCTCGTATAATCGAATACCGCCACCACGTATTAATTAGTATGTGCCAGCCTTTGGACAAATTCAAGTTATTAATTTCCTAATCATTATTTCTAATTTGTCATGTGGATTCACTTTGGTGACCTAATAGCAAATAAGTATAAATTGCTGCATTAATGAAGAAACATGGCGTCATAATTACGGACGAGAAACAGCAATTTAGAATCACGCAAACCCTTAGATAGCAATCAACT
This sequence comes from Rhagium mordax, assembly GCA_963680705.1. NCBI lineage: Eukaryota > Metazoa > Arthropoda > Insecta > Coleoptera > Cerambycidae > Rhagium > Rhagium mordax. The sequence continues at coordinate 122,211,386 of OY796656.1, forward strand.
TATGAATGAAGTAACACGATCTAGTGATATATTATACTATTCGCAGTCATATGGACTTTGGGCTAGATTAGCTAAAGTTTCCACAACACAGTTTACATATAAAATTGCTCTCAAGCGATGTTCACCACAGGGCAGATAATTACAAAAATACCCAGCATGACGATTGTCTATTTTGAACAACTGAACGAAAATTAGCTTTAGACCAGCAATTTTAAGTCATTTACACCTACTAATCGCCATCTGTAAACACGTCAAATATTAAAAACAAGTTTCGAATTGACAAGTACCAACGATTAATGTTAAATTATAGCTTGGGCTGGCTACAAATTACCCAAATCGTCTTATAATTATATCTAATTTCGATTCAGAAGTTCCAATTCAACACCCTGAGTCATAGCATTAAAGTCTGTATACGAAAGGATTATTGAAAACCTTATAAATGTTCTTATTCACAGTAGTTTGAAAGCTATAACTAACTCATCAATGTTTACCACTGAATGATAGTAAAAGTTTATCGTCAGTTGCTATGGTAAATGACAAACGAGCAAACATTTAGTTTTATTTGGTAACGATTTTGATAAAAAGACAAAAAAATCATTGAAACTGGCCAACGATTTGAGGCACTGCCAAACCTAAAACATCAACAAAAATTTAGGTGGTCGGTTAATCTGCGGGCCAATGTACAATATCGGCAACAAAATATAAATTTGTGATATAAATAATGACTGGTATTTTCACCATCATGACACACTCGAAAATATGTTTAAAAATCGTATTTTTGATTTTTGATTGGAGGCCAAACTGAATATTTCCAAAACATTCACATTTGGCTCGGACATTTCTTTAAGGAAATAATTTATAATTTATGAATCATATACTATTTAGTAGTTATACTAGGGTATGTGACTAACATACCCCTCCGGTCACCTACACAAGATCTTAATGACACCTTAAGCATCAACTTTATAACACTAGAATACGCGTGCAAATTTTTCAGACCGTGCGTCAGTGCTAAACACTCCTAAAAATACCCTATCATATCTTCGGCCAAAATTTTCATGAAAATAAATTCACGTGGTAATAAAAATAAACAATTCGAAAGCGACGTTGGTTTTTTGGAATTTGTGCCATCTGATGTTTTGTTTCTGTACCAGCGACATCACCTATGGCTTGGCCACGTATGATCTGCGTGACTGTGACGCGAGCAGAGATTATTAATACATATATCGAGTAATAAACTCATCCATTTGAATGTCTTGATAATTCATAAATGAAGCTAATTCTGTTATTAGTCTAGTTATCACTATTAAGTTGATTGCGAAGAAATATCCAAGTTAACTGATTTAATTATTTAGAGTTTAATTTGGTTTGTTTCTATTTTTATTTCGTATCATGAAGTGAGTAATGTAAGTATAGTGATAATGAATTTAACTTGTTAAGCTAATTTTTGTGACCAAAAATGATGGGTCAGTAGGTAATTGGCGATTCAAAACTGATAAATTTCAAACATTCATCTTCAAAACTAAGGAAAAAAGGGGGTGTACCATGATCCTGTTACGCCCAGTATATGAAATACAATTTTTTGCTATTCATAAATTGAAACTAAATTAAAATTTTCAACTTTATTAGTGACCTTCTATATGTTTATTTATTTTTTCTTGGATGGTTGGGATAGGTCATAGATCAAATAATAAAACTGCTTTTTTAAATCAGTCGACGTTTCGCTTAATTTATTAGCATCTTCAGGACTCTAAAATAAAATTTATACAAAAAATGATTGGACAAACATATTGTGTAAAAACAAATAACTACATAATACATTTTAAAATTGACGATAAAAAAAAAATTAAGGTATTTATAATATTAAAAATTTTGAGAAATTGTACTAATTTTATAGATACTAAAATGAAAATATTTTGGAACGTAAAAATAGAATATAAGAATACTATTTTAAAATAAAGATGTATATGTATGAAAAAAAAAATTTTTTTTAAACTTACGGTTAAATGCAGTCTTTTTGTTACACGTTATAATAATAAAAATTTTAGAGTCCTGAAGATGCTAACAAATTAAGCGAAACGTCGACTGATTTAAAAAAGCAGTTTTATTATTTGATCTTTAACCTATCCCCACCATCCAAGAAAAAATAAATAACTAAATTATAAGGCAGAAAATTTTATTTTTATGTTTATGAGTTTAATGAAAATAACATAGTAACCCACGAAGGTTCCATTTTTCGATTTGAAAAACAATTTTTTTTATTTGGTTGGGTGTCTGTGACAGAAATTCCATGTGACATAATGGCATAAGTTTATTTTGGGTAGGTATATTGGCGCAAAATGAAACATTCATTTTAACGGATTATGGCCTAGATGCAAAGTGAAATTTGCTCAAAAAAAATTGTCAATAGAACTACATATTATTTCAACATGGCATCATCGCATGCATAATAGATATTTTCACTCTAAATTCTCCGAATATACAAAGCTTTCCATTTAAAATTTCCAGGAGTTTAATACAAATACAATCCTTTATGTGACAAAACCAAATTTGAGGTGGAAATTTCATAATGGCAATGGCATGATAGATCTTGACAGAAATTGGTGCTTCTTCTAAAACTGCATGTATTAAGAAAATTTCGATAACTTGTTATATACGTGGAAGTCCAAAACTAAGAATTTAATTTATTTCGTTTAAAAAATGTAAAAATATTGCAAATAAATCAAATTTCTAAAAAAAAAATTTTGCCCTATTTTTAAAAAGTGTCTAAAAAACGTCCACTTTACGAGTTTCTGGAAATATTTTTAATCTTTCAATAAAACTTGAACATTGCCTAAACCATGCTTTTAAAAAATTCTCAATTATTTTGTAAGTAGGTATAATTTTTTTTTATTTTTATGTTTAACTGCATCCAGAGGTACTAAATTAGCATACTTAATTTCACCCCTTATGGTAAATAGAACCATTGAGTAAACGAATAATATAAAGAGGCGCAACTGTCAAGGGGCCGAGATTTTAACGTTGTATTTTTTTGCCAATAACTACAGAATTATCTGCAATATTTAGGGCTATGCAACCGAATTACAAATACCTTCCCGTAGCACTAAAAATTGATAACAATCCTGAAGCTATTGACAAAAAAATACAATACTAAAATCTCGGCCCCTTGACGGTTGCGCCTCTTTAATTTACGCAATTTATTTACTCATTGGATAGAACACATTATTTAAGCGAATAATAAGAGTTGATTAGTAAATTAATTTACTGATAAACATTTTAATTACATTCTCATTTTTCATATCAGAGATATGAAGACGCAATTTTGATTTTGCATGTGTTTACCATATTTATTCAAATATTCATATACTTATTATAATTTGAGCTATTTGACAAGCCCCTGACACACATCTGTTACAACAGCGTTCCCCAAACTTTTGACTTACGGACTCTCTCTTGTCCAGTGTAAATACATACAGGGTGTTAAGAAAAAAAGTGGGTCAAGCCATTAACCACTGATTCTTTGGACGGTAATAATGCTACTTTTATGGTGTGATTACTTTAACACCCTGTATTAGGAAAACTAAGCGCCAAAATAAAAAATCACACTATAAAAGTCGCATTATTTTCGTCTAAAGAATCTGTGGTTAACGGCTTGACCTACTTTTTCTTAGCACCCTGTATAATGATTTATTTTAGGTATTAATAAATAAGTTATTACTAAAAAACAGACACGAAATAAATAAACTACGGGTGTTAATAATATAAATATATATACTTTATACAGGGTGTCCATTAAAGAATGGGCCAAACTGTAATAGTAGGTTCCTTGAGTGAAAATAAATCATTTTAGCTGAACATACCTTATAGTATCATTTTGCTTCCTTAAAAAGTTATGAACCGTTAAAAGCAATTTTTTTATTTAAATTTTTTGTTATCTCTATTATTAACGCGATTTCATCCAAATTTGGTATATGGGCAGCTGAGAAAACAATTGTGGGAATAATGTAGAGGGCGCTGCGAACGTCTAATTTTGTCTTTTGTTTTGGTCATTAATTTTTTGACCAGCAACTTTTTAAAAAAGTAATAATTTTTTTTTAATGCAGCATTAAATTATACAGATAAGTCCAGGATGCTTCGAACACGACAGGGATTGGGACGAATATACGAGTGGCCGACAACTCGCCTCAGTTCGAAATTTGTACATTAGGAGAAGGGAGCGGCAGTGCGCTGTGGCCACTCACCGAGTACTCAGCAGTCAGCAGACTGTTGTTAGTATCTCATTAACCGTGTTGGGATGTAGAACTTATGTCTGGAAGAAATTTGATTTACGTATTCTAGACCAACGTTTCGAAATTTTTCTAACTTCAATAATTAATCCTAGATAGGATTAATAATTAATCCTAGATAGGATTAATTATTATAATTTAAAAAAAATCCCAAAACACATTCAAATATTTCCATTGTTTGTTTTTTCGCAACAAAAATGTGATTCTACAACATAAAATTAATTGTCGCTGCACCTCGAGTGTTGCAGGTGTAATAAAAATTATTATAAAAGAATCCAAACAAGGAACAGTAGACGCGAGAGCCATCGGCTACAGCGCGGAGATCCACGATTCCCACCACTTTGTCCGCTTGCCCACAACGGGCATAAGTAAATCGCGCAAACTAATACCCATGTTCGAACCTCCTCGGTCTTTACGGTATGTAAAAAAGGAATACTTATTTTATGTCGATAAAAAAGTGCACCGTTTTCGAGAAAAATGCATTTAAACTTCCGTATCACAATAAAGAGAATTATGTAAAATTTAAATTATTAATTTACTAGGTACGTGACTAAAACTGACAGTAAGATAATTAAGTATAATAGATAAAACGCATTAGAAAGAGAGATTTTATTAATTTAACAAATTAAGCAATTTAAAAAAAAATTAAATAAAACAATTGCTAACTTTTTGAGAAAACAAAATGGTACTAAGGTATGTTCAGCTAAAATGATTTATTTTTACTCAAGGAACCTACTGTTTGGCCCATTCTTTAATGGACACCCTGTATAATTTACAAAATTAAAATAATAGTAAAAACAAAATTAATTTCTTTGAAACAAAGGGTGGTGCTGCATTTTTTTTCACTAAAGCTTTGAAGCTAATGTTTTACAGTTTTAATTCTTAAATCAAATTCCACCTGATCGGATCACACCAAGCTGTAATGCGAAAAATTAAAATATAAAACAATTTCATAAAGAAGTGTTTCTTTCAAGAATTACTTAAATGGATTGATTACATTATCTAGAAAATTTCGCGGGAATTTTAATGTTTTGAGGAGCTTTCTACAAATTTGTATTTCACTATATCTTGTATTTTTCCCATTGGTAAAGACACAATGGAAAAAACGTAGGAATCTAAAAGGAAACTCGCTTTTTTTGACACTTAATGCCTGGAGTAAAAGGCGACTACAAAAAAAAACTTGAAAATAAGATGAGTAACTAAAAAATTGCAGTAAAGTAGTAAACAGTATAAATTTGTTTTAAATAATGTTTCCAATAATTCTCCAACCAGTGATCGGTGTGGACTTCAGTTTGGGAAACGCTGGTACTATAAAGGAAACCAGAGATGGTACTTTTTCGAGCATTAATATTTAAGAGACATTAAGCTTGAATTTAAGCAGCAACTGTATTTGTTTAGTATTGATGCAAAACAAAAATAGCAGATTTAAATGGCACATGCAACTTGTAACTGATACATTTCTAAACCGAAATCTGTTTTATGTTATAAGCTTCTTTGCCATCCAGTCCTAAAAAATTAAACCTACAACACTAATAACTTTCAAATGTCTCCAGGCCATAATTACAAATGTACCAGACTGTAACTAATTCGGGTATTCGTATTCAGGTATTATGGGTTGTGAAATAACAATGGGACTGATCTTGTGAGGCGTGATGTCAGTATGGTCCGTTTTGTCCATAGATTTAATAATACTTAACAATAGATGTCGTTTAGAAGAAAAACAGATACTGTGAAGACCAGATCTACCAGAAAGAGATAATATGGTCTACTTTTAAAATGTATTGTTACTCAGGTCACGTGACTTACTTAATATTTTTCTGCAACTTTTTCCTCTTTCTAAACTGGTCTCACTTCATCTCGTATAAATTATTAGAAACGCTTCGACCATTAGGTCGATAGTTTTGCCGGTTCCCTGCCAATTTTACGCTATGTAGGTAAGAGGTAAATGGCACAAATTGCAAAAGGGAAATAGCATAAATTCAACTTAGTTTAGGTCATCTTAGATATTTCAAGGTCAGCTTATCATCCTCGTAAACTATTGTAAGATTGTTAGATAATATAAACTGGCAGGATTTATTGATTTTAATGCCGCCTGTCCTGTTATCCAACAGAATATCCCGTTACATGATTCCAATAAAGTATTTCCACGACCCCGTATAAACTAAGCCAATAATTATTCGTAAATATATTATTGACTAATGGGTAATAGTTATGTCGTCCCATAGCGAGATGCCAGCATGGAATATGCATATTATGATCAAAGAGGAAATGACAGTGAACTGTTTATTAATGTGGTACAGATAAAATCAGCTCACAACCTGTTAGGGATGGTTATGAAATGCCGTACCTGTTATTCTGAAGTAAAAGATATTCGCTGGAACAGTTATTGGATAAAAAAATATAGCAGGTAGTTCAAACGGTTTTAACTTTAGAACTTTAGACCTGTCTCCTGTTCCTGTCCCGCGTATCTGTCAATGATTATTTGGCATTCGCCAATAAGTTCAGATCTATTATTTGTATAATACCTGTTATTATTTTTTCTGTTAGAGCCGTTGGGTGTGGATACGCTCTTGGCTTGTGAACTTACAGGTAAGAAAATATCCGGGGTTATGAAAACTGTTATACATAGGTATATTCACCGAAAGGAGTCAGTAATTTTCTTTAATGTTGGCCATTTGAAGCTATAATAGAGTCAATGACTCCAACAATTCGCTGAAACTTTTTTTTTAAATATTTTTTATAGATACCATATTACTTAAAATCAGAAACGTTCCGGCGAGCGGAATAAAATTTTTGAATTCTAATTTTGAAAATTGTGATTTTTTTATTTTATATGTAGGTACTTTGAATAATTCATAAATTTCATAGAAAAACTCGTATTCTCGACGAGAAAAAAAGATTGTAAGGATTTTTAGGGTCACTAATTACTAATAAGTTGTCAAAAAAAATATTTTTATTTTTTCAAAATTTTTTGAAGTTTATCATTATACGAATTATAAAAAAAAACCTCGAAAAAAACATTATGAAATTTTACGAACAGTTGTCAAATTAGAGGAAGAGAATTCTTGTTACATAAAATTGTTTCCAAAGAAAATTAAATGTAGAGGATATTTCAGTTTGGAATATAAATTAATTTGCAATGAAATTTTGTTTATTAATTTCAGAAATAATTCACAAAAATATTCAAAACTAGTGTTTTGTTGCTGGTTCTGTAATATAAATAATACATGATAAAAAAAATCTTTCAAATGCTTATAGAAAGACCTGAAACTTTCAGAATCGGTTTATCCATCCTAAATCCTAAATTACCTAACAAAACTAAATTAATATTGTATAAATATATATAAAACAGAAAACATTTAATAACTTGTACACGATGCAAGCGTATTAAGTCATTTCAGAGTAGAATTTTCCTCTCAAACAGAAAATAATACAAAGCATGCTAAACACTTTTGAACAATGAAATAAGTGTAGCTATTTTGAACGATTCTGAAAAATTTCATAAATATTTAATAAATAGTTTAAGCACAGTAAATAATTTCGCGACACGAACGTATCAACGAGGCTCGAAAATTAAAAGAAACAAACTAAAATAAAAAATATTGTACAAGGCGATTCCTATAACGTTCTCACACCAATTTTTTGGTTTGTCTTTGGAAATAAAATAAAAATATTTAACGTATCTAACTTATAGTATTTTTTCCAAGGATATCGAAAATTTCAACAAAAAAACAATTGAAAGTCAAATAAAAGTGAGAGAAAACATAGCCATGTTTTTTTATAAATGGAATTCCCTGTATATTTTTACAGTTTCGAAAAAAGGTTTAAATTCTCTTTCCAAAAATATAACGTAACATATATTAAATATTTACTATTTATTTACCTTAATATTAGTAAAATGCTGATAATTATTATCATTATTATTTTAATTATTATTAGTACATATTTTACTAAATATGTAGGTAAATATAAATATGTTATGTTACATTTTTGGTGAGAGAATTTAAAACTTTTTTTGAAAATTCTATACATTTAAAAAAACATTGCTTTGTTTTTTCTCACTTTTATTTGACTTTCAATTGTTTTATTGGTGATATTTTCGAAATCCTTGGGAAAAATACTATAATAAATAAATAAATAAATACACCACATGTAATTACGACCCCCTTTATCCCAGAAGGCTAAGCCTTGTGCGGGAGGGGGCTACACATTTAAAGACAAGGGACACACATCCAATATCCGTGTATAATGGAAAAATCCCTCTCACAGTATTTTCCATTGCCACGACCGGGATTCGAACCCGGGACTTTTGGGTGAGAGGCAGGTACTCTACCATCTCGACCATCAGTCATACTATAAGTTAACTACGTTAACTATAAGTTAACTACGTTAAATATTTTTATTTTATTACAATTATTTTTAATACACAATAATGAGAAATCATAATATTACCTTTCCCATCGTTTTTTCACTTCTTGGCAAAAACAATAATTTTTTAGTAATAATTTATTAATTTGCAGCGTAAAATTGATTATTGTATACATTGGTTTAAGCAAATGGGGAAGGAGCAAGCACACCATCTGCAAGGTCAGAAAATGAAAAAATAAATGGGGATGGGCTTAACTATTTGTGTTGGGTAAATAGGGTATAACAACCTTTAATTCGTTCAGAATATCAGATTATTAAAATCTTTATTAGAAGTTGTCATGTTCGCTGATGTACACATTGTTTCTGAAATGAAACAATTATTTCCTTATCAACAGCCAACGGGATAATTGTAAATGAAATTTGACAACTAATAAGTATGTACATTAATTGTTTGATTTCTGACATATTTTATACCTTAAGTACGTATTAATTAATTAATACTGAAAGTGTATACGTTTTCATCGCAGGTGATAAATTTGAGTGTATTTATTAATTCTAAAAAATTTCGCTAGTCGGTAGGTAAGTTTTGGATGCTTTTGCCTTTAACTCATTCGGCTACCGTGTTCATAATAATGCTTCTTAAATAAATCTTCCGACACTAAGTTCCGTTTTTTTGTGTGATAATTTAAAAATACAAAAGAAATGTAAATAGTCATGCATTTGGACAATAATGGTAGGTACTATAAAAAAAAACATTGTGAGCCAAATTCTACATCACATGATCATATTCTGTGAAAATTTTCATTTGATTGTAAAAAATCAATTGTTCCCAATCCAGCCCTGGCTTTGGGCAAAGATTTCTGAAAGACGGATCTGGCAGCTTATCATAGCGACTAGGTATATGATGTCCATTTTTATTTAAGAAGTTCGTGGTCTTGACTGCTTTCTAGTGAATATAGTATAGTATTATAAGACAAGTTCGGTCCCTGGTTCAGCTCATCTCTACATGCCACGACTAAAGTAAATAAATACCCTTCGCCATCCCTTATTGTCACCCAGGCAAAATTCCTTTCTTCGTGGGGAGTATAGAGGATTAAAAATGTATCTCGTACCATGTCATGTCAAGCTATTTGCAGGCACAAAGTAGTTAAGGAAGTTTGAGGTTTTCGGGCCTTTCTTACCCTTATAACGTTTATCATTTAAAAATGACAGCGACAAATAAATGTGTCTAAACTCTAAAAGTATCGGATGTTACCAACACGAAGCACCCAGTGACACAGTTACACCAAATGATTTTGCTCATGAATAAATCATAAATCATCGAAATTTGGACGCTGTATGAGGAAACATTAACGCAAACTAAGAGTTATTGCGTTAAAACGTACAGCCATATTCGCATACTTTGGCTATATTTATCGGAATCTAAAAATGTAGTCGGCAGGTGGTAATTTAATATCAAAATGTCACGAATATTAAAAGTTTATTTCGTCTACAGACTACAATGCGTATTGTAATTAATGTTTATTACTGTTTATTTATTCTTACTTGTGTATTATATTATACCATTAAATTTCGGTTCTAACGGCAAACTTCAGTTTAGGCTAGGCACGTTTGTATATTAATAGCCGATTACGTAACTCCATTTGGCAGTACACAAAAGTGACCTTGGTGTATAGATTTAACCTTCTGTATCTCTAGGTGAACTTTTTATGTTATATAGATTTTCTTTATGTCTTTTTCGTACGGTTGACAATCCCGTGTAATCAAGCTCATTTATTATCGTTACTGTGCACATTCTTTGATGAGGGAACGTTCCTGAACATCTGCCAAATGATTTATCACCATATATTATTGCTAATTGTTGTACAATTTTCCGTTCGATTATATTAAAAATAAGTAATAATAATCGATATATTATATTACGATAACTCAAACGCAATGGGTTTTGAATAAATAGAAGGGGAGATCTTGTTAGTCTATTTTCCAAGGGTTTCAATCTGAAATAAGTCGCTAACGAGATCTTTGTGGATACATGTAGTAACTCTTCAGTTATAAGACAGCAGGATATAAAGAAGTTTGTAGAAATAGGTTGCCGGTTGTCTTAAAAATCGCTAATGAATGGGATGATTTATTTACCCAATGGCGTTTTTCTCTCAGTAATTAAAAAATATATCGGTTATATGAACCAAAAGAAGATAAAATGCATACTACATGGTTTACAATTCTGTATTATTTGATTTTATAAATTCATAAATTGCTTTATACCTATTGGTACATTTTTATTCTGCTTCTAATGGTAGTAAGTTAGGAAGATTTGTAGGTTGTGCAATATTGTAACGGGTAAGCTTAATGAACAATTTCCTGATATTTTAATGGGCATTCTATTAAACAGTGTTGCAAATTTGCCAAATTTCCACTTCTCTACGGGTACAGTTAGGAATTAGGATCCTCTTTAACTTTTAGCTTATATTTGTGTTGAGGACAAAGACAAAGGTATATTCATCACCAGTTTTTTCCCCGATTGCGAAAATGATTCAGTTTACTATGCCCTGGACTATAATATGAGATTCTCAAAGTTACGTTTTATTATCATTATCATCTATAAAATCCTAAAAAATTTACAAGCCAATAAGCATTTCTCTAGGCAATAACGTTTTCGACTTTAAACTTTAAACAGTCAAATATTTTAACTTATTTTATTACAAATGCGTATTTTTTTCTCAACATAAATTTCCATAAATAAGTCGTTTTGGAGTGTAATCTAAATTTGCATTAGGCTATGATAAAGTCTAGACGCATTTGGAATGGTTTTGATAAGTCTGAGATTAGTTTATAATTATCGCAATTAGTTTTTCGTAGTAATGATCACAGCTTGTAGTGATATTTTCAAGGCACACAGATATTAGACAAACGGGACACTTTATAAACAGCTTTTAATCTCTAAAAAATAAATGCAATTTAATTAAACGTATCATAGAAACACTTCAAACAGTTCAAACCATACAAAAATATAAAAAAACATAGTTTAAAAAAATTTTAAAAACCCGCTTTAAAGGGAAACCGAACTAAAAAGAAAAAAATAATGTTTACCTATTTTGTTCAACAGTGATAAATATTTCACTAACTCAATATAATTAAATGCTTTTTACTAAGTTTAAAATAAGAATAGAATGATTGACAAAAAATAATTTTATTGTAAAAAAGCGTGGGGTGCATGATATCAATTGTTATAGATATTTCATTGATAGCTATTGATTAAAGTAGAGTACTTTTTAGTTCGGTTGCCCAGGTTGCCCTTTAAAGGGTGTTTTTTAAGTTTTTTTAAACTATAATTTTTTTTATATTTTTTAAATCTATTTTTCAATTCAAATTATTTTTTTAATTCTTCGTTTCAAAATTCTTGAAATTAATTTTTTTTTACATTTTTCAATTCAATTTTTTTTCACATTTTTCAATTGAAATTTTTTTTTTCAAAATTTTTGAAATCGAATTTTTTGCTTAATTTTTGAAAACAAAATGAAGGTGAAGCTAATAAAAGCCTGTTAAAAAAAACAAAGTTTGATTTCATTTTTGTTTTACTCTCGCTTTGTTTGAAAATATATAAAAAAACTGAAAGAACTTCTTCTTTGCGACTTTTCCAGCTCTACAACATAGAGTTAAAATATTTTTTATAGAACGTTTCGTCACATCAGGGCCACCTCTCAGCCACCCTCAACTTTGTTTTTTCAAATACGGACCCGATATCGTTTTTCCTTAATTCATTAGTATTTTCCATCCTAATTTCAACGATATATGACACTCGTTGATTTGATATCTCTTCAAACAAACTTAGAAAAAAACTAAAATGAAAAATTTTTTTTTCAAACAAGATATTCTTGATTTCATCACGGCATATTATTGGGTATAAAATTGCGTAACTTCGGCCCCATTTAACCAAATCTATCTCTTACCGTTTCCGAGATCCCAATGGTGAGCATCGAATTTGACTCACCCTGCACATATATTTTTTTGTTTGCGACAAAGACTAGATTTCTATAGTTGTACTTACGTGCTTTTTGAAATTAATAAAGAACTATAGCTGTATAATTTTAAAGTAAAACAAACGCAAAATCAGTAAGTAGGTACTTAAAAATGGTGCTTGAATCGTTGATTGTTTTGTTAATCATTATCAATTTGTAGAACTAGTTAATCTCTTATTTAATTCATAGCAGCAACTAAACTGGCTCAATACTGCAAATGTTTTAACCAAAATATTGTACAAGATCGTCAGGCTGGGTTTTGTAGATGTTAGGAATATAATTAATATTTCTAAAATAAAGGAATTGTAAAAAAATATTGGACAGTAAATTTTTTCTTCTGGATGCACATCATTTGATGCTGACGCTATAAATGTGGGGGTAACGACAATTGGCTTTTATTTTAAGTGGAACGATATGGCAGTATCAGAACATAAAAAAAATTAAACATGTAATTTACCAGTGTCGATTATTAGCAAAAAAATGTACTGTGTTTGATGTTCTGACCACCAGTTTTGTCAGAAAAAGTAGGCCTCTCAGGTTTTAATTGTGAATTTAATTGTTTAAGGATTTGCACCCAAAGTCTTCTACCTCACCAAAGTCAAGCCATACCAGCTCTTAAGAAATATCTTAACCTAATTATATTTTTCTGCAATTTTATTCCCCTACGGGTTCTTAACGTCAAAGTAATATACCGATTAAAAAAAACTAACCCAGGAATCAAAGTTGGACACTCCAAAAGTGCCTGCTGGAATATCTCTGTTACATGAGTATGATTCAAATATGGAACGAATCCATTTCAGACAGAGATTTATAGATTGAATAAATGACGAAAAGCAAACAAAAGGAATAGACAATGCAACATCAACATAAACAAAACGAAGTGACTAGGAGACTAAACACGACGATACAAGCAGAATAAAACGGGTGGCACAAGAAGGCGAAACCAGATAAATAATTAATTGCTTAGCACATGTTCTCATTTACATACATTTATATACAAGTGTAATGTGAGGCTTTCACTTGTAATTTGTATCTGCGTGCTACAGAAATACAATGCAGAAATATTGGAATGATGATTTGGTGTTTTTCATTTGTGTAAAAATTTAATACCTACAACAATTTCATTACGTTCTGTTACTCTGAATCGTATGTAAAAATGTCCACAATAAAACGACGTGCCACTGAAATTTGACAAAGGTAGGATTATCAGAATACTTGAAAGAGCAATTCTTGTTCGGCAAATATCCATTCAAATTGGTCGTAAAGCCTCGATTGATTTGAAATATTGGTGTGTAAATATTAGAAAAATGACTATACTCTCAGAGTTATAGTCGTAAAAAACCATCGTTTGGTTGGCTGCGATCAGATTTCGGATTTTGAACGTTTATGTCATCGTTTGATTATTCTTATTAACACAATCGATACAAGAGCATGCAGATTGGATGAAGCATGAAATTACAGCACTTTATCGATTAATCTCGCTTCTGTTTGTGGACACTTAATGGACGCCGGACAGAAGATTGCCAACGTCATATTGATCAGTTGATTTCACACATATCAAACATTCAGAGGTTTAGGGTGGATGGATTGATCAGATCTTGATAAGACCTGCTGCACCAGCAGCTTATTAGAAAGAAAATCTCTTGATACATAGAATCATTATTGTTGTTTTCAGGGCTGGAGTTCATAAAATTACAATTACTTTCGTAGTTTTAAATGATTCATTTAGTACATAATAGGTATTATAAAATAGATCCTCAAATTTCCCAATTGGTAATATTTTGTTTTCTATTACGTAATGCATTTATTCTACCGTTTATTATACAGTAATATAGAAATAAAATGTTAATAAAAGTTTTACTACACGACAAAAAGAACTTTGTGTTTGTCTTTAAAATCTACATTCATCCTTATCTTGGTACTTGTCTGAATATGTATTTAGGCAATCAACCCTGATATCCGTACCTCTAACCAAACAAAAAACCTGTTTCTTACGACAATCGAATTATTCCCGGAGACAAGTTAGGTATATTTCGAGGATACTTTTAGAATGTCTGTATAACCAAATGTTGCTCATTGTAAAACAGGAAATTAAGTTTAAGTTTATGCTTCATATAAGACGACTTAATACCTACATTAAACGAAGGTTCTGATAATGGAAGGCCCAAGGTACAAATAAATCGGCAAAACTGATTTTATTTATGATAAGAACCAAATAGAAATGAAAAATTTTTCTTCAATATCAGAATGGAATGAATCTTCTTTTCGATCTATAAATTCCCTTTCAAGTATCTAATAGTAATGATAACACCGAGACCGACACACCAATGATTTATGATCAGCTTTTATCATCATCTGATCAATCCTCTGTCTAAGACATAAAAGTGTTTTTACTATATCTCTACGTAAAACATCCTGCATAATGTTTGACGTTTTATCACAGATCGATAATAGCGATGATGAACTAACATTTAGAGATTATGCAAGAACGTGGGGGCTACAAGACATGGTAAATGTAAATATATACATATACAGTAACATAATATTAGTGTAAATAGCGACAATTAAAATAATTATTAATAACATTAAACCATAAGAACAGAAGGGGCGAAAAATAACAGTGCCAACACTGCCAACTCCTTTCAACAGTCGAATTTAATTTATCTACTTTGAAAAGGTTAAATTGTAATAACGTTACTTCTTCGTCTGTTATACATTTCCATTTATCAATGATAATTCTAAATGTTCCTTCTTTCTAACACGTATAGGGTGATCCACCATAAATTCACCCCCCCCCCCCTCCGTTAACGTGGCCATTTCTGAACGAATTTAAAAACTTAAAAAACCGATTTTTTTTACGAATGCAAACTATTTTTTTTAAATGGAACATACTTACTTTATTTTTTTTAAATCTGACTAGTCGTTATTTTGTGATTTCAAAAATATATACTTTTATATATTTTTCTTTTTTAGTTTTGGAGATATTGCCCAAATAATTTTTATATTATTACATAACAATAATTGAACAAAAGTAGGCTTTGATGTTTATTGAAACAATGCAGATATGTCAAACTAGTATTTATTGACATTGACAATTCATTTAATTGTTGTATGCGCACAGCCTTTAATTCAAAGCCCAATTTTGTTCAATTATTATTATGAGCGCGATTTTATGTAACAAAATAAAATAATTATGTGGACAACATTATTATCTTCAAAACTAAAAAAAAGTAGATACATATAGAAAAGTGTATATTTTTGATATCACAAAAAAACGACTAGTCCGATTTTTAAACAAAACACAAAGTCTGTTTTTTTTTCTATAATACTTGTTAAAGTGTTACAAAGTTGACAAAAATGCTTCTTAAACCGTAGCGTAGGAAATTTCGGTATTTACTGTTGGAAGGCCCATAAATTTTATAGGTTGGAATTTCAAATTTTATGTTCACTTATTTAAATTCAAATTCAATAAACATTATTGAGGTATTGTGCCGGAACATTTAACCTTCCGGACTACTGTTTTGTATATTGTTTTTAATTTAGAAATGTAATATTTTAAAAATAAACAATATTGACATTGACAGCATTTTGACATATTAGAGTATTATTTTGACAAAAAGAATCTAGTATGAAAAAAGTAACCAAATAACCCCTGTGGCAACATAATTAGAGAACTTCCAAGAATGCATCTTTTCCCCTAAAAATTTGACTTTGAAGAATAGCTGTGTTTGGTGACCCAGTTCAGAACGTCCTGGACTAAAGTCAGCGAATTATATGAACTGAACTCGAATTGCTAGAACTTTAAAAACTATTTTGTTCGGTGTACAAACTTTTAGTTCGGGACGTTCTGGACTGAGTCACCAAACACACCTAGTATTATAAAAAAAACGGACTATAGAATGTTCCTTTTAAAAAAAATAGTAATCGTAGGGCTTCTAATTTCGGAGATACATATTTTTTAAAGGAAGCGTTAAACTAAAAACTAAAAAAATTCTATAATTCGGTTTTTGAAATTTTCAAATTCGTCCATAAATGGCCAAATTAGGTGGGGGAGTGAATTTATGGTGTATCGTCCTGTACATACAGATGTGTAGTATTCTTAAATATTCGGTTTTTCCCTATTTCCCACATCTTTTAGCCCTCATGTTATACTGGCTATATGTAAAACAAAGGCGCCCGGCTGATAAAAATAATTTCTTTTGTCTGCATAAGAAAAGAACATGTTGGTTCAGATGGTGCCTAAAGATGCACTGTTTTACCGAGACCTTTTATTGCAGCAATTTTGTCAGTTGTTTCAGCTAAAATATACCAAATGAAATCCTATACATATTATCGTGAAATGCCAACCTCTTTATAAATTAATAAATTACACATATACTTCTCTTCAGTGACCTTGACCAACATCCATGATTAATGATGTTTCGAAAACCATTTGAAAGGTGTACTTCTCGTTATTAACACGTTTTTAGAGTAATGTTTCTATTTATATGTATTGGTATCATGTTTTCATAATGTTCTTTGTATATTTTGATGAGACAGTAGTGTAAACAAACACGCGTTGGTCTTAGCTGACATTATACAACAGCTCAGTGAGCTAAGCTAACATCCTACCAGGTTAAAAAAGACATTATTTTATAATGCAGATGGTGTTTTATTGCGGCAGCAGATCCGCAGGAGATGGTATCAAAATATGACCTCTTTGATGGGCGCGTAATGTTCCCAGATACAGTTCAGAGCGGTTTGATTTCACGTTATTGAGTGTAAAACACCTCGATATTATTCAGTAGATTTAACCAAAAAATTTGGAATATCAAATTTGGAACCGATCTGAGCGCAATTGGAAGAAATCATAATTTAACTTAATAAAATGTAAACATTTGAATAACATATACGTATTTTATTTTTGGTAACACTCGAGAGAGGGAATAAGTTTTATAGAGGGCTAAGCTTTCGATTCTCGAACTGTTGCATCCAGAGTACTTATTTTATTGGCTCGTTGCTTCTGTATTGACGTCATCTCTATTGTCGACATGTACTAAGGAATATTTACTATAACTAAAGTCCTAAACAAGATTTACGTCAAGCCCCTTAAACATTTAATGGATATGTCAACAACAAAATAATCATTTTCTGTTATCCGACACCAGCGATTGTGCTTATGTGATAAAGTCTTTGTATATTTTGTTAAGTAGAAATTATCACAAGGAAGCTAGAAACTGTTTATTTATCTACTAAAGCTGAAACATCGTGGCTGGTTCTTTTTAAAACGAACTCAAAGGTGGTCCTTATTTGCTCGCGTATTTTGTTTTCTTTTTAAAGAATCCTTCGGTTTTATCGATTTATCTCAAAAATATTATTTCATATAGGTAATCCTTAAATGGTATTTACATAATTAAACACAAATGGAATCGTTTGCAACAATTCTAAATATTATTTTAACAATATGCATAATTTAAACAATATAAAATAAACTACAAAGTGTGAACATGTTATCATCACGACTTATTGATACGCTAGTCGCTAGTGCTTAAGACAACATAGAAGTTAACAAACTGAACTTGAGACCCAAAGATGTTCCACACGTGATAGACAGTAAAATATAACAATAGACTAAACACACATACTACAAAGGATCCTATTTGTTTCAATGTTTATTTTGCATACATTTCGGTTATTTTGAAAAATGTTTCACTATTATTTTGTAAATTATGATCTAAATATATGGATACAACTGAGGCCAATGAATAATATATATTTTATATTTTTTTATTTTCTGGAAATGCGCATAATTTTTGGAATGTTTGCAAATAGTTATTTTAAGGCTCCATCTGGAAGTTGACCTATTTTAACCAAAATCAATCAACCTATATGCTATGTTTCAACTTTCAACGAAATGTGTCGCATCCTTTCACTCAGGGCGCCCAGTGGACCGGACTAACTCGATGTCGCCACAGGATTTATAAAAGTATACTGATGTTTTCGAAGGTCCAAGATGTCTTTCAAAGAGAAACATTTATTTTTTGTTCGAAAAGTATGTCAGGACACGGATTGCAACCTCGCGTACCAAGACAAAGATCCCCACTAACGACAAACTGGGGGTACGGCAAAATTGCAGGCTAGGTGTGCACAACTTGCACAATTTGAGTTTATATCAGTGTCATAGCCTCAAAACAAATCGACTACAAAATAAGCCACATATTTAAAAAACTGTGGAGTGCAAAATTTTCTTTGTAGGTATCAGTTCAGGAATAATTTTACTTGTCTGAAGTCTTTGGGCTTTATTGCGACTATCAATGTAATTTTTGTCCTATTCATAACTGGTGTAATAAGAAATAACTATGAGAAGCTTTTATATTATAATAATATAAAAATGCAAACAGTTGATTTTAGAATCGTGGATAATGAAAATAAAAGAATTGGAGGAATTACTAAAAAATAATTTTGTCGCAGGGTGTTTCAGAAATAAGTGTACAAAAAGATACAAAACATATTCCTAAGGTCAAAATAAATCGATTAGACCAAACTTACCTCTGTACCAAGGGAGCTGCTAGCCCCTAAAAGTGGGCCCCAGAAGATAGTTTTTCCGAAACTGTTCTAGTTAAATGTTGAAATTTAGCAGAACCACTCACTAGATAAACTTTTACCAAGAGTGGATCAAGCTGGGGATAAAAATGAGAAAATGTACAAAATTTTTTAAAACAACTTTACTCGAAAACGGTGCCTTCCATTGCAGTTACACAAGAGGGCATTTCCTTTGTGAAATACTCTAATAAACCATAGTTTGGTGTCAAAACTCAAAAAAAAATTACTAATAATAAAGTTGTGGTCATTTTTACCCCCGCCCCTACAGCTTGACCTACCCTTGGCAAAAACACTTTCACTTGAACAGTACAACAATAAAGAAAAATCATCTTCAAGGGCCCACTTTTAGGCGCCCGCGCCCCAAGTTTGGTCCAATCTATTTATTTTGACGTCGGGAATATGTGGTATCTTTTTGTGCACTTATTTCTGAGGCACCTCCTATAACGCACACACTTGGACAGAAAATTTGTCTCCACAAGCACAACTTAGCAGAGCAGCCACATTGTTTATATTTTAACAAATGCCATCAGATATTTTTGGAGATATCCGTACACCACAATTCCTTTTAGTCCAAAAATTCCCGCAATTCCTTGGCAATTCCTCGGCAATTCCCGCAATTCCTCGGCAATTCCCGGGCTCTGTACACCAAAATTCCTCAGCGGTTTACCCCTCGGAGATATCCAAAGGAGATTTTTGAGAACAACTTGAAAATTCATGTGCATAGCAAAGATAGGTTAAATAAGACAAAAGTTACGTTATTTTATGCTCTACAATGTCCTGCCTAGATGCAATGCCGGATATCTTGATTCATTTTTAATTTATCTGGAAAACATGTTTTTCCTTAACTCGATATCTTCCAGTTTCATACCATTTTAATGCCAATTTAATAAAACTTCAATTGTTTTTCCAAAGCATACTGGACTGAACTGGAATGCTTTTTACAAATTTTCGAATAACAACATGCCTTTTGAAAAATTATCATATTTTGGTTACAATTTGGTTGAAAAGAAAATTGTTTTATCTATCTAATGGTGGAGAAATTTAATATGGCATCTATAAGAAAAAAAAAGTTGATTATCGTTACTAAAAATCTAGACGGCTTAGATAGTCCAGAGAACCGACGCATGTTTTGCTCCCGGGCTTGCGCATGCGTAGAAGCATGTAATATTTGAAGTGATACGATGGTCTATTGGAGGCAAGCAGTATTGCCATGCGAGAGGTCCCAGAGCGTTCCTTGTTTAAACTAATAAAAACGTAGGTATTTAAGAAAAGGGATATCAGTATTTGGTTAGTTGTTTGTTCGGTTTTATATTTTCTTGATTTGATGATAAAATTTTAACGCAACACTCCAATGCTTTCTGGACTCTTGTAGAAAATTTCTGCCAACGCCATTCAACTGTCTGTAGTCAAAAATATAAAAATGCCAAGTTTCATCAAATTAGCATTAATGATATGGGAGATACTAAGTTTTCAAAAAAATCACTTTTCTCAGGATAAATCAGGAATGAATCAAGATATTATATTTCTTGGCAAAAAATTTTACAAAATCCTCTATCTCTTATAGTTTATGAAAAACCTACCAATAATGGTGGAATTCGAAAAATTTACCACCTTGTTTAACAATAACCACAATAAAGCGGAAAACCTTCCTATTTTAAAAAAAAATCATTTGAAAGGCAGCCTGTTAATATTAGTCACAGACTTAATTGTTTGCTTCATATCTGGCTATCTTACAATCACATCAGTAACTAGTAATACGTAATAAAAATTTTTTTTTCGACGATTCCAAACAATATCTACATATTGAACAGAATATAAGAGAGACAACAGCGGTAGTTACGTAGGTAATATTATATTTTTGGTAATTACGTGACCAGTATGTTAAACGAACGGAGCCCACTACATATTAGTATCTACTACGTATATTTTAAATGAATGTGTGTCAGAGTTATGTAATCATTATTTTCAATTGGGTTATCTATTTTTTTTTTAATGTTTAATTAGAATAATTGGAACTAAAACTAATTTTTTTCGTTAACATTTCTAATCAGGTCACGCCAAATAATTTGTATTTCCTGATAAAATAAATAGCACGACTCCTACAATTTTTTTGCCTGTTTGTGATCACAATGATTCGAGAACTGTTATTTACGGTATACACAAGTACATTGGACGATCGAGACAACCAACTGTAACTAAGTTTAACAATAATAAGCACATGGCGTTTCTCAAATAGAGCAAAATAATAACCAGAAATCGTAAGATTAATGACGATATTGAATAAATGTTATGATAATAAGGTAAACGAGGAGGGTTGTAATTATGTCATGGCATAAGAAAAAATTAGCTGATTGCTGAATCGAACGCCCGAATCCAAAAGCCTCATCATTTTTCATTGTCACCAGTCGCGATTCTGAACATGAAATATTTATTCAAAGCACGCACTAATTATTACATACGTCATAAGGATCCGAGATTGGAAAAAGCCTCGGAAAAAGCGCAATCGAAGCGTGTCGCTTCCTGTATGTTTGTGGACAGGAAGAAAAACTGCTTTTCCTGAAACGTGCAGTTTCGAGAAAAAATGTTTTATGAACATGCAAATCATCTCCCCAACAACTATTGGGCATATTCCTGAAGAGGGGTTGGAACCTTTGGTGTAGAACTTACACTTGGAGTAGTTTTCCACACACACCAAAACACTTTTGCACATGTATTGGGCATAGTAGTATTTTAAAAGATCCGTTAAAATCCTACTATGCCTAATAGTTCTTGGGGAGATGATTTGCATGTTCATAAAACGTTTTTTCTTGAACCCTGCCAAAACCTATGCAGACATTTGCTGATCGACTGCACGCATTGCACGGCTGTGTGTTATCCGATGCAAAACATTTTACGATGATTGTAATAGGTTAGTTGGCAACGGTCCCAGTCTCTTTTCCTACACGAAGGTCGATCAAATGGATTGTGTTATAAAAATAAAATAAACTGCCTGATGTAATGATTTATAAGTATTGCAACGACTCCATAAGGTCCTCTGTGCTTGGTTAGACAGACATTGGTAGAGTAGATCGATCACCATCCACGAAGGCCCTTAGGCTTGTGGAATTAGCGGTGCGATCGATAACCACAGTAGCGCTTTCCGAGGACGACACCGCCTTAACTGGAAGACCAGTTCCTCCAACTGTGGACGAAGATTTTCACCAGTAGGTGCTTGTTTCGGGTTGATGATTTGTTGTGATGCTGTATCTTGGTGTGGTTTATTGGTATAGAAGGATGTGGCTTTGAGTGATTAATGTATGGAGTGGTGTCGATTTAAGCTGACTCCGAAATTAAGTGTGGAGTGTCATCCAGTATGTACATGGGGAAGCAACTCAAAATCTCAAAAAAACATCGTTTTTATGCAGAAATCAATTCAATTATTCTTAAATGTAATAAAGGATTAAAATTATATACCTGTTCAGTATAAAAACTGCCAGATTTAAAATAATTTAAAAAAAAAATGTTGTAAATAGTTTTTAGTTTCAAGATTATAAAATTAGATTTAAATAAAATATATGATTTAAATGCCAGAAAATTATTATTATTATTATTAATTATTATTGAAGTTTTGTAACGACCAAGTATCAGCAATTTCATAGGCCTGCTTTATTGCATTATTTGTAATTAGTCAGTTTTTCACTTATTTCCAATAATAAAAAAGCAGTTCTTTAGAGGCTTCTTTAAATTTTAGACCATTTTCTTTTTCTTTTTTTTTTTTGCTTTAAGTTTGGCTTCTTTATTGTAGAGACTGCCCTAACTACCAGTAGTATTTATGTTAAAGAACAGCAAGAGACGATCTTTCGGAGATGATTCAAACATAGCAATGTGTCTAAACGAACCTTTAAATGGATTTAATGGCACATACTGTATACTCATCTACACACATACATAAAAATCATCACCCATTACTATGTGTGTTCCAATCAACGTACGATCTATTTTTTATGATAAGCTGGGATACTGCTTGGCAGAAGCAGGAGATCCTTGAAATCATCAATAAGCCATTAAATCGTTAATTTCATTACATTCTATAAAACAAATGAAAACAAATTAAAATTTTGTTCCTCAAATTGCCAAGACTCACTAATTTTTTATTGCTATTGGAACGAAAGCCATATTTTTCTTCTTTTTATTAAACCAAATATCTTCCTTCTTTAAACAAATATCAGTTACCTGATAATTTAGGTTTTGGAACGCAGGAATTCAATTAGGGCGTTTAAACATTTTTTAATTAAAATAAAAAGGTAATTAGGAGATATTTCATATTATAGGTCACATAATATATTTATAAAATACATATAATCTAATCTGATAGATATTAATGAAACGTTTCAAATTAACATTAATTTGGATTAAACACGCCACCACAGACATAATTTTACTTTATTTTTAGATTTATATTTTGTGGCTTAATCACAAGAGAAAACGTGTATATAGTGTGTGTTAGCGAAACGAACTGCAAGGAAATTCTCGTTTTTACGGCACAAATATATTTTTATTACTCGTTTGTAAGTATTAAAACAAATTAACATGGTCTTCGTTGCAAACCAATACTTATTTGCTATGGCCGTAAACATGCACCTGCTTACTTTGTTGTCTACCATGACATGGCAAAAATATCGATCTGCAAAATCAGAACAACAACCGACCTGAAAATTTCTTGTGAATATCTGCAACAATTTTGGTTTTACGATATTTTGTAAGTTAAATTTTATACCTGGACTTTCTTTAGAGATTCCAGGTTTTTAAATATTAGCACGTATTGACTGAAACCATAATTAGATAAACAAAAATGCTGTTTATCCATTCGTCCTTTAAGATACGTCCGATCCGGGTCTATAATTTTATTGACCATTTTAATTAAAGCGTAAAATAAAATAATACAATGTATTTTATTTTAGGTAACACTGGTGAGAAAAGGCAATACTTAAACAATATTAAAAAAAAAGTTTGATTAAAAAGCATTTTTAGAAAATTTCAGGAGGATCGGATTTTTACAAAATCGACCTTGTGGAAGTTTGTCTTCCAATTTACATTAATGATGTTTATATTTTGTTTGAAAACAGTGTTACTAGAAACTAGGTTGAATAAACAGTGAAAATGCTTAAATTATACTCTGGCTATTTTATATTCCAATAATTTCTGCGATTACTATAATAGGTGGTACAAAGAGACCACGCAGGATTGGTCTCATAATTTTACACCCAACTCCAGTAGTTTTCCAGAACAGTTAAAATTTAATACAAGAAAAAAAAACAGAAAGTATCAAACATGCGAAATTGTTTATTAGTTTTGATGGTTTTTAAATGGAGATTCCCACTCCCAAAGTCAAATAAATATATTTTTTTTCAATTCTCTTTCTTTGCTTGATATGCATTGTTTATAAATGACTTTATTTAGGCTTTATACAAGCATAATAACAAAAAACATATCCAATTTGATATACTCACGTTGATGTTTCATCTCTAAACATACAATTAAATTTATTGGATCTTCTTTAATGCATGATAAAAATTGGATTAAAAATTACAAAATTCAAAACGTCTAAAAATAAATTATTGAAAAATTTTTTTCTTTTTTTTTAACTCACCACAAAATTCATTCATTATGGTCACCAACCAAAAACGATGTCCCCAAGAAGATGTACATGTTCTTTCGCCGTTATTTCAGCTCTTCAGGGAGACCAGACCGCGTCAAATTCAAATTCTACCTTTATCTTGAAAACTCATAGATACTCAAAATTGTATTAAAAAAAAAAAAGAAGAAAGTATAGTAGATTGCAAAGGGATGTGAAAACATAGGAGACATATCATTTATAGGAATGAAAAATTTGTTTGTTATGGTTACAAAATATTTTATTAATGTCAATGAATACAATTATTATTTTGAGTATGAGTTTTCAAGATAAAGGTAAAATTTGAATTTGACGCGGTCTGGTCTCCCTGAAGAGCTGAAATAACGGCGAAAGAACATGTACATTTTCTTGGGGACATCGTTTTTGGTTGGTGACCATAATGAATGAATTTTGTGGTGAGTTAAAAAAAAAGAAAAAAATTTTTTCAATAATTTATTTTTAGACGTTTTGAATTTTGTAATTTTTATCATGCATTAAAGAAGATCCAATAAACTTAATTGTATGTTTAGAGATGAAACATCAATGTGAGTATATCAAATTGGATGTTTTTTGTTATTATGCTTGTATAAAGCCTAAATAAAGTAATCAAATAAATATTATTACATGAATTCTACTCTTTTTCAAAATGCACTGATATAATATAATAATAAATAAATGGTCTTTATTTAGAGAAGACAATGCATTTCGTATGATCCCCCTAAATAGGTGGAGTATAGCATAAACTATTCTACTCAACCTAAATAGTGCATGTTTTATTCAAAAAACAAAAATGTTAAAAACTTTAAAAAATTCTGTATGTACAGGGTTATTCATTATAAATTACCCACCCCTTATCAGCGTTATTATTGCCTATAGAAAAAAAAGTTTTAAATAAAAGTTGTGTGGTTATTACTGAATTTTGTTAAAATGCCATCAAAAGTACAGTGGCGTGCAGATTTCAGGGGATACAAAAAAATAATACATTTTTTTAAATGGGATACCCTGTATATTATTACATTTTTGGATTTGATCCTTTTTTCCTGATTTCAAAAATATACCATATGTTACCCCTACCATATACCGTTTTTGAGTTATTAAACATCGAATATCTTAGTTAAACTAGTTACTGTAACCATGGAAAAGTTAACATTGTGAAAGTGAGCTATGAAAATGACAACTGTTATGTTTGATAAACGACATTTCTTTAATGAAATTATCAAAATGGTTTACAGTGTCATTTTCGTAGCTCACATTAATAATGTTAACTTTTCCATATTTACAGTAACTAGTTTAACTAAGATATTCGACGTTTAATAACTCAAAAACGGTATATGGTAGGGGTAACATATGGTATATTTTTGAAATCAGGAAAAAAGGATCATTCCAAAAATGTAATAATATACAGGGTATCCCATTTAAAAAAATTTATTATTTTTTGTATCCCCTGAAATCTGCACGCCACTGTACTTTTGATGGCATTTTAACAAAATTCAGTAATAACCACACAACTTTTATTTAAAACTTTTTTTTCTATAGGCAATACTAACGCTGATAAGGGGTGGGTAATTTATAATGAATAACCCTTGTACAGCTCCTGTATTTGTATTAATAATCATTTCTTTTAGTACCGATTTATTAGAATGCCCTTTTCTATTGAATCATTGAGATAGTCAAGGGTTGGAGATAGTTACAATGGAACAATAGTTTTTACTTCTTAAATGTGCTTTATCCTCATCGTCTGAACAGTGGGGCAGGTATGGTCAAGAGTGCTAATGGTAAACAAGTGAGGTTGTTGCAAGCACGGTTGATGATGAATCATCTAATCATCACCATCTTCGGCCAGAAGGACTGCATCTCAAGATGCAAACACCCTTGACATTAACAAACGGCAATAACCTAGAAAACATCGTTGGGAAAGAAACGGCCGTGAAATTCGAGTTAAATTAGATATACCCACACTATTTTGTAATTACTTAATATATTTTTTAAGTAAGAAATTTTGTACAAAGACAATTATTTATTGTGAAAAATTTATATAAATAACCTTCAGCTAGTAGCACAGATCTCTGCATTATTTTTAGATTTACGTTAAAAAGATAGGTATGGCGTTGGATAAACTTGTATTCGAAAAGACATTAACATTAATTAAAACCTAAGTTTAGGTATTATGCGTAAAAAAAAATTATTAACATTATATAGTTAAAATATCAATTAAATGGTTGTTAATGATTCTTTAATATGTAAATATGATAATGGAACGGTATTACATAAAAAGTCTGATGCATTTGGAAATGCATTTGCATGTCATGTTCCACGTCATGGTTATAAATATGTATTCGTCAAATTAAATTATCGAAATTAGATACAAGAATCATATCACTGGTATACCGGGTGTAAATGAAATTAGGCTCACCCCTATAACTTTTTTGTTTTTTCAGATATCATTTTAAAATTTTGGTAGTTGCAATAACAAGTAAATTTGAATTAATGCATGTTAATAAAATAATTCTAGCACTTCCGGTTTCACCGGAAATGACCGTAATATCTATTTTTTAAATGGAACACCCTGTATATTTTTACATTTTTGGATTCAGGAATTCATTCCGCATACGATGGTATCAACTTCGAGGAAGAAACATAACCTCAAACATTTTTTTAGGATAATTTAAGTTGGCATCTAGTGACTGCTGAAAAACTTTTCTCTCTGAGCCGTTGAGTATTGGAAAAATAAAATCGTGAAGTGAGCTAGCTTTGCTTTTATAGCCATTAAACATCTCGGAAATGGTTTTTTCGATTTAAGAATAATTTTTTTTTAAATGGAACCATTATATCTCATTATGCTATTTTAATAGAGATTTTCTTTACCTACATTTCGATAACAAACACTTCACCATTAGTTCATAAATAAGTTACAAAAGATACTTTACCTTGGTCAAAATTTATTTTAGTTTAATAAATTTGTTTTTTTTTTCAAGGCATTCCCGACTAATTTCATATCAAATGTTTAACTTGGTCAGAGCTTACTAAAATAAATTTGAACTATAAAATATCTTTTGTAAGTTATTTATGAACTAATGGTGAAGTGTTTGGTATCGAAATGTAGGTAGAGAAAATCTCTATTAAAATAGCATAATGATGCCATTTAAAAAAAAATACTTATATCGAAAATACCATTTTCGAGATGTTTAAATGGCTAAAAGGCAAAGTTAGCTCACTTAATATCCTGATTTTATTTTTCCAATAATCAATGACTCAGAAAGAAAAGTTTTTCAGCAGTCATGGCTCCCTAGAGGCCAACTTAAATTATCCTAAAAAAATGTTTGAGGTTATGTTTCTTCCTCGAAGTTGATACCATCGTATGCAGAATGAATCCCTGAATCCAAAAATGAAAAAATATACAGGGTGTTCCATTAAAAAAATAGATGTTACGGTCATTTCCGGTGAAACCGGAAGTGCTAGAATCATTTTATTAACATGCATTAATTCAAATTTACTTGTTATTGCAACTGCCAAAATTTCAAAATGATATCTGAAAAAACAAAAAAGTTATAGGGGTGAGCCTAATTTCATTTACACCCGGTATAGTACATAATATGTACTGGCACATCAAAGTCATAACTTTAATGGGTAAGCCAACGAATTAGTACCACTAGAAGTAGCTTTGAAATGCTTTGTTTGCGAACGTACAGTTGATTGCATATATCTATAGGACAACATTTCTAATATTGTGTAAATTGGCTTTTAAAATAGACGTCAAATAAATATCAAAAATCTTTTGATTGATGTCATTGTCACTATAAAAATATTGAAATGCCTGTTGCGTTAAGTTTGTTATTAAGAGCTCGCATTATTGGGTTACTGGAGGATGGATGGACAATACGAGCTACAGCGATTCATCTAAATGTGAATAAAAATACGGTTTTGAAAGTAAAAAAAAGGTGGGAACAAGATGGAACTATTGAAAAGAAGGTAGGGACTGGAAGACGAAAAATATCAAATGAGCAACAACAAGATGCTGCTTTAATAACGTTTTTTAGGGAAAACCCCTTTGAAATAGCAAGAACTGCAATAATAGAGTCAAACTTTCCAGGATCGCGTTTGGAACAAAGTCATTTTCACAGATGAGAAGATATTTCAATCTACACATAATGGCCATATTCGAGTTTATAGACCGGGCAATACCAGATTTGATGAGAGATATGTGTCCAATACTGATAGATCAGGGCGTTTCTCCGTTAATGTCTGGGCATGGATTAGTGTGCATATGGGCTAGGTGTATGTTGGGATATCGAAGAGAGGTTCACTGGGTTAATATACAGAGACACTTTAGAAAATATCATGTTACCATCAGTTCGTCAATTATTCCCAAATGATAACTTTGTATTCCAGCAAGATAACTGCCCAATCCATAATTCAATAATTGTTCGAAACTGGTTCCAAGCAAATAATATTGAGACTATGAACTGGCCTTCTAAGAGCACTGACTTAAACCCCATCGAAAATATTTGGGGAATAATGGTCAAAAAAATGTATAACAGGAACTTTAGACCACAAACTAGAAATGAATTATTGGACGCAATTCTTGAAACGTGGGAGAACCTAAATGATAATGCTAACTTGCTAGTAGATTTATACAATTCTATGCCCCATCGGCTTAATGAAGTCATCCAAAGTGATGGCTCTATGATAAAATATTAAGATGTCAATATTTTAGTATAATTGTTAAATAAAATGTTAATGGTTTTGGAAATAAAAATATTTATTAAATAATGCCATTTATTCAATAAGATATTTCAAATAATTTTAACCTCCCATAACTTTGATCCTTTCAGACAAAATTACATTGAACTTTCTTAGATATAGTTAGCAGTGAGTTTATATATTTTAGTTATTATTATACTTTGATAGAATTTTGTCCCATACCAAATGAAATACATGAAATGGTAGGCAGGTTTACACAACCCAAAAAGTGTCCTATACAATTTTGCAACCAACTGTACATAAACAAATCAACAATGTTTACACGCTTTTGCGGACACACTTTTTTATTGGTCGGTTCATCAAATTTTAAATTTGGCGCGCGTCGTTTGGGTACTCCCGCTGTTTTTCGGACATATCCGCGTTGAATTTATGTTTGACAACTTTGACAATTGTTTGTTTACTCCGGCAGCCATTAATCTAGCACCGTAATTTTGTGTTTATTGTGTGATTTTGATTGTGTTTTAAAATTATTTTGGTATTATAGACATTATTTAGTGTATAGACATGGTTAGGAAGTGCTTTGTTTGTAAAGTTCTATTTAAAAAGGGCGAAAAGCGGTCATTTCATAGATAAGTGAATCAGTGCATGGACGGGGGGGGGGTTTGTAATGGCAATAGGTGTTTTAGGTCAGGTATTGTAATTAATATTATTTCAAATAATTTTAAGTTTAGTATAATTAACTACACACAAATCGTATTATATCATTTGAATATAATAAGTATTATAATTTTGCATTGTATATTTTATATATTAATGTAGGTAATACTTTTTATGTACTTTTACGAAATAAAATATTCTAATTTGTAAGCGTTTTTTTTACTGACTTCAATAACATTCTATATAATAAACTTTTTCAATACATAGACAAGATGGTAATGGTGCCTTTTCATTTTATTGTAAGAAGACGATTATTTTAAAGGATTGTGATTTCTTTCTATTTTCTTTATATGTCACCCCTTTTTAATAACCCGCCCATGTCATTGTGTCTCTATGTATTGTCTATCTTTTTTTAATTCCAGTTTCTCTCTTTAGATGTATGCCTACAGTTAAAAGACATACTACGATAGGCAAAGCTCCTTCTAGTGGTACTAATTCGTTGGGGTAAGCAATGTAAAATGAAATTACCTGGGTTTCCCTAG
This sequence comes from Rhagium mordax, assembly GCA_963680705.1. NCBI lineage: Eukaryota > Metazoa > Arthropoda > Insecta > Coleoptera > Cerambycidae > Rhagium > Rhagium mordax. Next base: position 122,242,194 of record OY796656.1, read on the forward strand.
AACAAACACCACAATATCTACTCGTACAAGTATGCTGACTAATAAGGGACACAACAAAATATCACCCTTTTCCGCATATTTCTAGTGTTCTATATTAGCATCGCGTGAGTACACATTCTGAGGTGGTATGGGGTCTTCCCACGCATTGAATAATTTTACCTTAAAAAAACGTAATGCACACATATAGATAAACACATAAAAAGCTTTTAGTTTTGATTATATGGACAACTTTGTTAGGATTCATAAAGCAACCATTAAGGAAAAGTTTGGAGATTTAAATGAATTCCCCCCATATTTCCTCAAATCCAAACCAAAATCGAATTGAAAGACGTCGAGTAGATTAGTCATTCTCCCACTGAAACAACGCGGCGGCAAATTGAATGAGAATCATTAGGAGACTTGATGCTTCCTCCTACCAAAACAAATATCATGAGCAGTTTTCAATCGAACCACGGAAGAGAAGGTTAGAATTAATTGAAACTTTATACAATGGACATGGGCAGATGAATTCTTGCACCTATTTGCTTGACAATTACAAAAGTATGCTGGACAAACGAGATGAGCAACTATCATGACGCTCTCAAGGAAAACGCGTCATGTCATGACCGAGGTAAAATGTAAATTACGTTAGTTTAGATCAATTTTCATTCACTACGTTATCTAACGAAATTTTTGCATATAAATATATTGTCTTTAACCTTCGCTATTTAAGGAAAGGAAGATTTAAAAATTGTTTAGTGGTAGAAAAATCCAGATTGAGGTTTCTGTGCCTGTGCCTGTGAAATTTGCAGCAGTGCGTCTTATGTCCACAAGTCCAGGTAAAATAATTCGTCATGCTGACACAATTCGACCACGTTCAAGCGAAACTCGCCTCTACTATTGCATACCATCAATAATCAGTATTTACAGACATAGTCCTGATCAAAATTTGTATACAGATCTGAAGGATCTCTCGCCTGTATTTATATTTTATGTGACATATGAACCGAAAGTTAATTACACAATTATACGGTTATAGAGAATATTTTAAATAATTATGTCCATGTGCCAAACTCGCCAGTTAATTGACGTCGTAAGGTCTTAATTTATAATGAATTAATTAAACTCCTTTTTTTAGTATGTATTAAGACCGTACTACATATTCTTTGAATGAATGCGTATCTAAATATGTAGATGAATTTTACTATTTTTTAAGTGGCCTAACTCAGAACGAATATGTTAAAAATAATAATATGCACCGTCTAGCGTGTGCTAAGAATTTATTCAGTTAAATAAGAACTTATAATTTCCTCGTGTAAAAATGGGTAAAAGTCGAGCCAGCAATGAAAAAATCGAATGAATGGAGACAAATACAACTAAAAGCTTTTACGCTCTGAAAGCTTAGAAATTAAACTACAGAAGTACGAATTAAATCATTAAGGCGACCCAAATAAATAATCACGCCATTTGGTAAGTAGTCAAAGGTCATAAAATAGTAAAAATAAATCGGAAAGAAGCAGATGCGTTCTTATTTGACATACTATCGTTAACTTTTGAAACATCTTCACCTATCTCCGAGCTCCAAAAAAATGCAAATTTGAAAAAAAAAATACCACAAAAGAGCTTTTTTTTCGATTGCCAATAAAAATAAAACATTTGTAGAAAGTTTTTGAGGTTCTCTGGTGCGTTGAATATTTTGAACGTTTGACACCAAATACTATTAAGTGATCAATAATTATTATTCTTGAATGAATCGAAGACAAAAATTGAACGACGACATAATGTTCGTTTCCAAATCATGATACAATAAACAACGAAAGGTATATCTGGCGGTCTCAAAATCGTCCGCAGCGCGCAGTGACGTCATTGCGAGAGCTATTATTCTAATATTATCATAGTTCTTATTACAACCATCACGTAACGTTACAAAATTCGGTTCTACAATAATTGAAAATGGTTTACATTATTTAGTACATTTCAATATTGAAATCGTAGAGGTTGTTTAGATTAGTTAATTAATTACATACCCTTTGCAAATCTCTTCCTCAAGTTGTTTTCTTAATTAACAATAACAGAAACTTCGATAATACCACGAAATTAACACGAATAGGGTGACAGATCAACGGTTGTCACTAACGCGGTGACGTCATTCGCATGCGCGCAATCCTATCTTACGTTTATTGTATCATTCATTGCTATGAACAGCGGCAATTGGTTTGCGCCTACTACATACTTAGTTCTCTTAGAAATGTCACTTTCAATCCTGAAAACACAGCCAAAACGTTGAGCTTGTCTTCTAACATGGAGGTTCAAAGCCTGTTCCTGATCAACTTCAATTTTGAAAATGACCTTTCTCCACTAGTGTTTGTGACCATAAGTGGCAGGTACATTCTTAGCAGAGTGACCTCTATATTAGGAAAACAATATTTGACGCTTTTTTTTTCTAGGAGGTTATACATCCACCTCCTCTGACTAATCACTTTTTCATTTTCCTTGTCATTTTTTTGAAACTCGTGGTAAAAAGCCTTAAACTGAATCAGTTTATTTCCCAATTGATCGTCGAAGTTCAGTAAAATTCAGCGTTTACGTGATTTGTCTGTTCGATTTTTAACTCATTCAGACTCTAACAATAAGATAAAATAAGATAATTTTATTCTCATTCGCCTCCTACATAGTATAAACTAATAATTGCAAGAATATAAATTCCATTGTAAATAATAAAAAGCATTCTGAATTTGAAAACTCGACTAGATAACAAGAATTCACTGGTGACAAAAAAGTTAAAGAATATTCCAATAAGTAAATGCAAAACTTGAACTCAATCGGTAGCGTACGACATAAAATTCGAAAAAGCTATAAAGCGAAAAATAAGGTTAAACAAAAATAACACCATGTTTAGCAATTTCGACAAAATGCTGCACTACAGTATGAAGGCATCACGCCTAACTAATAAATAGGTATACGAAGTTTGAGAACGATAGTTAATTATTACTTCAGAATTAAAAAATTGTAATAAGTGGGCAAGTTTTGTAGGAAAATGAAAAATAATTATTGTTGGTACATTGTTTTGACCACCCTGTATTTTAACCATTTAATTGAACAAGCATAGGAATCATATATTTCAATAAAACAGTGTCTCTGGATTATGATGACTACGGCAAAGGAAGATACTGAATTCCAAAGAATGAATGTCATGTCGAAAAGGAAAGATAGCTTATCGGGAATTAGCTGGGTTGGCGAGAAACGATTTGGATACTGTCTATCACGTTTTCGCTGAGTACCTATGTAAGTTCAAACGCGCGTCTCTAGTAACAAGTTAATACAAGTCAGTAAGGCGGGTACGGTCTCGAGGTAGAAAATCATCTAATAAATGAGGGAGCTTGTACGTCACATGAGCGCTATGGGTGTAGAACGGTGGAATTAAGACACCAAGGGGATTTTTGCTTCTTCAGCTAAAATAGGAAGATCAAATAGGGGGGAATATTCATTGCGGAGAGTTCGGTGCGGGACTCCAGCAAAAGCAGTAAGTGAAGAAACGTTGGTGACGGCGCGGCGGTTTAGCGGACCACAGTGTTTCATTTAGGGGTTTGTTGCAACCATTATTAAGAAGTTTCGCAGAGTTCGATATGGGACTCGGAGAAGAAGAGTTCGGTGTGGGACCCCAGCGAAAGCAGTCAGTGAAGAAACGCTGATGACACGGGCGCGGTGGTTTAACGGACCATGGTGTTTCATTTAGGGGTTGGTTGCAAATCTTATTACCTTGTACCTTATAAAATGGCACACCCTGTAGTAAAAAAAAAATTAATTGTTTTATATAGGTACTTATATAATAAATAATCTTAATACATATACGGTCAACTTTACTGTCACCTATAAATGAAGCCCTGTCTTATTTCGCAGTTCATGAAGTTCATCTCAAGATGTTTAGCGATTGAGTTATTAAAAAATATTTTGCATACTACATTATTGACATTTCTCGAGGATTGCTCTAGCCACACGAGACCTTGATCGTAAGCCAAGACCAGTGGGCTTTACAGTAGGTAGTTATATTTTTTGATCTAACTACATATTTTTGAATTATCAGGGTTGTTGCTGATACAAAAGTCGCAGATTGGAAACAGTTTCAAAAGATTAACTCCGGGTTAATTTTTAACACTCGTATGTACTGTTTAAATCAGAGAATCCGAAACTTATTTAACTTACTGCTCTTTTTCAGACAAAAATTACTTAACGCCCTGAAAATCTATCTTCTTTAAGCGAACAAACCTCTGCATTTCAAGGCTACTACGCCACCACCCACGTTCGATCCAGAGCCCCCTAATGGGTGGTATGGCCCACTTTGTGAAGCACTGGTATAAATAGTAAAAAAATGACTTTTTCAAAGTAGATATATTTCTGCCGATTCTAGAAAATCTTTCCTAATTCAAGTATGCACCTGTTACACAGGTAGATTCAGGGTGCTAGTACAACTGTATATTTAACAAAAGGCGCCTGAATTTAACTCCGAACTATTTAGAACAAATACAAAAACATATTTTTTACCAATATGTTTACTCATCCAATAAATATCCACACCTTATATTGAATTGTGCGTAGAACTATTTAGCTGCTGTTTAACCTTGAAGGTTACGAAATTACGTAAATACAATTTACACGCACAGTATTTTGAATGAAAATGCTAAATGCCAGTGGCGGATGATGAAATTTAAATTAGTATAGAAGCATTTTGACCCAAGCGATATTTTGAAAAATGAATTCAAAGACCAAAGAGGAAATTTTGCTGAAAAATTTTGCGATTGAAATATGCCTAAAAATGTTTTTAAAATGTTGGTGAAAAATTTTATAGACAATTTTTTCCAAAATCTGGAGGACAATTTTATTACTCGACATCGAGGTCGATTAGGTATTTAAAATTCCATTAAGAAAATTTGATTTTTTTAAGTTACATCTTTCTGAAATTTAATTGTCGATTGATTTTTTATTTGTAATTAAAGTTTCAAAAAGGGGAAACTTTTAAAAAATCAAGATATATTCATGAAATGTTCATGATATTTGAAATACCTGCCTGAAGTATGCCGATCAATTGTCCATATTTTGGGAAAAAAATCTTTATAACTTTTTACATACAAAAAAACTTAGGTGGACAGTTTGTCAATTTTTAACATTAAAAAATTATAGTAGGTAGGTCTTGAAAATTGAAATTAATCTCTAAAGTTTTGTTACAAAGTAGAGTTTTGCGTTGGTCTATCTTTTTAAAAAATTCCCGTTAAATCGGATAATAGACACATTTTTACGTATATAATTAAAATAATTATTTGAAACATTATAAGCAATTTTTTACTGAGCAAGGGGCGCTAATTTTTGCCCCACACGCAGGCGACCAAGTACCTAGGAACGGCCCTGATCAAAATGGATGTGAGCTGGGATAGTAATTTATATTCTTTACCAGGTAATATGATGTTACCCCTAAGATGACCTTGGTAAGATGTGGGGGTCCAAACACATTAACGGACCAGCGGTCAGTCAAACTTTTTTATTCAAGCGTGCATTATTTGAAGTTATTTTGTTCTTTCGACGGAATTTGGATTTAGAAAGCTAGTTTTAACCACATGATTTCTGATTTGACACGTTAGGTAGGTACCTTTTTAACAATAAAATTAGCAAACATTAAAAAATAATATACCTAAAAGTATTTATTTTTTATTTATCATTTATTAATAGTTAAGATCGATTATTAGGTGTAGGTACACCTACCTAGGTAGGTAATTCAAATCCTAATAAACGCGATCTAATAATTTATCTATTTTTTTTTTTATAATTAATTATTTGTACGAGTCATTTTAATTAAGGTATTCAAAAATTTGTTAGATAAGCCTCGTATGTGGCCCACTATTAATACTTCATAAAGGTATACCTATAATAGGTTTATAGAGGTATATTTATTTTTATTTTTTAATATCAGCCCCTGGCGTAATAACAAAAAAAATCAGACAAAATCACAATAGGAAAAATCCTACTCAGATAACCTGTCAAAATTGCCAAGCAGTCTACACGTTCAAGCTTCCTGGTGTCGCGTAAAAAAAACTAAAAAAAGGTCATAATATAATAATCGCCTAGTAGGCACTTGCAGAATAACACCGTGCGCACGCATGACAGATAATGATACTATCTTTGTTAGTTCCACTAGTTCTACAGCCTACAACAGTTCAAGTTCGACGTTTGTCCTTGTTTAACCCGCAGTATTGCATCATCGATCCAGCGCCCATTTCAAATAAACAACCATTGGAAAGAACAAAGAAACTTCCTTTTTGTAACAGGTGAATTACCTAGTGAACAATTAATAATCTTATCCTTAGCCTTAGGCTCGTTTCCGATAACATTGATGTGATGCGTTACCAGTTGAATAACATTTAATTTTGCACTTTATTGTTTTGTCAAAATCAGCTGATACATGTACGTAACAATAATAATTATAATAATTAACTTGATTTTTTATACCACTTACCTATTTTGCGAAAGAAACTTCTTAAGGCTCGAACAACGACTAATGGGGTCGAAAAACACAAAATCTACCAGATATCGACAAACACAGCAGCATTCAGCCCAGTGCAGGCGCTGAATAACTCAACTCTAGCTAGCAGTTAAAAAGGGCACACAACCAGCTGTACTTCTCGCAAGTAGTGGGTATGGTTGCAACTCCCATCTCTCTTGCACGCGGGTTGTAAAGTAAAGGCGTCTTTATTTACCCAAAATCTAAGAGCACTTGCGCATTTATTAAAATATGCGTAGACGTTTTAAATATATTTAATATATTTTCGTAGTAGTAATTTTGCTGAATTATTTCAATTACTTATTAAGTTTTATTGTTCTTTAGATTGTTTGTTACAGGATTATGTTTTTTAATAATGAATATTTCTCATTGCTATTGCAGATGCCTTATTGATGTCACTGATAGAGGATGTCGGGAAGTCAACCGTTTACGTTCAATCATTACATTGCGTTGAGGAGGTATTTGAAAAGCTACCGAAATAATGGAAAGAGTTTTAAAAAGATTATGAAATATACAGGGATTGGCGTAGGTGGAACTGCGGCAGCGTTGCCAGCAGCTTCTGATTGTGATGATAACAACGGAAATGTAGTTCTTGCCAATGTTAATGGAGGAATTCGATTTCTACGGTAAGGTTAAGGTTTAGGTCAATTCATAGGAGTTGTATGATGTACAGTGCAGGTAATGGTTAACATGATAGTAGGAATCATCAGTGGCAGCCCCGCAACTCAAAACTCAATAATTAGGTCCTCGTTATTCATTAATAGACAAAGGAAACAAATGGGAATGAGGCCAATGAGGGTGAATCTATTCCGACATTGCGCTCCATCTCTCTTGACTTGACGATACTCGCTTATATTTATCTTTGTCTATCAAGGAGGATGGCGTTGCTACTTTTTCCATATTTTGATTATTCTGTGCTTTTTCGCAGAATCACAGGCACAGGTCAGAGAGAAGAAAGTGTGGTTATGGTTCTGTCAAAACTCTAAACTTCTTCCATAAATTAATATTTTAAGTATTTCAGTAACTAGGTACTAAAACGTACGCCAATACAATGCACCAATCTAATTTTACTGTTTATTAAAACTTATTTGGTTTTTTATACAGGGTGTCCCAAATTTAAACGGAAAAATTCCAGGACTGGACTTATTTTTTTTAAGTTGCTTTCAGTGCTCCGAGCAACACCTCTGCTGTATATATCATTTATTCAAAAATGTTAGTAAATATTTAAAAGGGCAATGAATCAGTGTGTAAAATAATGTTCATAATATTTTTTAATAAATTTTCGAAATTGTCGATTGACCAAATTTTAAATTCTAAAAATAAAGTGATCAGCTATCTAATGTCATTTTATTGATAATTTCACTTTATAACCTACAATAGACCTTTTTATTTGTTTTTCTGTACACAACTTTTTTGAGTTTAAATTTCCAATCAATAAAGTGTACATTCCGTTGCAGTCATAGTAAAAAATTAATTTTAAGTAGGCTTGTAACAATTAAAATCAGTTACGTTAATACATTTTTGACGTTTCTAAGAGATATTTTGACCAATTTATTGTTGGACATTGAGACCAGGAATAGATTTCAGCATGGTATGTACTGGTCCTCATTTTGCTTTACCAGTCAAAGAGTATCTAAATCAGCATTACTCCACCGGATGGATTAGTCTAGAAGATATATATATGTATAGTAAACTGGCCACCGAGGTTTCCAGATCTAACCCCTCTAGACTATTTTTTATGGGGTTAGCTAGAAGTGTACAATGAAGTATTCAACACAATGGAACAGTATTAGCAAAAATTTTTAACATATGTGATGGTATTATAAATATCCCGCAAATAATTAACAGATCAATAAATAATTACATTAAAACTTTGCCAAACATGCATTAACGCTGGAGGTGTTCATTTTGAAAATCTATTGAAATTTTAATAAATCTTGCTACCTATTTTTCTTTTTCTAATATTACGCATTGTGACTTGTTAATAATAGTATTTTAAATAACAAGTTTTGAAAACGAATCTTTTTCACAGGAGTGAGACAGTTTAGTGGGACGAGCCGAAGGCGAGGCCCACAAAAGGCGAATGAGTGTGAAAAGATGTTTTCATAAACGTGTTGTTTACAATATTTCTTCTACGATTGGAAATAAAACAAACAATTTGATAGATATTTTTATTTAACAGAACCAATTACATTAAAAATTAAAATTACGAGTTGGTTCCTATGAAACTGAATAAGCCTAGCTTACCTAAAAAAATACAAATAACAGATATCCATTCTGTTTTTGACAGGACCTTGTGAAAAACATGACAGTACTGTGTTTTCGGATTTTTGCACACATCATGTGAAAAATCATAGTTTCGGGTCGTGGTTGCTGTGGGTTTTTTGTAATTTTCGAGGGCAGTCGTAGAAAAATTTATTTGTTTGTGTGCATCGCTGCCTTTGTATTTTATCAAAATAAAATTCATTATTTTAATATTGTTTTCTAAAGGTCGAGCTAAAGGTATTCCGTAACTGATTTTAATCGTACATGTTAGTACAAACCTATACTATTATAGTTAACATTAATTTCTTTCTCCGAGTGAAATGGGAAAGTGTTATTTTAAATGGAAATTTAGACTCAAAAAAGCTTAAATACGGTCCTTTTACAGAAAAACAAATAATAAGTTCTTTTGTAGATTATAAAAGTGAAATTATTCATATATTGACGTTAGATAGTAGATAGCTGACTGTACCCTTGACTATACCTACTTTATTTGTAGAATTTAAAATTTCGTCAATCAACAATTTCCAAAATTTATTAAAAAGTAACGGTAAAGTAAAAAAAGTAAATTTGTAATGCGACCAAATTTGCCTCATCGTTGGCCAGTCGTTCGACCCTGTACTGTCCTAATCAAAAACGTTTGCGTTATTCATAGGGAAAAAATTCCATATTAGAAAAAAATGTTATAAGACTTTTTTGATCGTTGGATCATTCTACACCCCCCATTTAAATTTGCCTATAAAACTTTTCCAGCCACCCTGTGTATATTACACTTAATAAAATCCTAGAATATTTTTTCGTATATACCTACTACCAATTACTATATTTAAATATTTAATAAATACATCATAAAATTCAAATGAGTATAGTTCGGCAGACGGCAGTAGAGTACTAAAGTTGCATGTTTATTCATTAAAACGGCTGTTAGAATGCAATATTTAATTAACAACAAATCAAAGAACATACTGTTTTATTCCAGTCCAGGGTTGGCCTGATTTAAATAAATTGATTTTTTACTTTAAAATCCCAATTTAAATTGCACTGGAATATTTTTTAAAACATTTTATATAATGAAAATAAAATGAATGATTACTCCAAAAAACAACCAATAAAATATTATGTTAAGTTTATGTTTTATTTTCGTTGTATTTCATTTTCTAATAATTTTTTTATAAATTCTCAGATCATTATCGATTGGACTATGGATATCAGTGGATTATTACTTTTCGATGTTGGGTCTAAATGAGTCTTCTCCAAATTTTAACGCCATGATGAGTAGAATACACCAAAGAGCAGCAGACCGCATTTTACAGGGCTGTTTGAAAAATGGAGGGTCATATATAAAACTGGGTCAAGGTTTAGTTTCGATGAGCCATATATTACCAAGAGAGTATATTGTAACATTAAAGGTGTTGCAAGATAAATGTCTTGCGAGAAAGGAGGATGAACTTAGAGAGCTGTTTTTGTCCGATTTTGGGAAAGACCCATCGGAGATATTCAAAAGTTTTGATAATAAACCTATTGCTGCAGCAAGTATAGCACAGGTAATGGAGTGTTTTGTATTAAAGTAGGTACCGCAACAAAAAAAGAAATCGTTTGGTCAGACACAAAAGATGATTCCCAATCAGACTTTTTCTTTATTCTTTTAAATTTTAAGAAAGCTTCAGAAATTGAATAGAAATGTTGAAACATCAAGATATTTCGAGTCCACTGTTAGTTTTATTGTAAAAAAAATCAGTAGCGTTTCTTTTGTAGAATAATTTGAATTTGCAGATAAAATATTGCAGACCTCATAAATTATTCACAATGAAAGCATGAAAGCAGTTGCCATTTTTGCTTATAACTTTAAAATCATTTAAATTATGACCATAAGATTTTTCCCATTGACCCCACACTCCCACAGACTAACCAAACACCTGTCTTCATTTTTTGTTTATTATTTTAGGTATATAAAGCAATAACTAAAGATGATAAAAGGGTGGCAGTAAAAGTACAATACATTGATTTACAAGCACGATTTAAAAGTGATATTTCAACTATCAATTCTCTTCTAAAAGTGGCAGCTTTTATGCATCCCGATTTTAATTTGGATTGGGTCCTTGGAGACTTAGAAAAAACTTTGAAACAGGAGCTAGATTTTATAAACGAAGGCTTAAATAGTGAACGATGTGCCAGAGATTTACGTCATCTCAATTACGTTTATATTCCTAGAGTGTTTTGGGATTACACTAGTTCGGTATTTTATTAGGTAATCTAAACAATTCAGAAATATACATATTTAACCGTCTGTTTTAGAGAGTGCTTGTGACTGAATTTATTGAAGGGTATAAAATTAATGAGGTGGATAATTTAAAGAAGAATCGATTTTCTCTGTCGGACATTAATAATAAACTGTTTGAAGCTTTTGGGCACCAAATATTCCAAACGGGATTTGTTCACGCCGATCCTCATCCTGGAAATGGTAAGAAAATGCGTTTTCATAGGACAGAACAAAAAGAAATAGTAGTAGTATACTATACAGCACTATATTAAAACCGTAATAAATATTGAAAATCGACGATGTTACTTGTACTTTTTGTTTATTTGGCAACAGCGTCGTCTAAATGGATTTTTGAGTTTGACAAACGGAGGGAGAACTATTTTTTTTGCAGGAGAATAATTGTAAACCAGGTGACCCCACAATTAGGCAACCGTAGATGCACTCAATTGTATTAGACCACAGACCTTGTAACTTCAGTAAAAACAAACTGTGTGCTGTAATTGACTTCATCATTGTTATTTATTGTACAAAATAATGAATATTCAACTCTGCAAAAGATGCTTCCTGTTTCTTCCTTGACTATTTCAAATGATGTCTGCTGTCTCCAAAGTAACTGAATTAACTTTTTGGTGGCTTTCCCGCTTTCCCCATACCCCTCTGAAATTACTTTCGTACATCTTACTCCAATTTTTGCATATAAAATTAATGTTTTCTGTACCTTTAGTTTTAGTCAGGAAACACAATGGAAAAACCCAGTTGGTGTTACTAGATCATGGCTTATACCAGCAGGTATCAGACCAGGATAGGATAGCCTTGAGTCACATGTGGAAGGCGATTGTTTTAAATGACCATGCCAATATGAAAAAATTTTCAAACCAATTAGGAGTAGAAAGTAAAATATTTTCTGTGATATATACAAGAATAACTGAAATCGTGTTCTTTTGTAGATTATGAATTGTTTGCGGAAATTTTAACGCAGTCTCCTTTGAGGTCACATGGTTTTAAACTTAGGGCTCAATTGACCGAGACAGATTTAAGACATATGACTGAATTTGCTAGAATTAAATTTGACAGTATTGTTTGTTGTCTGCAGACTATGCCTAACACCCTTCTTTTAGTAATAAGGTGAGTTAAAAAAATAAAAAGTAAAATTTTGTAGCTATTTCTTTTTTATAGTAGGAATGTCATTTTCGATATAACTAAAATTTATGTCCCGTCAATAACGGCACATTTATTTTAAAAAATTACGGTTACGACTTGATTTTTTTTAAATCCGGATGTACATTACATCAATGCAACCGGTCTACATGCTTAGTCATGGAGTCGTGCAAATATAATATGGAGAATTAGATGTACTATTAAAAAAATTAAGAGCAGAAATCCTTATTTCTAACCATTTGTAAATTTTCTTTGTACGCTTCTTTGTTTTTTTTTTATGAATGCTATTATTATTTACCCTCTTAAGACGTAAATCCTTATTTTCAAGTCATAAGGGCAAATTTTAATTTGCACTAATTAAATATTCCACTTAAAGAATGTTTACATGTACAGTTTTTAATCTTAAAGGAATTTAAACACAATCAGAGCAATTGCAAATGAACATGGAAATCCTATAGATAGGTATAGTGTTTTGGCACGAGCAGCAACAAGAAGAGTATATGATGCCCAATCCAGCATTACAAGGATATTGAACTTTCCATTTAAGTTATATTTTGAGGCTGTTTTAAAGTAAGTTTTTAAATTAAGTAAGCAATATTAATTGGATTAATATCATATTTTGATGGTTGTACCTATAGATTAATGTTATCATTTTCAGCCTGCGTCGTGTTGGAATGTGGTTCAGAAAGAAGATGATGAACATTTTGAGTCAGTTGGGAATGATTCCAGATGTTAGCATTATTATGGCCAAGGCTAATATAAGTTAAAGAAAAATAGGTGTAATTTTTTTATTAAATGGATAAATAATGATTCAAATTTCTGTCTTTAAACACTTACTGTCCAATAAAATATTTCTTTAAAAACTTCTTTATTCTTTGTTTCTATTGGTTTATATTTTTATATTTAACTAGCTGGCTGGCTGACAATCGCTACTGCGTCTTGGAAATTGAGTTAAATAAGAAATACGAGTAAAATATAACTTCTCGTAAACACTGCTATAACGAAAAAATTTAATTGAATAGTATAACAGTTTTGGAGGTAAAAGCCGTCAAATTATTGTGACAATTTTCATTAGCGCTATTTCTCGCCAATTTCTTAAAAATAGACCCTATAAATTGTTCTCTAAATAATATGGTTACTCAAAAATAGACAATTTTTGTGCTAGTGTCGCAAAATCATTCGTATAGAAAAAACATATAATGATTAATAATAATTGTATTTGTAAATAAAAAACAGCATTTAAAAAATGTAATTAATAATATTATTTAATATAGGCTTGTTATGTTTATTTAACAATTCGGCTAATTTTATAGTACAAAGTGTGACAGAAGTACAACACCAACTTACCAGCGTACTATCTTGTTAATTAAATATTAAATATAAAAGTGTCATATAATAACACCTATTATATGAAGTGTAATATATTGCAGTACATCTCTATGATCTAGGCTGTTTTGGCTCGAATGGCTGCACGTTTTGATGTTACGGCCTGAAAAAGAAATAGCATACAGTTGGAGCCGTTGGATTCATAAATAGTGATATAATACGAAATTACAAGATTAACAGAATTCAGAGAAATATAATGATGTTAGATATGCAGATACTATTGATTATGCAAATAAAACAGTAAAAAAAATTATCAAATTTTTTCAATCTTGATCATTAAGGCAATATGTAATTTTCAAAATTGTAGACAATAGTGTGTGGCGAGGACACTTAATAGAGATATATCGGTACGATAACAATAAAAAAAATCGAAAAAAATATATACCTGGAATCCAGATTTAATGCTAGCTACAGAACATCTTGAACCACACGTTTCACACTGCAAGAAGAACAATCTTGTATCCTTTTGAAGTATTGTGTCAGGGGATCGGCATGTATGGCAGGTTACATACTCTTTAATATACCTGAAAATATATTAATTTTATAAGTGCCACATCAAATTGAATCTTGCAGATTTTTTTATAATGAATGTTTTTGCTTTTGAATATCTCAATTATAGGAGACACAAACTGTATTTGACAGTTTACAAGATGATGAAATGATTGATTTTATGATATATATGACTGATGGTCGAGGTGGTAGAGTACCTGCCTCTCACCCAAAAGTCCCGGGTTCGAATCCCGGTCGTGGCAATGGAAAATACTGTGAGAGGGATTTTTCCATTATACACGGATATTGGATGTGTGTCCCTTGTCTTTAAATGTGTAGCCCCCTCCCGCACAAGGCTCAAGCCTTCTGGGATAAAGGGGGTCGTAATTACATGTGGTGTATTTATTTATTTATTTATTTATAAAATAGTTTTTGTAAAATTGTGGCTTCGAAAACACTAAAATAATAAATACCTTCTCAATACATTTTCTATTTGTTTTTGTTGGAATCTTCCTTTGATGATGAGTTGGCTATTTCCGTCTACAGAACCGCTCGTACCTAACTCAGCCAATAAGAAGTCTAACAAATGTTTAGGTTGCCGATGTAGCATTTTACAAATTTCTGTGAAATTCGCAAACGATGTTTTTTTCGCACCAATTTTGACTACTTGTGGAGGTCTCATTACGAATTTTTGTTTCTTGCCTGCGGCCATATCGGGATTCTTGTCCCTCATTATCTCAAATGCACGATTTAGTAATTCATCATACGTGTAATCCCGATCAGATCCTACCCATAACGTTGAATTTTCATCCACTGTTGATTTGAGATAAATACATTAGTTGGAAATAATAACAATAACAATAATAAAGACCTAATCAATAATCATCCTATGTAACTAATTAACGATTGTTTGGGATAATTACATCTCCAATTTAAAAAAATATTATGGAAGATTTGTGTCATTATATGAGCACATGACCAAACAAAAAAGTATAAAATTATGGTTTTCTCTTTATTAATTTTTAAGAAAATATTTAATCTTTATGATAAAAACTATAGAAAACAATAAATCAGTTAAATATAAATTAGGAATTAGAAGGTCGTCATTTGAATAATTTATTTTTTTAAATGCAAAAAACAAAAAATTATTTAGATGCTCCATTTTGAACTGTTTTTTCCTGTTTTTCTTAAATTTCTATCATAAATGTTACATAAGTTTCTAAAAATTGATGAAAATGGCATCAGATGAGGATTCTTTAAGCTGATTTATTTTTCAAAGTTATATTTTTTTACTTGTCCTGCAAATTCATGACAAGCAAATGTACGCCACCTGAATTTCAATTTAGATTATCAATGAAAGAAACAACAAGCAAAAAATACAGGCAGTACAAACTCGTACATATAAATTGCTCATGAGTCAATTGACGACAATATTTGTCTAATAAATTCAAGATGTAATCGACCTTTTCACTGCGGTGAGCGTGTACTTAAAACTGTAATAAATATTTATTGTGTAGTGAGTCTTATATTTTATTATATAAGTAGCTAAATTTTTGTTTGTTTTAATGTTTTCTAAAGTTGTGATACTGTGAATGTGATTAATACAAGAAATTACAATTCACAGTGAAAAGGTACAACATTTACCTAAATAGAGGATAAATAGAAGGATCTAATCACCATACCTGTTTCAGAGACTCTTTCTACCATATTGCAGCATGTTAAAGAAATACATTTTGAAATATTTTGTATAAAATTAAAATATGGTCTATTTTCTACAAAATATCTAAAGCAAATTAAATTCCTGTTTGTACTTTTTTAGAGAAACAAGTAAAATATGTATCTATGAAAGGATAGAAAATACAGTAAGTAAATTTTAGAACTCAATACAGAAATTGTTTAAAAATTCCGAATACTTTGAAAATATATAGGTCTACGGTCTACATATTCGGTACTGTGTATTTTTAGTAAAATATAAGAAAAAATTAATACATTCTACTCTGAGAGATAAGACGGAAGCCAAAATATATATTGATTACTTATCTAAAAATAATTACATAACTAGAACCTCGCTTATCAATTAAAAAATAAATACGAAAAGTAAATACCATTTTCTCTGTCTTCCGCTGCTTTCTCCTCTGCCTCTGCCATCAGCTCATCTAGGTCCTTCTTCTTCTTTTTTTTCTTTTTGTTTTTGCTGAAGTCTATATCCAAATCAAAATTATCATCAACTGCTCCGTCTTCTGGGTTTATACCTTCAATACCAATCTCTTCCTTACTTTCAATTGCAATAACATCTAAGTCATCTGTGCCAAAGGGCTTCTTCTTTTTCTTCTTTTTTTTCGTAAAATCGAGATCGATATCAACATTCCCATCGTCTTGTTCTTCGTCTTTTGGTTCTGCATCTCCGATATTGTTTGTCGTCTCATTTTCTGTGTTTCCCTCAGCCAATGCTGCGTCTATATCAAATGCAGTCTTCTTCTTCTTCTTTTTCTTTTTCAGTGATGGATCGAAAATCTAAGGAATAATTTTATAGAAATGTAATATTTAATAATAACAACACATGAAATTATGACCCCGTTTATACTGGAAGGCTCTAGAAGAGCCTTGTGTGGAAGGGGGCTACACTTTAAAGACAAGGGACACATACCCAACATCCGTGTATAATGGAAAGATCGCTCTCACAGTATCTTCCATTGCTACCAACGGAAATCGAACCCGGAACTTTTGGCTAAGAGGTAGATGCGCTACCGCTCAACCAACAGTCATATTTATTTAAATTAATAACATCTAGAGAAACTTTAATATTTGATGGTACTTAAATATTGTGAGCTTTTTCTAAAATCAAGGCTACAAGTGAGACACTCATCTTTATCGAATATAGAACTATTATTTCGACATTAGTTAGCGTATACCAAGGTTTATACTTAATTTGGAATGAATGTTAAAAAGTCAAACATATTTTCGAGATCCCTTTATAAGGATTAACTGAAAAAACAAGGAGAGTATTTTTGAAGGAAAGCACACTCAAAATATCTCAAATTAACTTTTTAGTATTCTTTAACTATTAATGTTTTATGCAAAAATATCTCTCCTTAAAAAAAATTAATTTATTAGGTACCTACTTAATGTTGCAGTTCTGAATATACAGAACAGGTAATGTTTCATATATAATAAAATAAAATGCACGATTTAAAAATTACAACTACCCTGTAGACACAAATGCACATTTTGTTTGTCCATCGATAAATATAGAATATATTCCTAATTTAAGACAAACTATTTATAGTGCTGTCATAATATCAGGCAACTAACTCAGTGATTCATCACAAAAAACTGCTTTTAGGTATGTGAAAAATAATAGGTGTGTTATCAATAACACGGTAAAAAGATGAGACTACTTCCGCGATATATCATTATGTATGGCATAGAATTACTTTTCATATACCGTTACAACTTGTAGGCACAAAGTAAAATAAAGGAAACAAAAGTACTTAGATCCAATTTAAAGACAATATTAAGCATTCAACTTCTTAGCAAGACATATGGCAACGTCATTTTAGAATAATTTGAACGCTTTTAGAGTTAATAGATGGGATATACTTAAATAATATATTTGACAATTTACTTACTGTTACAAATTGGTCAAGATAAATTTTTATTTTAGAATGCAAACCATACGTACGTTCACAGTTTTAGTTGCCCAAAATTTAACCAGCAATATTTGTTTACAAGGATTAAAAACCAACTATAAACTTATACAAAAAATAAACGCTTTGGCTCTGAATTTTACCCGGTCTACAAAAGAAATTTGAAACTATTCTATGCACCCACCACAAGTCACATTTATATAACCTATATCAGGGTGTTTGGAAAACACTTACCGCTTCGTCTTCTGCCATTTTCAAACTTATTATGTGATGCGAGCTATGTGTATGTTCTTCTAATGTAGTTTAATTATGTAAATTTACAGTACAAAATTATTTCTCGATTTAATAAGAACCTCGAAAATGTATTGCATCAGCCTGCACATCTGTCAATTGTCAACCACATGGACAAAATATAACCTTTTAAAATTGAATATAGATGGCATGACGGTATATCCGACATCCGACAGATAAGTAGTAAATAGGACGTTTTGATTCAAATACCGCTAATACGACTGGTTAATCGCTAAAATTAACTTTGTAACATAGTGTCATAGTTCAGCAAGTTGGCACACCAAGAAACTAGGAACTATTGAGCCGCGCGTGCCCGCAGACGTTGAAAAAAATTAAACTACCTTGCTCTTCATGTATACACAATAAATAAGTACTACGTTTAATTCGAATTCTTTGTTGATGTATTATTTTTAATAAAAAAAATTTAAACAAGACAAAAATTATATTCTCTCGAAAAGAAAATATGACCACACCAAAGGACAAATAATAATTTAGAAAACCAAAACTATAAATACCAAGGCAATAAAATAAACACACACAACACAATTAAATGTTTTTCATATAGGCTGAGCGGTAGGTATATATATATAATTTTTTTTAAAGTTGGAGAAAGAGTAGAAAGACAAGACTTAATCGATCCGTGATCTGCGTATTCGCGTATATATTTCTGCTATAGTCTTTAATGCATTTCACCATCCACCATTCACCAGCCGCCACTGGTCTTGCAGCAAAAGTCTATATACTATCATTTTGATTGTCGAAGTGAATGCATGAACGTAATTTTTCTAACATATTTCAATGATATTTTAATGTGTTCACTGTCTGCTAAATTTGGGGCTCTTTTGCTAGCATATTTATAGGTTGAGGGCTGTGGCACTTTCATGGTTTACAGTTCACACATGTCACTGTCACACATTCTTTAATATAAAAATATCGAAAAAATATGCAGAAATACCAAATTTGGTAGGTTAATGAAATATTTTTTTATTTGGAACAAGTTTTTCTTATCAAATTTTAAAATGTGTTGTACAAAAATGCAGTTTATCTGAAGTTTTTTTATATTCAACCTGTTACTGACGCTCTATATACATTTTTGAAGGTCTAATGTACTAAAAATAAGCAAAAGATAATTCCGAATTTTTTTTTTCAAATTCAAAAATTTATTGTATAATTTAAATACACCTATACTACCCCCTTCCAAATTTTGCGTTTAATTGGGACTACTTAAAAATGCATTGAGCTATTGGAATTAAATATATAGACAGCTACCACCCAAGGTTTCCTATCTTCTCTAGGAACTTGGCTACCACCTACCTATACAAAGAAGTAAAAAAAAATGTGCCAGGCATTATATTCGGAAGTTTAACTTTGCTGAAGGACTTCACTGTCTTTTACTCTAATATAATTATTTGTAATGTCAAGTCAAAAGATCACTTCCAATATGGATGCTAGTTTACTACATATAATATTTTATCTATGTTTACTACGAAATCGCTTTACTACTTTTCGTTAATCAAAAAGTCCTTTGGTTCCAGATTTTTTTCGGTATCCGTGCTTTTTATTACTCTGTGCTTTCTTCTGTCAAAAGTCAAGTGTCAAGTGATTCTGGCGGTTCGTATTTCTGAAACGTTTTGTAAAAATAATCGTATTTTTTATAATTCCGTAGCGTTTTCTAATTTGGAGCTAATGGCTGATATAACAGGATCAGGAGGAGATTCCCCTCAAATCCCTACTCACTTAATACCTAGCCCTCTTATTACAAAAAGAAACAGGACACCTTCAACGTAAGTTTATTATTAACCTATTAAAAGATTATTTTCATAATATCTATGAGCAATGTCGACGTGATAATACAGTTAGGTACTACATAAAAATTCTTAATTTCTTTTCAGATGCGAGAGAATTTTGAAATCAAAAACCTTATATGGAAATATTAAATTATTTTGCAGAGAAAAAGGCCACGGGTTTATAACACCTGAAGACGGAAGTGATGATATATTTGTTCATGTATCGGAGTAAGTTATTAAATTTTACAATTAGTATGTATACCTATTTTGCACCTTGGCCTAAATTTTACAAGGCCAGAACAATTATATGCTCGAAAACACATTTGATTTTATTTTATTCTTTTCCAGCGTTGAAGATGAATATGTTCCTTTACCCGGGGATAGGGTTAAATACCAATTGTGCCCCCTCCCTCCGAAGTTTGAAAAGTTTCAAGCAGTTCATGTTCATATAGTTGATTTGAAAGTAGGGATACACAAAAAATGGGAAAGTTTTCATTAACTTGCATGTTCTGGTCTGGTCTTGAGATGATGACTAATTACCAGCATCTATTAATACACTATGTTATTTGTTAGCACAAATAATTTCACAGATAATTTATACTAAAAGAACTTTAACCTTGGAATGTAAATATTTAATTCTCTCTGTTCGCCTTATAGTTATTTTGCTCTAAACTGGTTTACAAAAGGAATGTAAACTTTGTTTTGTTAATGTTTCTTTAGAAATATAATATCGTTTTAGTAATTATTCAGTATTAAAAGAAAATCTTGCATTTTGTAGAAGTCATCATTTTTGTTGTACAGAGCCTGTAATAAAATTGATATAATCCATATGACCATATTTGCATATGTAATATGTATATGGTTGTCTAAATTCTGTGGTCATGTGGTTTATGATGATTTTATGATTTATAAAGGACCTTTATAAGAATGATATATTTTATATGTACACTTTTTACTTGTTTCTTGCACATTTGTATATACGATTTAATCAAATGTGTATGATTTGTATGCTATGTGAAATAGAAAAATTATATACCAATATGTAATTAAAATAACAAATAGAGGTATGGTAATTAATTGGTAGATGTTAATTTGCTAAATTTAGTATCAGTACAAGTATAGCAGTCGTCAGATATGGTGAAGAGAGGAGGAGGTGCGCATTTGAGTAATTCTCCTTAATCTCCCACTCCACTCTTGACCGAGAAAGGTTGTCAGTAGACACACGCAACAGTCAGCTGCGTACGATTACCTTCATAGTAAATTCATCCGTAGTGAAAGGGATTGCAGTCGCTGCCTAAATCTGTTTTAAAGTAAAGCGTAGCCTAACCAGCGTGGGCTGTCGCCATCACGTCTGACGGCTGCTATAAAAGTAGTCATTATTTGTCTGTTCGGTGTTTATTCTTATAATTTATTCAACTAATTTGGGTTCATTATGTTTACGTTTAATTCTCTGCGATTTTAAGTTACGACTTGAGTAATGTGAATAAATTGTTTCCCATGTTGGCTGCTCAAAGTTGTTATAAAATAAGTGTAAATGGTTTTGATGTTTAGATAAAATACCAGTTTAAAATATGTATAAGTATATTTTATCTGTGATTTGGATAACTTGGTCATTGTTTTAATTCTATTTTAAGCATTTTAATAAGTTAGTGTTCCCCTGTAATGTTTTAATTATTCTCAAATTATAAATTAATAAATTAAAAATGAAGCAGGACAATAGTTGTAACGTTGATGTTATTTTTAATTTATTGTATTATTGCATATTGAGTAGTTCTCCCGCTTATCTACTCCATTCGTAAAAGATGGAAATTATTTTAATATTTTAATTAGTACGCTGCGTGGTGCAATATATTGAAAATGCTGCATGTGCTGTTATTATTGCTGGAATAATTTATACAATTTGCATCATTAAGGATATACTTTATTTTATGTAGGTATACAGTTTCATCTTATAACATTTTATTTATCAAATACTATTTTTCAAATACTTTCAATTAGAATGTAGTAAGGTTAATTATTGTGAACGTACGCATTGTTTAATAAATTATTAAGTACGTGTAGTTTATAATCTTTATTTGCCTTCTATATTAAGTACTAATTAAGTAATAAGAATTATTTTAGGTAAACACTCCAGTTTTTATTAAAGCCAAAGCTCAGGTAATGTATAATGGCATTATAATATCTATTCTGAAGTGACGAAAAAAAGCAAGTAATTACATTCCTCAGTTTGAGTCTGTTGTAAACTGTATTTAGCTAATAGAAGTTACGTAACAATGAATTGTCAAGTTGACAACGCCTAATAAGATCGGGCTAAAATATATGAAATATAATTATTTCAATATTTGTCGTTTCATGTTAATAAACTAGCTGCAGACAGACATAATAGTTACAAAAACTACTTAAAAAATGAAGGGTATTTGAAGAAATTGCTAAGAGTATAAAATGAGACCCTTGTAAGGTCGGAATCAATACATAAAAATTTTTATTGGAAAAAGCCACTGCATTGATAAAGGGCAAAAAATTATCAATTTTGAAATAGAATGATTCAATATCCGGCTTTTCCTTCTTTTGTAAAATTTTGCTTGGATTAACCGTTTCGGAAGAAATGTAAGAAAATCTGCAGTAGCTCTAGCACTCAGCAAATTATCAACAAATTTGTATTTTATATCGAGTCAGTTTATGGAAAGTCAATATGGCAGACTGTTAATTCAATCACAATGTATTTCGTAATTCTGAATAGATCAACGTTTAAGGAAAAATAGTAGTAATAATAATAAACTACTTCTTAGATGTTATTTTAGGGTGCCTCCAGCTTCCCTTGGGAGGCAATTCCGGATATATACAGGGTGTTTCATTTTTAAATGTCGTCCTTTAAGGAGGTGATAGAGCATCGAAAAATAAGTCGACCTGCCCAAAAAAAAAATATCCAGTGGTGTGGGAAATAGGGTGAGAAATAGAGGGCGTCACCCCAGTATCTACGCCACTGGTGATTTTTGACATGAGTTATTCTTATAGGATTGTAGGTATGTAGTTCAGCACTGCCTGTGCAAAATTTGGTTAAAATCGGTCGTATGGTCTAGAAGTTATGACAAAAAAACGATTTTTTTATTCCAACTTTGAAGGCCTGTAACTTCGTTATTATGCATTTTTGATATAGGTTTTTTGGGCAGGTCGACTTATTTTTCGATGCTCTATCACCTCCTTAAAGGACGACATTTAAAAATGAAACACCCTGTATTTATAGAAAGTTCTTGTCTTATTTTTAAGTAAGGAATATGTAGTTCAGATATTTACATGTGATTTAGAAACACCCTGTATATTGTAAACACATACACCATATTCAAGTCTTCCTTTCTTAGCTTTACTTTCAATGTAACAATTTTATTCTCAAAATTCGAACCGTTTTTGAAGCTGTCTATATGTTTGGCATGATGTAAATTTTTTTCTTTGTATTATGCTTACCTGATATTACTAAAATAACATAAAGATCTCTAACACCGTGAGGTATAATTCCAAAATAAATATCTCGTTTATTTCAGCAGTACCAACACATACTATAAAACTGATATCACATACGAGTAATACCTTGAAAGTAGGATAACACAAGTAAATAAAATCAATATATTTATTTAGGTATAAAATATTTTAATGCTTATAATATAATTGGTACAAAAAAAATATATAAAAATGGACGGAAGCCAATATAATCAATATACCTTAAGTTAACTAGTACAAAACAAAGACAAAAAACAATAATTTATAATTTTTAAGAGATTCTTTATAGAGAGTAAAAGGCACAGTTCAGACAATTATTTCATATTTTCAATTGATATGATCATATGATATGTTCATTTAAACTTAAACTATATTCTTTAAAAATATGTTTCATTAACAAAAGTTAAACGTACAGGAATAAAATTTGTACTTTTCATAATTTCTATCTTCATGAATAAGGAATTTAGCACTGATTGAAATTATACAATATTGGCAAATATTTATATAAGAATTCTGCTTGACCAGCTACAAAGGAATAAAATTAACAATACTTTGTGCAATGGGTTTATATATTAACATTGTTGCCCGTTGTATCTCTTGTTTGAGGGGATACAGAAATATGCATCGTGAGTATCCCTTCTCAAGCAGATACATATGTCGTAAAATGAATGTAATACCAATACATACCGTCAACAGGAGTTAATTGGAATTCAGGATTCAATTGGACGAAATGAAAATAATTAAAAAATTCAAGTATAGTTGTTTTTGGTTTAAATAATTCTAACCAATTATTTTTAGGTTATATGACAAAAAATAGGTATTTTTCTACATACTGCTTTGTCTTAAGCACAAATCAGTTAAAGTGGTTGCAGGTTGATACTTATAATAGAGACATATTCCAAAATTCACTACAATTCTGAAAACTGCTGTAAATCAACATAAACTGGGTTTAATATCAGTATGTTAAGCTATGGAAATTTATTTTAATGGTTTATTTATAAAATATTACAACTATATCGATTTACCTCGCGATTTACTAAGAAACAAAAACATTTCCTGATTGACCCCAAATACGAAGTCAATCAGAACAGCTCTAGAAAACATTATTTTAGCACACTTATAATACTCGGAGCTTTTTGCACTGAGCTAAAATGTGGAATTGAAAAATATCTTAAGATTCCGTCTCACTCTTGTTGAAGGTATTTTTAATTTAGTAATATATTAAATTATAATTCTATAAAATAGATATATTAAAATGTGCGTAATTAGATCAGCTTACACTGGGAATGCTACTAAATTAGGATCATGACAAAAAAATTAAAAATTTATTTCAAGATTTCATTGAAAATACTTTAATAAAACCGCAATTAGTTTTTTAGCACCACATTATGTTACATGTGCTTTTCCTTTTAGTATTTTCAACCCTCCAAATTTCTATTGCGACAGGTACAAAATGTTTTGAAAATATCATCTAAGATCAAGTTTTATTAGTATTTCCCATTGTAATAAAGCTATCTAAGTTTTCGTTAGGTATCCATATCATAAATGTTAGTGCCTATCTATTATTCATTTGTTGCCATTATTTATAGGAGTATAAAAAACTAAAACTATGCATATGAAATAGGATGCTCATAGACTTTGTGCTCCCAATCAGTGGAATCAGGCAAAGCGGTATGCCTTGTGCGGCAAATTCTTGGCCCCCAGCGTAACAGCGTTATAATTACACCCACTATTAATACCAGGGTTAGACATGCGGTTGCAGGCCAATATACGTGAAACATTTTTAAAATGTATTAAGTTATATGTCGCTCTCTTTCTTCTTTAGTTCTTGATATTGAATTTGAGGTGGTGGTGATGGTGGGTGGTGATACACTATTTGTTGTTCAGGAGGAATGTAAATATCTTCCAATTCAGTGTAATCTAATGCTGGTTGTTTATGAGGAGTCGCAGTCCAAAGAGACACAATCCAACGATTACCTGTGGTGATGAATATAAATTTTCAAAAAAAAGGATCAGTCAATGAATGGCGAACGAAGCCTAATTATAAGTGTGTGGATGGGAGAGTAGACCCTCTTATGCATATTATAACCATTTTTATTACCTAACAACGGATACTAAAAAATCCTTGATATAGAAATGTGCAACCGCAGTGTTGCACGTGTATAAAAAAAATGGCTTGAAATGCGAGCGGAAAATGTTTATTTACCTGTATGCCTATCGTTCCAATATTCGGAATATCTAGAACAGCAACCAAGAACAATGTTTAAAAGGAAAATTGAGATTCCAATCACTGTGCAGATGGTAATGGCAATATAGAATGGCGTAAAATCACCGTACTCGTGTTTCTTGAAATAAGGACTCTTCAAATACTCATTCCTTTCATCAAATACTGCAGACA
This sequence comes from Rhagium mordax, assembly GCA_963680705.1. NCBI lineage: Eukaryota > Metazoa > Arthropoda > Insecta > Coleoptera > Cerambycidae > Rhagium > Rhagium mordax. The sequence continues at coordinate 122,267,896 of OY796656.1, forward strand.
TTTCAAACCATTTAAATGATTTACTTCTTCAAATGATACATTGATGATTTATTGCAACCTGGAACAAGCAAACAGAGCGTAATAAATAATAATTATTGTGGGTGTGGCACATTAAGAGGTTACCTACTCAAGAATTGGATGACTAATTTATTATAACGCATCCTTAATTGAATACTTTAGTCGAGGTTAATTTAAACGTTATTATTTACCTTCTTGTATAGCTTCGATCACGTTCAATAATGTTTACGAATAAAATCCTCAATTCGTCAGTTAGTAAAAATGGTCAACCACTTTACAATCAGTCTATTTACTTCTTTAATGGCGTTTAGTTAGCGTTTAGCTGATGTAAACAATTTGACGTCAGAGACATCTGGTGGTAAAATTGGGAATTAAACATAAACAGGCGACTCATAGGACTCACAGTACACAAACTCGTATTGATGGTTGCCTATCTGAAGTAATGAAATTAAAACTGAAATGGACCGGAGTAGCACAATTTGACTTGCCGAAAAATTTCTTGGCTCTCCAATTTGATAAAAAATAACAATTATGAGTACTCTTAATTGTAGAATACCCTACAAGGTACTGATAGCTGTAAATTTGCATGACTGTCGAAAGCTGGAAAAGATTTTATTTTACAATTCTCTTTCTTTGCTTGATATGCATTGTTTATAAATGACTTTGGAAAAGATGTTATTTAGTTGTCGCCAGTGGCAGCCACTAAGTTGACCATTATTATAGGGCTAAAATTATATTTTAAGGCATAAAGCATAATAACCTAAACAAAATGAAGAGAATTTTTGAGAAATAAAATTACAAATTACTTTGGAAATGAACTGCCAAATTTAATGAACATTGTAAAATAATTGCAAATCATTTTCTTTTGAAATTAGAAAGAAAATAAATTGATAACATATTACGAATATGACATTTTGATTTTTTAAATAGTTTCACCTCTTTTGAAATTTTATTTTAGATTGATGTTTGATTAGACCGAAAATTTCTCAACGAAATTTATAATATCGAACAATTATTTATTTCCTTGACAGAAATAATTTTGAAAACATTTTATAAATATCTCCAAAAAAAGAAACATTTTGAAATACATATTTGTTTGGCTACGTTCAATTCGTAATTTTTTCGTTTATGGTGTGGTCATGATTTAAAATATGGATTGATACAATCAAGCTCTACTTAGGGATCGTGTAAGTTTTAGGATATATGGCTAATTAGTATCTCTAGTTTTATAAATTTTAAACAGCTTGTTTAAGAATTAAATTGCTTACCCCAATGAAATCTCTCAGAATTTGACAAACATTGCAATCGGTTGCTTGGAAGTAATGTATAGTAATGGAAGTAGTGAAGAATTTGTAGAGGGGCTCAAAACAAAACAAAAATTATCTATAAACATTTGGTCAATACCGCATATTAAAAGAGGATGTAACCTTCCAAAGATGAAGAGAAGCAATTTTTTTTCATAATATAGTTATCAATAATATCAATTTGATTAATTTGTCACTTTGCCAGAAGGCTCCATCATGTCGCGTATATTCTGTTACTATAATAGTTTTCTGAACTATTTGTTGGAACTTTAATTTAAAATAAGAAAATATTAACATAGGTACCTATAGATAATATTACAGATAAGATACCTATTAGATAACTAATTAACCTACAGTTACCCAACTTTTATTTTAAGTAAAAGTAAAATATAATGAACCTTTAAAAGTGATGCGGTGGTCATTGGGTCAATAACCATAAGATTGACAATTAACTGTTTCATAAATTAATTGACATATTGAATTTAAACCTAACGACAATCATTATGTTCATTCTAAAAGTTTAAGCAAAATATCAAATTCTAATAATTAGTGTGATATTTTACATCAACATTTTTTTCTCATGAACTTCTTGGTAAATAAAAACGTAAAATCTCACTCATATTATTCATAATATTGAATTTTGTAATAAATTAATAACATTTCTCTAAGTGACAGCTTTAATATCAGCAGTCTTAAGAAATGCAAACTCAAGAGTTAAAGATTATTAATATTAAAAGAGTAAATTATTAATGTGCATGAATCTGTCATTTATTTTACATAACGATAACTTGTAGACAGTAACTGTGAGAGATAAGTACATCCCTCTGGTGGTCAGTTGCTACTACCAGTCAAGACATCGAAGATGTCTAGTGACCGATAGCGGCTTGCCAAGCAAGCACCAAGAGCGGCGACCTCTAGCCCTGATGGACTAAAACATGCTTAATAAATAGGATTATAGGAAACAACTACTGGACGGGCAAAGGCCCCGACTCCCATTGAATTATACCTATAAATCCAAAATTGGTAGCCAAATTTGTTATTTGTCTTTTCCCCACCAGACACAGACCGGTTTCGAACTCTTTATGTTCTCATCAGTGTGCCACAGGTAGCTGAAAAGACAAATAACAAAGGCAAACCAGACTGGTCTATGGCAGACCCAGCACATAGTAACTGTGAGAGATAAGTACATCCCTCTGGTGGTCAGTTGCTACTACCAGTCAAGACATCGAAGATGTCTAGTGACCGATAGCGGCTTGCCAAGCAAGCACCAAGAGCGGCGACCTCTAGCCCTGATGGACTAAAACATGCTTAATAAATAGGATTATAGGAAACAACTACTGGACGGGCAAAGGCCCCGACTCCCATTGAATTATACCTATAAATCCAAAATTGGTAGCCAAATTTGTTATTTGTCTTTTCCCCACCAGACACAGACCGGTTTCGAACTCTTTATGTTCTCATCAGTGTGCCACAGGTAGCTGAAAAGACAAATAACAAAGGCAAACCAGACTGGTCTATGGCAGACCCAGCACATAGTAACTGTGAGAGATAAGTACATCCCTCTGGTGGTCAGTTGCTACTACCAATCAAGACATCGAAGATGTCTAGTGACCGATAGCGGCTTGCCAAGCAAGCACCAAGAGCGGCGACCTCTAGCCCTGATGGACTAAAACATGCTTAATAAATAGGATTATAGGAAACAACTACTGGACGGGCAAAGGCCCCGACTCCCATTGAATTATACCTATAAATCCAAAATTGGTAGCCAAATTTGTTATTTGTCTTTTCCCCACCAGACACAGACCGGTTTCGAACTCTTTATGTTCTCATCAGTGTGCCACAGGTAGCTGAAAAGACAAATAACAAAGGCAAACCAGACTGGTCTATGGCAGACCCAGCACATAGTAACTGTGAGAGATAAGTACATCCCTCTGGTAAGTAAGAGATAAGTACACCAGAGGGATGTACTTATCTCTCACAGTTACTATGTGCTGGGTCTGCCATAGACCAGTCTGGTTTGCCTTTGTTATTTGTCTTTTCAGCTACCTGTGGCACACTGATGAGAACATAAAGAGTTCGAAACCGGTCTGTGTCTGGTGGGGAAAAGACAAATAACAAATTTGGCTACCAATTTTGGATTTATAGGTATAATTCAATGGGAGTCGGGGCCTTTGCCCGTCCAGTAGTTGTTTCCTATAATCCTATTTATTAAGCATGTTTTAGTCCATCAGGGCTAGAGGTCGCCGCTCTTGGTGCTTGCTTGGCAAGCCGCTATCGGTCACTAGACATCTTCGATGTCTTGACTGGTAGTAGCAACTGACCACCAGAGGGATGTACTTATCTCTCACAGTTACTATGTGCTGGGTCTGCCATAGACCAGTCTGGTTTGCCTTTGTTATTTGTCTTTTCAGCTACCTGTGGCACACTGATGAGAACATAAAGAGTTCGAAACCGGTCTGTGTCTGGTGGGGAAAAGACAAATAACAAATTTGGCTACCAATTTTGGATTTATAGGTATAATTCAATGGGAGTCGGGGCCTTTGCCCGTCCAGTAGTTGTTTCCTATAATCCTATTTATTAAACTTGTAGACAGATACATGAAAATAATGAATAGGTAAATCATTGTGGAATTATGCACATATTTTTGGATTGTCACAGATTATTTGTAAGGCTATTAATATGATTTTTTTAGTTTTATTTAACTAATGTTTGCTTTTATGGCAAGACAATTTTTTTTTATTGAACTCGTGTTAGATGAATATCCATATCGCTGGCTGGACTACAAGGCACTTCAACCAGTTTTGAAATACTGGTATAAATTTCTTATATTATTTTTTCAGAAATCTAGCCATTTCGAAAAAAAATTATTTAATTTCCTTGCGAATATATACCTTAAAATAGCTCAATGATGATATTTACACTTGGAGTAGTTTTCCACACACACCAAAACACTTTTGCACACACTCGACGCGCGTTTCGCCAACCAAGTTGGCATCATCGGGAGATGATTAAAACTAAGCTTAACCTAACAATGGGACCTATTTATACCTAAAAATGCGTTACGCTTCGACGAACAATTACCGCGATAGTAACAAAAAAGGCGGGTAAAATATTTAGCTTCGTTGAAGCGTTAACGTTTGACTAACATAAATAGCGGGCTATTTGGAATGGGCCCTTTGTCACTATTCATACTATGTTTACATTTGTTAATTTCCAAGCTTTCGAATGCATCTAGTTGTCTAGAGTTTGTTACATTTCTAATCAACCTTAAATTATTAATATCTATTTTATGATTGTTATCAAAAGCATGTTGGGCAACGCTAGACTTCTCTATTCTTCCGTATTTTAGATGAGCCATATGCTCCTTAAATCTCGTCTGAATAGAGCGTCTTGTTTGTCCAACATACTTTTGGTTGCAGTCCTTACAGCTAATTTCGTAAATCCCCGACCTTTCGTTCATTCCAATTTTATCCTTAGGGTTGCCTAAAAGTTGTTGTAGTTTATTTCCTGATCGATGGACTACCGTCATATCAATGTTGTTGAAAATTCTACTAAGACCTCGGGTAAACCGAGGTTCATATGGAATTGATACAAATTTTGAATTTTCCTTATCAATACGAAAGGTCGAAGAATTTCGAAGTGCCTCCCTAAATTTACGCTTCCTAATTAATTTATCAATCAAATTAGTAGAAAAACCATTACTCAAAGCTATATCCTCAATTAACTCTTTTTCTTTTTCAAACCTCTCTTTAGTTAGCGGAAAACTTAATAATCGACTAACCAAAAAATTAAAACTTGCCATCTTGTGTCGGTCACAATGATGAGAATCATTAGGAATATATCTAAGAGTGCTGGTATCTTTCCTATATACATCGAATTCTAAATTATTTTCATTATTTCTAATTACTAGTACATCTAAAAATGGTAGTTGTTGATTGTTTTCAATTTCATATGTAAATTTGACAGAAGTGAAACGACTATTTAATTTGGAAACAAAAACGTCTACATCCGCGACTTTTGTATTAAACACTGCAAAAATATCATCCACATACCTAAGCCAAACTCTAGGAAAATACTCGAATTCTTCTTTTGCTTCTGTTTCGAAGCGATTCATGAAAAGACTGGCAATGAATGGTGACAAAGAGTTACCCATGGCTGTCCCCTCATGTTGTTCAAAGAAATTATTATTGAATTGAAAGCAATTTTGCTTCATACAAAGTTTTGTGAGTTGAATATATTCGTTTATTACCTCTTGGCTTAAATTATTTGATTCGAGTAAATCCCTGAGATAGTCTATGGTTTATGGAATTGGTACACTCGGAAACAACGAACAAACATCAAAGGAGACCAAAATTTCCCATCTTGTAGCTGAATATTGCTAATTTTATTAATGAAATCATTTGAATTAATAACTGAAAAGCCAGGTTGTGAAATGGGTAAATTTTCGAACTCCTTCGACAACCATTTTGATAGGTGATAAGTCGGTGATCCAATTGCTGAAACAATAGGACGCACCGACTTACCGGGTTTATGTATCTTGGGTAGGCAATACAATCTAGGGACGCTTGGGTTAGATATATGTAATCTATTTTTCAAAGCTGGGGTAATAAGGTTATTACAGGATTTAAGTACATTCCTTACTTCGGTAATCATTTTAGGTAGTGGGTTTCTTGAAAGTTTTTTATAAGGACCATTACTAATCAGGTTGTATACTCTTTCATAATAGTCCTTTTTATCTAAGATAACAACCTTATTACCCTTATCGGCTTTTAAGTAAAAACAATCTTTCTCTCGCAATCGCTTGACAATGTTTCTATTCTTTTTGGAAATTGGTTTTTTATTGACATTATTAATAATATTTGTAGAAATTTGATTTCTGCACGCTTCTCTGATAAAACCCTTAGAGGAGTCGGGCAGGGACTGAATTGAACTTTCCACATTTGCCACGATCTCCTCCAAAACGTCTGTAGAGGCAGGCAAAGCAAACTTTAATCCCTTGTTAAGGAGACTAAGTTCTTCTTTGTCGAACGATTGTGAGGAATGATTTTCTACAATTGTAATGACTTTCTGATGAACATTGTCTTTTCGCGTTGCTGAAACTAGTTTTTTAAGTTTTTTATTTTGTGATGACATTTTCTTGATAAATTTTGCATTAATCGATAAAAACATATTCCTCTGAAAGTCACACCATTGTTCATATTCTAAATTATTTAATTTAAATGTAAGTTTTTTGAAAAGTCCATATGTTTGTAATTCAAGCATACTTCGTTTACTATACAGATATTTGATTTCTAAATCTAGCCATTTTTGTTTTGCAAAATAAGTAACTTTATCTGAAATATTTGAGGATTTAGGGATTTTTACTTGAATAAAATTTGGAAAAACTGAATGACGTTTACAGGCTTTTAAAAACCAAATATCAGAACCTATTAATCTAATTTTAGCACTGACCTTATGATAAAGATTGAGTTCCGTTGACCGTGAAGCCATTTTATTCCTGAAGAGGGGTTGGAACCTTTGGTGTAGAACTTACACTTGGAGTAGTTTTCCACACACACCAAAACACTTTTGCACACACTCGACGCGCGTTTCGCCAACCAAGTTGGCATCATCGGGGGATGATTAAAACTAAGCTTAACCTAACAATGGGACCTATTTATACCTAAAAATGCGTTACGCTTCGACGAACAATTACCCCGATAGTAACAAAAAAGGCGGGTAAAATATTTAGCTTCGTTGAAGCGTTAACGCTTGACTAACATGAAAAGCGGGCTATTTGGAATGGGCCCTCTGTCACAATAGTGACAGAGGGCCCAAAGGACTATTATGAAAGAGTAGACAACCTGATTAGTAATGGTCCTTATAAAAAACTTTCAAGAAACCCACTACCTAAAATGATTACCGAAGTAAGGAATGTACTTAAATCCTGTAATAACCTTATTACCCCAGCTTTGAAAAATAGATTACATATATCTAACCCAAGCGTCCCTAGATTGTATTGCCTACCCAAGATACATAAACCCGGTAAGTCGGTGCGTCCTATTGTTTCAGCAATTGGATCACCGACTTATCACCTATCAAAATGGTTGTCGAAGGAGTTCGAAAATTTACCCATTTCACAACCTGGCTTTTCAGTTATTAATTCAAATGATTTCATTAATAAAATTAGCAATATTCAGCTACAAGATGGGGAAATTTTGGTCTCCTTTGATGTTTGTTCGTTGTTTCCGAGTGTACCAATTCCACAAACCATAGACTATCTCAGGGATTTACTCGAATCAAATAATTTAAGCCAAGAGGTAATAAACGAATATATTCAACTCACAAAACTTTGTATGAAGCAAAATTGCTTTCAATTCAATAATAATTTCTTTGAACAACATGAGGGGACAGCCATGGGTAACTCTTTGTCACCATTCATTGCCAGTCTTTTCATGAATCGCTTCGAAACAGAAGCAAAAGAAGAATTCGAGTATTTTCCTAGAGTTTGGCTTAGGTATGTGGATGATATTTTTGCAGTGTTTAATACAAAAGTCGCGGATGTAGACGTTTTTGTTTCCAAATTAAATAGTCGTTTCACTTCTGTCAAATTTACATATGAAATTGAAAACAATCAACAACTACCATTTTTAGATGTACTAGTAATTAGAAATAATGAAAATAATTTAGAATTCGATGTATATAGGAAAGATACCAGCACTCTTAGATATATTCCTAATGATTCTCATCATTGTGACCAACACAAGATGGCAAGTTTTAATTTTTTGGTTAGTCGATTATTAAGTTTTCCGCTAACTAAAGAGAGGTTTGAAAAAGAAAAAGAGTTAATTGAGGATATAGCTTTGAGTAATGGTTTTTCTACTAATTTGATTGATAAATTAATTAGGAAGCGTAAATTTAGGGAGGCACTTCGAAATTCTTCGACCTTTCGTATTGATAAGGAAAATTCAAAATTTGTATCAATTCCATATGAACCTCGGTTTACCCGAGGTCTTAGTAGAATTTTCAACAACATTGATATGACGGTAGTCCATCGATCAGGAAATAAACTACAACAACTTTTAGGCAACCCTAAGGATAAAATTGGAATGAACGAAAGGTCGGGGATTTACGAAATTAGCTGTAAGGACTGCAACCAAAAGTATGTTGGACAAACAAGACGCTCTATTCAGACGAGATTTAAGGAGCATATGGCTCATCTAAAATACGGAAGAATAGAGAAGTCTAGCGTTGCCCAACATGCTTTTGATAACAATCATAAAATAGATATTAATAATTTAAGGTTGATTAGAAATGTAACAAACTCTAGACAACTAGATGCATTCGAAAGCTTGGAAATTAACAAATGTAAACATAGTATGAATAGTGACAGAGGGCCCATTCCAAATAGCCCGCTTTTCATGTTAGTCAAGCGTTAACGCTTCAACGAAGCTAAATATTTTACCCGCCATTTTTGTTACTATCGCGGTAATTGTTCGTCGAAGCGTAACGCATTTTTAGGTATAAATAGGTCCCATTGTTAGGTTAAGCTTAGTTTTAATCATCTCCCGATGATGCCAACTTGGTTGGCGAAACGCGCGTCGAGTGTGTGCAAAAGTGTTTTGGTGTGTGTGGAAAACTACTCCAAGTGTAAGTTCTACACCAAAGGTTCCAACCCCTCTTCAGGAACTCAATGATGATAAATTAAAACAACACAATTCATAGAAAAATATACATTATATTCTGGTTGTGGTAATTGAAATGTAACGTAAATGCGAAGGATTAAATTTGGGCCTTCAACGACCTTATTTTATCATTACTATTATTTATTAAAAGCAAACCCGTTTAATAAAATACCATTTTAACGACAGCTTTTAATAAGTAGCATGTTTAATAATAATTTTATCTGCAATAAATTTAGTATAATCATAAATAAATTAGAATAATTTATATACGAATTAAACACATTTTTGTGCTTTTAATGTTTCTCTTTCCGCGCCGTTAAAAAAATAATAATTACACTTATTAGGTGTTCGGTATATTAAAACTGAATAAGATATTTTCAATCATCATAAAATAAAGTTACTTGAATATAGGATATTAAGTAGCCAACAGATTATTTTGCTTTTAAGTTTACCAACAAATTCAAATTAACACCACTTTGAGGCTCTTAAAGTTGTCCAAAGTATTAGACGCACAAACAGGCGGTTATATTACAGTAAATTAATCATAGATATATATTTTTGGTTTTTTTTTTGACCGTTGATATCAAATATATGTATTATTTTTCTTGGGTATATCGGTCATAAGCAAATTTATTTATTTTTTTCTAACGTTTCGGTTTATTTATAACCATCATCATTATTATTGCAGTCTCTGATGATGGTTATGAATAAATATATTTGTTTATTTTTTTCTGATTTCTGATATTTCTGATGCATTTCGAGTGCATTGCTACCCTATTTTTATAAAGATATGGTATATACGAAAAAATATAAAAGTGAAAGTGAAATACATTTTTTTTTTTTAAATTAAAAGAAACGACATTTTTAACTAGGTAACCAGATTTTGGCGTATGTTCACAAAAAAGTACATAAAAAAACCTACACTTAAAAAAAAAGTTTGCCTTACGACTATTTCTCATGAAATGGCAAACGTTTTAATTTTTTTCGAAAATGTTTAACTGTGGCCGTAACAATGAACTTTTTTTTTAATTTAATCAAGTATTTATAGCATAAAAACATGTTTTCTCCAATTTTCGTAACGATCTAAAGATTTGTACCCCACTTATTGCATTATTAGTAAAAAAAAGTAAATTGAGAAATTTGGATATTTTGAGGTTAGGACGTACTTTTAATGTAACTATGCCCCAACAGTTCGATAGTCTATTCATTTACGAGTATTTTAGTTTTCTTTTAATTTTTGTATGACCAATAGAGCCGGACAAAAAATAGTGTAGCGATGCAATCGAAATGCATAAAAAATGCACTTTTCTCGCGAAGCTGCAGCTCGATTCTGCTAATGTTTTCGGTTTTCGACTCATTTGCATGTATAAAACAAAAAACAAAAAAAATCAACTTCCCGATTACATCACTTTTCATCGATTATTTTGACTAATTTCCCTCCATTTTACTTCTGCAATAGAGCCTACTTATTTAAATGTGGTCCATGTTCATATTAATTTCCAAAAATGTGCCGGAGCATTCCTTGCTCTTATTCACAAAACCTGCCTCCATGACTGTCGACTTATTTTTAAGATATTGCAAATGTCGAGCTTTAGTGATCTGGTACGGGCTCAGTTTTATACATACATCATTTTTATAAACACGAACATTGAACATTGGTAAAGACGTGATACGTTAGCATAACAATGATGAAATTGTGAGGTGGGTCTTCTCCAAGGATAAACCGTTAATAACAAATATGCACCAGATCATAAACTAAGCAGACCGACTCATAAAGAATACCTAATGATCCAAATGCATTACCGTAACAGCTGAGGACTTATTAAGGAAAGTTAATTATTACAATATCTGTAATGTAACTAATTCAAGCTTCCTTAATTGGTATTTATTAGATTAAAGTTCCAGGATACTGTAGTGTGGGTATATACTACTTATACACGGGATGTTCTATAAGAAACTCGTTTCGTCATCAAAATCAATAAATTAAATATTTTTTTAATTAATCGGTATTCTACAGGGTGTCCCAGAAATAAGCGCACAAAAAGAAACCACATATTCCCGACGTCAAAATACATCGATTGGACCAAACTTACCTCTAGCTGTGCAGAACCCTGAAGACGGTTTTTATTTATTATCTCCAAAACTGTTCAAGTTAAAGTGATGAAATTTTGCACATCCACTAAACTTGCTAAGCCTAACAACATGAATGGGTCAAGCTGTAGGAGTGACGTTTTTATTTGTAAGTAAGGGGAATAGGACACAGAGAAGACACGATTAAGTAATGAATTCCATAACTTTGTAGTTCGATGGACAAAGAATATCCAAAATTACGAAATTTACGTTTAATGAAATGAGTGGCTAAGATTATATAGTTGCAAGAAAATTTAAAATCTGCTTGTGATGGCACAAACATAGCTTCTACTTAGCAATTTCCAGAAAATATTAATACAAATACCAAGATACATAACTAATTACGATGTTGCTGGAAACCACAATGTTTATGGATTATGACTTTTCAAAATTTATTATATTGACTTAATTATTATCTATTATTATTTTCCACTGTTTTGGAGAATTAACTAAACATCATGTCGAGTTTGAGAAGATAATATTTTACACCCACTATCAAATTAATTGGTTATATTTTACTTACATTATACAATGAATTTTTTGTAAAATATTGAACTCAGAGCATAAATTACATAACAAACCGGATTCCCAATGCTTATGAATAGGTGGCTTCAAAAACAAAAATAAATAATGAAAACTTCTTATCTAATTGACGAAGTTAAATAGGTACATCATACTCGATGCGAATATTTTCGTCTGTTTAGACGACCTTATGTTTATCGGTGGTTTGCCCAGTCATTTACCTCAAAAACGTCTAAATATTATTTAAAACTTATTAAAACAAGTGACTAATGAATAGGTGCTGATAAAGAATGTATTCGTTATCTTAGAAAAAACTGTGAGAGTTGACAACTTTTACTTTTTAATAATTCCTAAAATCAAAATAACAAATAAAACGATTGTTGAAATGTTTTATTCTCTAAATAAATGGTTTGTTACTGCAGATTATGACAAGTTATAAAACTAAGAAAATGCATACTTATTTTTCAAATTCGCACTCTTCATTTCTGGAAGGTGCTAGTTCGCCTCCAAAAACTACCACTTTTTGAAAAAAAGTGCATATTAAATTTTTTCATTAAGATTTTTTGTCCTACCTTCGACCTAATTTGTTCTGCACTGAATTTAGATATTTCAACTGACGATGACGTCAAATTAAAAAACCAACATATTTTACAATAATTTCACTTTATAAAATCACACATGAAAATAAGTTTATCGTACAATTAGAAAAACATTTAATAGTGATAAAATAGGCAGAAGCAACATAAACAAACAATTTTCAAGTTTTCTTACTAACGAAATTTCCAGTGGGACTCGCTTTTGGAATTGTGGATTTAATGTGGGCATATAAATTAGTAACCTTCCTAGGCTTGCTGCATATAATTCTAGTATCGTTTGAAATCTTATTGGATCCACTCGGCATTGGGGATTTTGCTTTAATTGCGACTTTATTGGATTTCACAGGAAGTTTCAGTGAGCCAGGTTTGCCTGGCTTCCCATTTTCTACTGGAGTAGTGGCAATTTTCGAGGTACTATTTGATTTGATCTTCTTTAACAAGCTGGGAATACAAACAGATTTAGCTCGTATATTATCTGCTTCCTTTAAATCTGACGCAGTTTTCTTATCCACTGCCTCCTAGAAAATTAAATATCCATGAATTGTTTTGAGTGAAAAAAGTCTAATATCTTGAGGTACATGAATAAATGGTTGTGGAATTTCTCAAGCTATACAAAATAAAAATATGTAATGCCAATCTTTTTTTAACAGAAACTAATATTATACAAACAATTTAAGCATAAATTTATTATTACCTCTTTAGATACTATAGCAGGTGAAACCTCTTGACTCTTATTTGTTTGCAGCATAGATATAGCTTTCTTCAGCAACTGAATAACTTTTTCGTTTTGAGAATCTGATATAGTTGAACCACTACTGTTTACAGCCTCTTGTTTAGTAAACAAATTTATGTTCTAAAAAAATATATTAGATAATCATTCGAACAGAACAATAAAAACTATTACAACAAAAGAAGTACAAAGAAAAGAGCATACATAATACAGTTTAATAAATCTAAATCTTCTAAAACAGTAATTAATGAAGCTATCATTGGTGATATCTTACCGGACTCGATTGAGTTAAATTACTTTCCCTTACTCTTGGCAGTTTAGGAGTTAACAATCCTGGGGGTGGAATGATTTCATCTGTGCTCTTGGTCAGTGTGTCTAGTGACCTATATCTAAAACAGCAATACGGTTTTCAAAATTATTAGTTTTGTGAAAAGTAAATATTCATTCATATTTATTCATATTAATTCACATTCAATCATATTCATTTATTTTATTTTAACATTTACATTAACATTCAATCATCTTCATTTGTATTCATACATATTTATTCACATTCATTCATCCGCATTCATCTTCAGTCATCTTCCTTCATATTTATTCATATTATTAAAAATTAAAACACGTGAATTAGAGATGCATTTATATGCCACAAATCGCTCCCTTCCAAACCGGTAAAATTTCTAGTATGAATTTACATTGGTTGTGAGTGTCTTCCATTTGGAGAACTTATAATAATGGGAGGCTCGACTAGCTCTTTCATGAATCCTGAGAGCCTTTTGGCGTCCTTCTTTGGACTGGAGGTAGCTCCCTTTGAAGTGTTGCTGTTCAAACTGGTTACTGATCTCCCCAAACTGTCTTCGACGTCTTCCAAAGTCCCTTGTATCATGTGAGTTAAACAAATTAAAATATTCTTTATCAGAGTGCTTAGTTCTTTGGATACAGCAGGTACAGCACCTGAACCTGTTTCTATGAGTGACGAATTCTGAAAATAAAAAAAATAGAGAATCATCAGTGTGACAGCTTTTAAGTAAAATACTTTCTCCTTAAATTAGTTATTCTCAATAGTATAGGAAAGGATTTTTTTTAATTCTCTATTCCACAATTTTTCTCTATTAATTATTAATGTTTAACTAAACCTGCCCAAAATAATTGGAAGTAAAAATAGTCGTACATTTTAATTCTATTTCACTTACTTTTGAGGTGGAATTTGTTGCTGTAACTTCCCAAAACGAGTCCTGAGAGTTTTGGTCACTTTTAACTAAACACTTGCATTGGTCCACCTCTTCAGGCAATTCTAAAAAAAATCTCTGACATGAATGATTGCAAGAGACGACGACTCTGGTGCCCTTTTGATTGTTCCTCAGTGGTGACGCTTGATCAGGAGAAACCGAGTCTATTCTTCGGATGGCGTATCCCATAGATAGCAGGAGACAAACCAGGTTTGGTAGGCCCACGGACACACCCTTGATCATGAAAAATTAAAGTCAAATTACATTACGGGATTTATTTTTCTATAATAATAACTAATGTATTTCGATTGGCGATAACGCCGAGGTAAAAAACCTGTTAGTAAACAATTGGCATAATGCAAGGAAATAAGTATTTCTTTTTATGGTTTTTAATTAATTCTAGTGACATTTTATTAGGTTATAACTAAATTCCATCTATACATCGATTAGTTAATATGGATTAAAACTTCCTTTTTATGTATTATTATATTTTTCGCAAGGTATATAACGTGATTTTTCATTAGCTTGTTTTTTAGCAATCGACAAAATAAATCATCAATTGATAAAATGTTATATTTCGTGATCCTCTGTTTATGAAAAGGGAAAGGAATGTTTTGTTCACATGAGTGTAATATTAATTTTTCGGCATTCTTTAACAACACTTAATCTTAATTAATATTAACATTTAAAATTATGGTTTGATTACTAATTAATTATTACAGAACTTTAAACTATCTCGCACGTCAAACAGAATATTTTAAAGGAAATATAAATAAAGTCATAAAACTGACTGAACTTTGTAATTTTCTACAATATTGTAAAACGATAATTATGTTCTAAAGATTTTTCATCCTTAGCTAAATTTAATTTAATTTTGTACGCATTTTTAAATTTTATTATTTTCTTAGAGAATGTACTTAAATTGTCATAATTAAATACCTACCTCTATTTCTGTGCCGTAATTGGTCCACCGTGCAGCTGCAGTTAAAAACTGCACTTGCAACTTTTTTAATACGTCTGCGTCACACATATTTAAGATAAAAAGATTTTTTACGCCACATACAAATAATAAACCACAAATGTTAATCACTTAATATATATTCAGTTTGATTTAATTTTATCCATTTCAATGTGTTCCTGCTCATTTTTTTGTTTAAATGTGTATAAAAACTGGAAAAGGTTTTTGTCTATAAAATTTTATTAACTGAGCAGGGTCGGCTCTTAAAAATTTAACTTATAAAACTTATAAGAAGTAAATTTATCCATGGTACCACAAAAAAAATATTTATACATATTTGAATTTTCCTTCAATTTTACTTCTTTCATCTTCTCGAGGGGGATGAAAATTTTAAAAATTCAAATTTCTCAATTTTGACTTGGAATAGAGAGAAGATTCCTTTTAGCAATACAAAGAAAAAACTTCCATCTTTTCATAAATTTGATTTTGCAAATCTAAATTTTTCAAATTTTTATTCTCTGTTGAGGGTGGAAAAATTAAATTGTTGGAAAATTGTTAAAATTCGACCCACCCTTCTGTAGATGTCGGAAAGAAATTAATATTTTTAAAAATTATATTTTTTAGAGTACTGGACCGAAATTTATTTTTTATCTTTTAAATTCAACAATATGAAAATGCTATATTAGGTTCTTGAATGAATATATTGATAATTATTAAGAAAATTTGACTGATTCCTATATTATAATACCTATATAAACTATGTCGCACTTAAGAGTGAAAGATCCTTATAACTTTTTTCATTTTTATCCGATTTGAACCAAATTTTACTCAATGAAAGATTCCATTAGGATCAACTCATGAACAAAAAACCATTTGCCCTCTATTAATGCAAAGCCACCTGCGATACCAAAATAAACGCAAAAAATCAAGAAATCATATTAGGCATTTTTTATCGAAAAATTTTACTCATGAAAGTTGGTCAGAATTGGCTGAAAACCTTAAATGCAAAATCTCATCAAAATTAAAAAATATTGATATTTTGATTTAAAAATTAATAATTTTACGATATAAATTATCATTCGTATTTAGTTGCAGAGTATTTCTTCAGTTATTTTTATTATAAAATTTCACAATACAATAACCCATTAAAATTATATTTTCGGAATTAAAAATATTTTCAAACAAAATATTAATATTTTTTATTTTGATTAAATTTTGAACAATTCTGAACAACTTTCATTAATAAAATTTTTGATAAAAAAATGCCTAATATGTATTTTGATTTTCCCAGTTTATTTTGATATCGTGGCTTTGCATTACTAAGGGACAAATGGCTTTTGAGCCATAAGTCCTAATTTGGTTTAAATCGGATAAAAATGAAAAAAGTTATAAAGGTGTTTCACTCTTAAGTGCGACACAATGTATACTTACACAATATTTCCGTCTACTATACGTCTGAGATATTCATAAGTGAGGGTCAAAAATCGAAATACTCAGATCCCGATAAAATTTGGTTACATTAAGTTCTAATGGATTCTATAAAATCCGATCTGGTGTCTGTCTGTCTATCTATCAGTCTGTGACAAAAATTATTAAAATCCTTTGTTTGATATTTATCAAATTCACCATAATCTTTAATGAAAGATATTCACAAAAAAGCTTCTGGAGACAGAGAATTTTTATAAAAGTAAATTTGTTAAAAATAACGTTCACATATGGAACCTATTGTTGGATATTGGAATTGATTCGTCAGAAGTAATATTTTCAAAGCAATGTTTGATTTTCGAAATAGTTAGATATTTCATGGATTATTTGAAATCGGAAAAATTCGTCAAATATAGCTCAAAATTGTTTAAGATCATGGATATACAGGGTAAATCTTAGAGTGGGGTCATATTCATGGAGGTGACACCTTTCAACTATAGGAACATGAAACTACAATTTTTTTTAAAAAACTTGTTATGAAAAATTAATATTGAATAAACCCTTTCTATTTGAATTTGGGTACCCCGCCAGCGGAATGCGCTAGCGAAAGTAACGACTAAACTAAGCCGACCACACGTGTCTTGAACAGTGGGTGTTGTTGCCAAACTTCACGATTCAAATAAAATACGGGGAATTTAATAGTAAAGCAAATTTCCACAGAACCCACGAGGTTCTGCTTTTTGGCGCCTATCAACTTTATCTGTGCATAATTTTTTTTGTAATATACTATACCCGAGACTATTATACCTACTTTACCTTAAATGCCTCTAAAACACCACTAAAATAAAACTACACACACATATCATAGAACGTACACCTCACTCAATTATTATTATTACTAAACACAAACACAAAACTTACACTTTAAATTTCACTAAAAAAAAAACTGAGACATATTAAAAATACACGATCAAATCACAATAATAGGTGTTCCACACCAGCTTCTGTCTTCTGTCTGGACGTTCACTAAACTCGTGACATAAGGTCTGTTCCAACACCGCCGAAAACCGTTCAAGGAACGGTCCCGGTCATGCGCATATGACCAAAAACGGTCCAATTGAACCGTTTTTGGTCATATGCGCATGACCGGGACCGTTCCTTGAACGGTTTTCGGCGGTGTTGGAACAGACCTATAGTGTATGGGATATGAACGATTTTTTGTTAATGCACCTGCTGTAACTAGGTCAATGTAGCAGTTAGTAAAGGAGCAGTATCCTGTGGTTCAGCGCATCTTAACAGCTGACTGGCAAAAGTGATAAAAGGTCCTGAATCGAATTCTGTTTTTAAAATCTTTTTTATTTTGTTATGATAATTATTCAGATTATGCAGCCGGTTTTTTCATTTTGTTTTGCATTACAATTTTCATTGTGGAAGTTAAAACTGCGTAAGTATTTCAAAAAACCTATTTATACAATTATATTAATTTTTCTTTCTTGATTGGGTATCTCTGGATTAATTATGAAAAGTGAAAATGAAATAGTACTGATTGGTTTTAATTAAATGGCAACACTGTCAATCTGCCACATGTAAGTGCAGGAAAGGATTGCCCAGCGGCGCCGGAATTACAGGAATTACATTTAAACCGCGAATTATTTTAAAAAAATTCATAACTCGGCCATTTTACAACTTACGAAAAGAAAAAATTGGATTCATATTCCTGACGTCTAGTACTATTGTCTATAAAAATATGACCCCACTCTAAGATTCATCCTGTATAACTAAAGAGGATAAAGCATTGCTGCAAGTTTCTAGACAGTAAGGCATGAGGCAACTTATCTGGTGATAGAATGTGAAGTAGTGGCTGAATTAATTTTGTCAGTGTCAGAAGAACAGTTAGAGGGTGCTATTTCTCAGTTTTAAACTGGTTAATTTGAATATTTTTCAGATAAATCAATTTTTCTTGGATAGGAATTTCAAGAAACGTGGTAATAAATCCTAAAAAAAGAAAATGAACAGAAAAAATTTATGAAATGCCACAATTAACATTTAAACAATAAAACTACATTATAAACATAGAATTTTAATAGTAAATTGGAAGTAAATAAATTTGATACAATTGTAAAAATATGTAATAAAATTTTTAAGGATAATCGATACATGTTATTTCTTATTATTTCAAAGGTATATGTATAGGTGATAGGTGACAAGTGTGATATTTTTAAATGTTGTTGATTTTTGAACAAAACAATCTTGATTAACTTCTCTCCCTAGTATAATCAGAAGGTTTAGCAAGGTTTAGATCATGAATGGATGAATTCTTATTTTGAAATATATTTACTTTACAAACTAAATCCCATGATTTTTTATAATGTCATTATCATACAAATGATCACCAAAATAATCAAATATTGATATCGGTGTTTTCTTAATAGTTTTGGTTATTAATACTAACGAAAAGTCTTTTACTTTATTCGTACTCCAACTATTAGTTTTAATGAAAAATCGAAAATATTTTTCAGTATCCTGACATACATTTATTACCAAAAGTAGAGGTGTTGTAAGTTTCTTGTATTCTTTTCTTTTTTGTAAAAAAATAATTTCCAGTTATCTAGTTTACTTGCAATTTTTTAAAAAATTTCTAGCTATCGTAGAACTCGAGATATCGAGGTCCGACGCACTATTGCCCCACCCTGTATACTGGCAACGTTGCATGTTTATTAATAAAAAGGATATTAGACTGTTTATTCTAAGTGACCTCAAAACAAAGGATCCAATGCTTTATCCTTTTTACTTATAATTCCATGATTAAGATCATAGTTTCTTGATTTTATAATGCACACTATAAATTAATGAAACGCAAAAACCCATTTTTCATACTGAAATTCGAGAAAAATTGAAATTTACTCTATTGATATTCAGTGGTGCCTCGGATGGGAATGGTATCAAGACTAATTGAAATCCTGATCAATCCTAAATAAAAATTTCCATAATCGCTCTGGTCAGAAAAACAACCAGAAGCAGTTCATTTAACAATATCCAGCTGTTCATTATTCAAGAATTATTCTTCACTCACAAAAACTGTCTATATGGCAAATCACTTGGCAGATGTCAGTCAGGTAAAGTGCTAATGAACGCTAATAGAATACCCTTTTGCGTTAGGTATACGTGATTATGATTGTCACATAAATTCTTAACGTAATTAATCATATTTGACAAAATGTCAAGGAAAAAATCGCAAATCCTATGCTCTAAACATACTCTGCTTTTACCGTTTCGTCAATGCTTAAACAACTACTAAACAAAATAGTAAAATGTACTCTTTCACTTCCAAGGGCTTGTTGAAATATGAACCGTCATGGATGATTTATTTGATTTTAAACACTGCTAACCAATTTAACAAGACTGATTCATAAAGCGAAAATGGAAAGGATAAAAGAACATAATATAAGGATACTGCCTCTCCCTACGTATTGTTGAATTAATTGTTTAATTAGCGAGATTATGTTATTTAACACGGATTTGTAATAACATCTAACACCATAATATGTTAATATCAGGTCATAAATTATAAAAAAGAGTTAACCTGTTATATAAAAGTATTACATTTGAAAACTTTATGAGTCATATTCTACTAGAATCTCTTAAATATATTAACATACACTGGACTTAAATCGACATCCGAAGATTAACCTAAAGTAATAGTGGCAAAGGGTAATCGCTAGGAAGTGTACTTATTTCAAAACCGTGTATTTAATCTCAACATTAGACTTTTCTAATTGGAGAAAGTCACAAACGAATCGGAACTTTGAAAAATGTTGTTTACAAACGTTAATCTTATTAAATAATGTATATTTATGTATACTGGTAATAAAAACTGAATTGACAGCTGTGACGTGAATCCTTAATAGTTTATAATTCCGAATTTGTACAATACAGATTTAAATGTCCTATACCTATCTCAAAGAAATTAATGTATAAGCAATTGTTGATTTAGGGAGTGCTTTATTTATACAGAACATTGTTTCATCATTAGAAGCATCAATGAGGAAAAGTAAGGGTAGATCTTAGATAAATCTATGGTGTGACAGAAAATATAAAGAGGCTCTTGCAAATAAAACTAAAGCCTATTGAAGGTATAATTTCGCTGGAAAGGAAGAAAACTGGAATAATTGTAAAATATGAGATCTATAAGCAAGCTCAATGATTTAGAAAAAACTATAACACGACAGGTATTATCCTCTAGATAAAATATTGGAAATTTAATAAAAAAACACAGAGAATGACAATATGTAGAAAATTTAACAATTGACAATTTAAGCTACACTGATGTGTTGTGAAAACATGGAAGAATAATTGTTTTGAGACCTGCATTTATCATAACTGTGGGTCGTTAAAGAAAACCGTTTATGTCAAACAATTAAAAAATTACCACACTTGTGTGGGTGCTAAGGCATCTCTAAATAAACTGAACTTTTCGAATGTTTTATTTAGTTAATGATTAGCTTATTACAAAAAAATATTTCTGCCCACAACATATCGTGAATAATGCAGGACCTTCTGTTCCTTGGCTGCGTTTCATGGTCGTCTTATATATTTATTGGCAGGCGCCAGAATTGCTTTGTTCTCCATCTAGGCATTGATTGAAATTTGTTCCAGCTATAGAACTTGCAGATGGTCACAATGTTTTGCCATCAATTTTTGCACATACGTAAGCGCCCTGACAACCTCATTTATCTTTTCTCCCATCAACTAATGTCCCATAAGAGATCTGCTCAATTTACAACCTTGCACTTTTATGATGTGACATGATCATACATTAACATTCTAAAATGACCTAAGACAACGAGTCATCTCCAAATACGAGCTTATTATTCGTTGATACGGTAATCTCAATATTACACAATACGCTTGATTTATTTGAAGATACAACGTAGGTCAGAGATTCGTGTTTCACATGTAGTGCAAGGACGGGATTACTACTGTCGAGCCTGTTGCTATAGAAATGATATGGGACCTCGATATTATCAAACTCCTACGATTTAGGCTTTTACAATTCATTGTAAACAGGTAGTAAACACTTTAAAATGAGGATGTATCTGCAGCTGGTTTATTGCATCATTGGAGAAAAATAATAAAATAAATGTAAAAGAAATACTTCTGATCTTATAAAAGTGTTTGATTTCAGAAGTGATAAATGATTTATTTTCAATACCAAAGTTTTTAGGTATGCGGAATTAAGCGAAATGCGGTACGACATTTAATTTTTTTTATCTTCTATTGAAGGACGGGACTTTTAAACATAATTTCAATGCAGAAAATTTAATGATGTTTCTTTTGTTTTAATAAAATCAATTATAAGTTCAATTTTTGGAGATGTTCTTTATCAAGGACATTTACTTGTTGTTTTATTACGAAATTGAGGGAGATATAAATTTGTAATTTGCACACCTAAAGAAAGTAGGGAATTCTAAATAGGTTGATCAATTAAAAAAATATAGCAAAGGATGAAGTATTTTTAAAGAAAGATGATATATTAATTTTCTCTCATTAGTCAATAGACAAGGTATATTTTACTATAAATGATTTCAGGATTCAGGTATAGAGATGAATATCTTCGATTAACTTTTTGCATAATCCATTCAGATTTCTAAATATTGGTAATATATTATTTAATTTTTTCTCTTTAAGTCACGAACGACAGGATATTTACTTACTGTGGTCAACTAGTGTCAACTACCTCATATTGTAAGCGATACAAGAAATTCCGTAAAGGATAAAGGCAGATAAATCTCAACAGGTAGGTATACAATATTTTTAATCAATGGGTTACATAGTTCACTGAATTAAACCTTTGTCTCGACCTTTGTGTTCTTTTTGGAAATAGTTTACGAATTATACAATGAACTATATACAGGGTGAATTCCAATAACTCATTTTAAGAGGGGGTTTCTGTTGATGTTTATAACACAAATTACCAATAAAAAAATATAAAAAAGAAAGTTGAAAAACTGACTTACCCTACGTAAAATTCTGGTAAACTTTTGAGTACCGCTTCGTCGCTCTACTGACCCACTATGGGGTGAACAACATACCTTGTATCCAAGTCAGAGGCTCCAAGTTCTAACGTAAAAAATGTGACAAAAAATGTCTAATAAAGTTAAGCCGCCGTTCGACGGCCTTTCATAAATTTGCGGTCGGAGACAAGTTAATTGACAATAACAGCAAAAACTAGTGAATTTATGATTGCAAAAAACAAAGTGAATGCCAGAGGCAAAGACCTATCCTGATTTATTTTCTGTTGATATAGGTCAGTTACGAAGTTCTGAAAATGTTGACGTATTTTAATTTATTTTCATTCTCGAAAACTACAGGGTATATATTTTTTATTTTTGGTATATGGCCTTATCATTAAGGGACCTACCATCCCTTGAAATTAAAATGAGTTATTGGTATTCACCCTGTATATTTTGCTAATAAGACAAATTTCAGAATATGTAACGAGTTCTGCTTCATTCCAGGGTTATTCTCTCTCTCTCTCTCTCTCTCTCTCTCTCTTAGGTCCTTTTTAAATAATAAGTCGTTTTCTTCAACAATTTATTTCAACAAATTGATTTACAATTATTAGTATTTTATACAATCAAATAAATCTTGCTTCTTGCTTCTTCAATTTCAAACTATTATTTTTGTTCTTGTTGCCATCGCCACCCCCTGGTTCTCCTGGTTCACCACAATGATCACCTTATTTTTATACTAAACTATGTATTGTTCTATAGGGGCGGCGTTTTACAAGTGATTCAAGAAATATTTCTCTGGATCATTGCTTATAATATTTTTATTTATTCAATTCTTTTATGTAGAGCTTAAATAAAAGCTGAAATCTTACCGATTATAATAATAATAATAATATTAGATAATAATAATAATCGCTTTTTAGAAAGCATGAATTGTATTATCATGATTTACAAAAATAAACCAAAGGCGAATTCTAAAGTTACTCAGTCTCATAAATAAATAATGTATAAAACCACACACAAACAATTACGGATTTTATTAAAAAATTTAGTTAGTTAATATGTCGCTTAAAACTAACTCTAATATAACACCACATAATAATATCAGTACAGTAACTTGGTGATTTCACTTCGGACTAATTCTATAGAATTTATAAATTTAAATATTTTTGGATACCTAGTTTGATTCAAAATGGGACAAATATGAAATATTAAGAACGAATAATGGTGCTTTTTCGTTGGGGGCGAATTTCACCCCAACTCAGGGATTGCGAAGAAAAAAAGTGACTATTGGAACATATGGATCGTCGAATTCAACCCCAAAAACCTCCCTATATACCCGTCGAGTTACAGGGGGATGAAAACTTTGATTTTTAAGCAAAAAAATATTGATTCTTTATTGAAAGTTTTAAACAAATTACTTAAAGTAAGGCCCATATTTTCGAAAATGTTTGTCATAAAAAAAAAGTTAACTTATGAAACAAAAAAATTATCCATAAAAGAAATTGTTTAGGCTCATCGTTGCCGAGAAGCAGTTCATGTTAGGTGCCTTTGAACGTCATAAAAAGTACACGCGCTTCAAACAGTCATAACTCTGGTTCAAAAAAACATACTTGAACCAAATTAAAGCTTATTACATTAGCTTAAAACTGTCTCATAGCAAATTTAGATATCTGCTAAATGAAAAATGATACAAGGAAAATAAAGGAAAAATTTTAATTTTTTATACAAAAAGTGTCTGTTTTTTGGTTCCAGTAAATTTCATATTGAAATTGAAATTGAATTATTCCAAATCGTGTTTTCTGTTAGCCCTAACTATTATGAATACGCTCAAATTTTTTTGACGGCCATGGATGCATTATCTAAAAGAATTTACACTTAATGTATTTTGAAAATTTTCGAAAAAATGTTTTTTCCTTGGCTTTAAGGTTAAATAACTTAGCAGGGAAGAATCTTAGCCGAATGTTACTAGAGACAAAAAATTATGGCAATAAACTAAAAAAATGTTTTTTTTTATTTTTTTGATAAAGATGATAGCTTAGGAGATATAGAAGTGTTTGAATTAAGTCATAATGTTTTTTTTGAAGCATTTAAGATGAATATAGAAAAATTGACAAATTCTGTACTATTTTGACCTACCTGAACTTAAAGAGGATTAAAAGACCTTCAAGATCCATTTTTTGGATTATTTTTAGCGTTAATTACAAATCGCCTCGTTTAACAAATTACGATATTGCTCATTTGGCGGTAACTCAGTACTTTTGTTAATTATTGTTTTTTTTACTTTAGGGATTTCTTTCACCCTCTTAGGGGTAAGAGCAATTATGTGTCTTATTATTATGAGTCTTATTATGTCTCAAAATAATATAACAATCTGCTAAGAAAGTCATAATTTCTCAAATTAAACAAAAAATAATTAATTCACCTATTTTACCTCTTTTATATCAGCCATATTGAGGATATCACATTCGTGAACAGCGACCCCAATGTTGATTTTCACCTTCTTAGGGGTAAAAGCAATTATTATTCTTATTAGGATGTAAGTTTTATTCCAAAATATAAGAACTTGCAAAAAATAGTTCTACTTGCTCAAAACAAACAAAATAGAGCAAATTTTTCATTGTACCCCAATTATATCGGCTATATTATGAATTTTAAAATTTTGACTTCAGATTTGTAATCAGCGGCCTCAAAGAAATTTTTTCAATAATTAACACTTAATACTTGAGTCAGTATTAAATTTTGAAATTTAAGGGTCGTTCTCATCCTCATAGGGGTAAAGCACATCTATTCCTTTTTAATATTTGAGGTTGATATTCTAAAGCTAAGTTTTGCCTAAAGTTTAAGAATACGCAAAAAAAATTCCAAGCCATTATAGATGTATAAATATTCCGTTTTTGAATATAGTCTTTTATTTGCTAATCTGTTTCAAAAGATATTATATTATTGTTTTTTTTAAATAATAAATAAACATCCTTGACGATAAATGTTATAAATATTATTTATAATCAATTTCATAGATACTAGAGCACTGGATGTATGTTTAAAAATTTCATCCACTCGAAGAATACTTAGAATAATAAAACGTCATGCCAATTCGCTTGATTTTTTAAGGATTTTTTTTTCACAAAATTTGTGCAATTAATCTATAATAATCTAATTAATCGAATTTATAAAAAATTCAAAAACAAATGCCAGCTGGTTTAAATAAATGACGATTTTTGAACGGTCCATCATTTTTTTATTTCATGTATTTTTATAAGTTTACTAGGTGGCTGTGGTAATCAGAAAATTCTTAGCTTTCATTTAAGCACAATATAGAAAAATCGAAAAACAGACAAAAAATGTATACATAAAAATTTAGGAGCCTTTTTTATTGGTGTGCCTAATTCTTTCGCGAGTCCATCACAAAATTTGTAATAACTAATTTTATGATCGATTTTAACGATCTTGGCCTTAAATTAAATACAGAAAACTGCTTTAAGAGACAGAACTAGACAAAAATTTAAAAAAATAATATGAAAAAAGAAATTTAATGTCAACTAATTTAAAAATCGAATAGTAAATAAAAAATTTGTATAGGTGAAAATCTGCACAATGTTTACCTCCGATAAAAGTGTCGCGCTTAAAAATATTTTTTACTATTTAAACGAAAAAAAAATTAAATAATTTTTCAATACCTTTGTAACCTGCCACCAGGAAGACAAAGTATAATATGTTGATTGGTCAATAAATAATTGATATATAATGTTTATGTGGTAAGTCAATAAAAATATCATTAAAATAAAAGAAAGTAAGTTTATTGTATGCATTTGTACCTAAAAAAGTGTTTATATGATAATCGTGGCCTGTAGATTACCTTTAATAACTATTATGACTTTTATTTGGTGACGAAAATCGTTTACCAAATATATCATTATGTAACAATAAATAATATTACGTGAACAAGCCATGGTGTAGAACCCCCCCCCCCCAAAAAAAAAACTTGTAACAGCAAATATTATCAATTTACACCATATATTTTGTTATAGTAATTATAAAGAGAGGACTAATACAATGTTCAAATTTAAAAATCCTAATAGATCTCCTGACCATTCCTGAGCAGTGAGAATGCACGTAGTTGGTGGATTTATCTGCTCACCAAGAATTTATAAATGTATAATTTCTTTGACTATATTATAAAACGTTGCAATTCTTCTATTTACTAACAAGATTTGCGCTGCTTAGTACGAATAATTTACTTTTGTACTAACGCTTTTAATATTTCGTCTCTTAGTCCAAAAAGTAGTAGCACAATAATTTTTTCTCACTGAAGGAATTCTTGTGCAGGATATTCCCTCATTCAGGACTGTCTTTAGATCCTTATTAAAGATTTGGCATTGGACTCAAAATCTGGCCATCTTATTTATCTACACGTTTTCTATAACCCCAGTGTACTGAATTACATTATATTTTCCACAAAAAGAAGCAGTCTTCAAACAGAACCCTGAGGTATTCTCATTTTAACTTTTGTGTTTGAATCTTCTCTACATGTATGATAGTGTTCATAAATCAATGGATGTGAGGATCTTTGTTATAAATTCTAATACACTCCCATCTCTCCCACCAAATTTATGTTGATTTGAGAATGATCGCTTCCGCAAATATTTGAAACGGCAAATTACAAACTGAAATAAATCCTTGTTAAGTGCCTTTTTTTTGTTTCAAGTTGATCTTTTTAAAAGATAGAAGCATAATTAACTGTTCTAGACTATTAAATGTTTGATTTACATGCCGCTCCTTTTGTATAAATGCCAATGGACTAAGCGTATAATAACTGCATAATATTTATTTTTCTGTTTTTACATGTTGCATCTATAAGTACTTGTTTAATTAAGAGTGCGGAATGCAGTTTGATTTGATTTATATTTTAACTGACGATTATGCAACAAGAGTTCGGGGTGAATAATATTCTATGAGGAGTGAATTTAAGAAGATAAAGAGAAGTGTTATTTCTTGTAACTGAGACCATAATTAATAATATATAAAACAGTTATTAATTAAATCCCACGTCTGAAATTTGCATGCATATATATTTACGTTGTTAAAATGTTTGGATATACAACGGTCATCCATTCCTGTGTTTTTCTTCCATTCTCAAGGCTAACTCTGCATCAGTTGTTTTGAAGTTTGATTCTGTTTTCTAATTAACTAAATCTTCGTGATATATGTTTTATTTGATTGCAGTCATCCATCTCAGCGTACGTTTTAAAAGGCGAACTGTGTTCACCAATTCTGTAAATTAATAGTGTTTGATTATTTTCAGCATCAGCACTTTTGGGGAGGGAAGAAACTTAGTAGTTATGTAAATCTAGATAATTTGTACTGTATTATCTTGAAAGTAAATACTTTTGACTAATAGCCGTCTATCTACATTTATCTGTCAGATCAGATCGTACACACGTTACATCCTTAAAAGCAAAATGTAGTAGACTTTTTTTACTGCTGACATGCAGTGGACAATTTAATAAATTTATTAAATCGTCCTTGTTCCAAAAATATACCACACATTACATTTGCATTTACTTAAGATTTATGATCTGAAATCACACCGTAAGAGATTACTTTGAATTATTAACTACTGTGTACTGTATTGTGCATCTTTCCCGATAACATCTAACCTGCTCTTATGGTTTATTACGGTTCAATGTAAGTATTTACAACGTACGTCGCAATATTTCTAAGGTTGTGTGAAAACTGCCATGAATAGTTATTGTTAAAAGTACCAAAAGGTAAACAAGCAAATATACTTAGTAATTAAGCTGCCTTGTGTTTTCTCATCAATCACTATTAGTCAAAGGATCAATTTCAATACTGTCGAAAAACTTAATTAACACTATAACGTTGATCGATCAGCGCTTGAAAATAAAATATAGAAACTACAGGATACAATTTTAGAATAGGTGTAGATGTCAGTAAACACATAGGTAAAAATTAACAGTTAATTTATATTCATTATATAATTATTAAACCATGTCCATTTAAATTACTTAAAAGACGAACAAAACTAGAGCAATAAATATAAAGTGTTTTAAGCGCAACTAAAGGACTCTTTTTTCCTATGAAACTTTTTCAGCGTGTTACAGCCTCTTAAAATTGATGACAAGCAACTGTGTCTTTTCATAATAACCTTTAAATGGATTGATGCTTGGTTGTATAGTATAATAACCATCAGATTACTTTTAATTTGGGCATCATGCTCATTAGAGGAAATTGTACTGCGGTTCAGGGTGTGTCCTACATAAGATGGCACGGTAAAGTTCAAGACCAAATCTTTCTTGTCTTACAACGAACGAATTGTGTGATATCCTATTTAATTTAGTAACAGTTTTGCCAGTTGCGGTTTTTCGTGCAACCAATCGTTCTTGAGAAATTTACAAAAAAAAAACAGGAATGTCCAAAAAATGTAATTTAATATTATATTGAAAGCAAGGAGTATTTTTATTTATTTATTTACGACACTATTCTACAGGCAACTAACTCAATTATAATACAAGATAAGAGGGCAGGCTAAAAAAATAAATCACGTGCATAAATAAAGTAACTTTTTTTCTTAATGAAAGAAGGGGGTAACTGGGGAATATCGTATTGCATTAGTTCAGTGTAGCTGACTTTTTTTGATTTTTTTGCTTTTCCCCCTGTAACTATACTTATATTTCCATTTCAACATAAGAGACTAGTTTAAAATTTATTATGACTTTTTTTGAGAGTGGTGTATTTAAAAATCAACGACAAACGGAAACTGGAGATTCTTCGATCCAAAATAAGACGAAAATTGAGATAAATGTTTTTCCAAAAATGTTTCAAACCTAGCGACAGAATTTAAATAAAAAAAATTTTTGTAAGTTAGGTAGGTTAATCCCATATGAGTAATTGTTCATATTGTGGAAAAAATAGAATAATACTCATAAAATTCCTTTATTGGACGTTACCGGTTTCGAGAACAACTTCACATCCTCAGATGTAACAGAAATTTTTATTTAATATTATGTACTGTATGTACCTATCAAATTAAATAATAAAAGTATTTTAAAATGTATTTTCTTACTTAAATTCAAACGTGACAATACAACGGATTAAAATCAAAATATTTTTGATTAATCCGTTGTATTGTCACGTTTGAATTTAAATTTAATCAGTATGCTCTGAGTAAAATAATAACAATAACACAATTTTCGTTGCCTAATAAAGTAAAACCAATTTTGTTTAAACAGTTTTAATATGTAGTAATAACTCGTGTAGTACATTTAATACAGTTATTAACTATGTTATATTATTTTAGGTACAATGTTGTAAAACTAATTTTCTGCAATGAAAACGATTTAACAAGCGAAGGTCGTACCTTTACATTCACAAATCGTCCCATTATTCTGTAAAACTAATTGCATAGGAGAGATACGTAATGGTTTTAACACAAAAAGGTGCTTTTATAATTTAAATTGTTGAAATTAAGGACGTAGATTTCTCAGCTTGTCATCAAGTACTATCTATCATTTTTAACTACCAAAATAGCAATAGTAGTAGGTAGTAATTGCCGCCAAATTACGCTAGACATAAATCCTTTAAAAATAACATTGGATATATTACGAATATACTATGGAAGTTTCATTTTATGTGCTCTGTTTTTATGACTTCCACTTTGAGCTCAACAGCCTTTATAGAATAATTTTAGTTTATGGTAAAATAAATACGAGAAAGTGCAATGAAGATCTTGTTAAAATTAAGGAAGGTTTAAAATTTTTGTGTTTTCGCAAAATTCGCCAAAAATCTATAGTGCGTCAACCTCCTCTCTCATATCCAACGATATGTCACACGATTACAGTATAGGCAAATAATAATAATAATAATAATAATATATAACAAATAAAAGGGAATAAACATATATTATGAGAAGTGTCACATTAATTAAAGGTAAAATTCCACAAAGATATAAAAAACTGTCATGAGATATTATCATTATTGATTATTATTGTAAAAAAGTCCTCTTATAAAATCCTGACGGATTTGATTGATTTTAGTAATTAATTACTTCTTTTCTAAGAATGACTCAGAGTGAGGTGCAATGTTTAAATTTATAATGATTATTTCATTTGAATTTGCAATCACTAGCAAACACAAAAACGATTGTCGGATAATGTGAATGTGAAATGGATAAAAGCTAAATATCTAAAGGGAGAATGTTTCTCATTAGGTATGCAAAAGTTTATGGGGGTAAAGTGTTATTACCTAAATACCAACCTTTTACTAACAAGGACCGATTCATTTGATGCGAAAATTTATTAAAAAAATTGTGTGGCTTAATAGAAAATTTGCATTAAGATTGTCTTTTTATTTCAAAATATATTTTTATTGGAATTGATATTACTGGCATGTGCTTGCATATATCGTCATTATTCCTTGTTGAAAGTTATTCAAAATAGAAGGAAAGATATTGGGGATGAAACATCACTTACTGCAAAACGTGCATCAAAATAACTGCTAGTGACCAAAATGGAAAATCTGGTATCTTCTCAAGACGAAACAGGTACTTGGATGATTTTATATAAATATTAGCGATGCAGCTGTGAAATGCTTAAATATTGTTTGTGTATTTAATGAAACCGATATTTTGGGTTTAGGTTGTAAGTTTGCCTTACTGTTATAACAGTCTTGCCGAGCTGTTCTACTATTTATTTCATACTTTGATAACCAGTTTTTACTATAACATGGTTCTTTCAATAATAATACTCGAATTAATTAGTCTCTAGACAGAACCACTACCCACAAAATATAATACGAGCCCTCATTAACTATAACTATGTCTTACTCCTTTACTCATTATAGATCAACCACCTGTATTGGACACTGATATCACTCACAAAACGTGTTTATTCCATATTTCCTGATCAATGAAATTGCCAACTATATTGTCAATAAAACAAAATAATCTCAAAACACTTAATACTATTTATTTACAAATGGAAACGGAAAATGGTGAAAAACAAAACAATAAATGGAAAATACGTGGAATAAGTCCCAGTACAACATGAACTATTAAAACAAAACAATATGCAAATTCGCTCTAACTTAAAATGCTAGTTGGCAATGGCAAAAGTGGATATCTAGCTTAACGCATGGACAACATTTATATGGGTTCAAAAATATCTCGCAAACCACGGTTAAGTATCACTAGGATTTCCAGAAAATAGACAAACGTTCTGGAATCCTCGAATAGTGGAAAGTAGACAAACGTCCACTAATTTAATCAACAACACAAAACAAAAATGAATGACTGACTCTACATATATTAACAAACAAAATCAGAAAACACAGAACAATCATTACACTATCTTTATTTCTTTCTCGCGAAACTAGAGACGATGTTGTCAGTCGAAAAATTAAACGAAAAGTGATTTCTAAAAGTTTCAGGATATAGCACATCAGGTTCGAACCATCGCCTGAGGGGCTGTTGACTTGCGGGGGTTAGTTAAGTTAAAAGAATTGACCAATTGAAGCCCGCCCCGCCTCTGAGTATCCTACTTTAGGGGTTGAACCTGTTTACTTTGCCAAGCCGACGTGGTGGAAAATTACTATCTTAGGGCAAGTGCCTTGGCTCCGCTAAATAAGTTTCCATACGCCTCGTATTAATTAATTAACCTAATCATGAATAAAATTCCTATAAACTATTTCTATACAGATAAGTCCAGGATGCTTCGAACACGACAGGGATTGGGACGAATATATGAGTGGCCGACAACTCGCCTCAGTTCGAAATTTGTACATTACTACATTAGGAGAAGGGAGCTGTCGCCTGTCAGTGGCCACTCACTGCTCGCTCAGCAGTCAGCACTGTTATTAGTATCTCATTACACAAT
Organism: Rhagium mordax; assembly: GCA_963680705.1. Classification (NCBI taxonomy): domain Eukaryota; kingdom Metazoa; phylum Arthropoda; class Insecta; order Coleoptera; family Cerambycidae; genus Rhagium; species Rhagium mordax. The sequence goes on from OY796656.1 coordinate 122,300,376, forward strand.
AAAAAAAATAAGAGATAAAAAATGGAATAAGAAATAAGATAAATATACAATACTCATACTCTGGGCGATAAATTAGTTCTTTTTCGATTTAAAATTCAACTGTTCAAATTGTTCCTTGCTTTTCGGATATCATTATTTGTTAATTCTTTTCCATATTTTTTATTTCTTATTTCTTATCTCTTATTTTTTTCATTGTGTTGAAGCCTTAACCGTGTTAGGATGTAGAACTCATGTCCGAAAGAAATTTGATTTACGTTTCGAAATATTTCTAACTTCAATAATTCATCCTAGATAGGATTAATTATTGTAATTTTGAAAAAATCTCAAAACACATTTAAATATTTCCATTGTTCGTTTTTCGCAAGAAAAATTATACAACATAAAATTAAAATTAATTGTCGCTGCACCTCGAGTGTTGCAGGTGTAATAAAATTTATTATAAAAGAATCCAAACAAAGAATAGTAGACACGAGAGCCATCGGCTACCGCGCGGAGATCCACGATTCCCACCATTGTGTCCGCTTGCCTACAACGGGCACAAGTAAATCGTGCAAACTAATACCCATGTTCGAACCTCCTCGGTCTTTACTGTATAGCACCTGCATTCGCAAACTCGAGCTGAGGGAAACCCATTCTTAAGATTCATTTACTATTGGGACAAAACCTAGCTCAGGTTATGTTATTCAATTTACTCCGTAGATAGAGATATACCTTCAGGTATGATCGCTTAATTGAGCAACTGCCCTACCCTATTAAATAATCTGCTCATGTGATAACTACCTGTCCGGCCGTTACTATGTATGTATAACCCAAGATAACTTTCTATAACATTTAGCAAAAGGTCTCGGATTAATGGTCTTTCGGACGCTCGCAATGTATCCCAAAACATGTGGTTTCAATTTACTGACCTAAGTAAGGGTTTCTAAAAGATCGTATAGAAATGTTAAAAGTGCACGTTATAAATCAATCTGTACAGAGGGTTTTGAATTTGTTTCTTGATTTATAAGTTTTCAAAAAGGAAGCAATAACACTTGAAGTTGACTTATTTATTATTTAAAGAATGACCCTCTTGTTAACTTTTACAAAAATATTCGAGCTATGGCTAAAAGTGTCTTTTCTGGGAAAAGCAAAAGAACTGCTATTTCTTTAATGGTAATTACAGTTTAAAAATGAAAGACTTCTCATACTGGGTGTTATCTCCAATCCCACGTACTTGTAACGAGTTGTACATTTGTTACAGTGTCTCCACTGTTAGCCAGTTTTTGCCAAAAACATTGGTTGATTCAAGACACTAAGACACAGAAAATATTAATGGATTAATAAAAGAAATATTCCTAAGTTGGTAAGTTAAAGTTGAATCAACACAGTTTTCTCTATGAGAAAAGTTTTTTCGTCAAGTCTAGAACCGAAGTATCATGGCTGGATGCTGGAAAAAGAAGGATGACAGGAGCATCAGCACCCGAAGCAGTAGTGGAATTTCTGAGTTGTTCTTACTCGAGGTAAGAATAACTGCCATCAAGCACATTGTAAATCAGTTAAAATGCACCAATGCGTGTAAGGTAATAAAGTGTGATAACATGAATGACCTGGATGTATGGAAAATGATTTAAACTTTTACCAGAATAAACGTTTTGTAATAATTCTTATCATCTGTCATATTAGACTGCCAGCCATTCCCATTAGCAACTGTCTGCTTTTACAATCATGGTTCTTTGGCATTCTTATACATCAATACACATGCGATATAAAGGAAAATTAGTACCCACAAATTATAGGCATATATTGGCTAGTTCATAGAGTTTGGATATATTTATAATAATTAATAGCTATTAGGAGCTTAAATAAATTTAATGTTATTAGGACCATAAGCTACAAAGTAACGCTAGTAACTCTTGTTAACAAACTAGTACTTCAAATGTTAAATCGTATTTAACTTTTCATCAACTGGTTGTGTAACGCTAATTATAATGGCTTCTACAGTTATCATTATTATTAATTCCATTAATGTACCGTAAAATTAGAGGCTGCAAATAATGCGCTGAATCTAAAGATTTTGAAATAGCTTATTGTCGTGTCTGTCTATTGAAGTTACACGATACGATGATACATTGGGCAAATTCATTCAATGAATTAAAATGGGACAGGTTTTGATATAATCAGTCACATTTGCGTTCATACCTACCACCTACCTTGTAATATTCGACTGAGTAGGTTTACCTAATTATCCTTGAATTCAGATTTAGCATCTAAAAATACATGTCCTAAAACTGAAAAATCAATTTAAAAAATAGATATTAATCAGAGAAAATAAAAAATATAAATTTTCGCTAATATGCATCTTGCACTTTAAATGCCCATGAGTTAACTTTGTGGCTCAATAGTTTCATATTTTTTTTAAACTTATGTTCACTTTTTATGTCACCTTCATGATTTTATACATAAATGATCAATTGTTACCCTATGCCGCAGCACCATACCAAAATCTGCATTATGTGATTTTAAACTTAGCTTGCCTTATTTTGATAAAACAATATTATGTCTTGTCAATTAACTTTGGATTTATTAAAGTTACGCCACAACGTTGACTATGTTGAATTTCTCCTTAAAGAGCTATGTACCGATTTGCACAATTTATTGTAAGGGTCCAAACAAGGAATTTCCTCATTGACATTTAACAGACAATAAATTACTTTTTGATTTACCGAAAAAATACAATACAGTGTGCGAAATAGAAAGTGTAATAAAAACTCCATTTAAAATTTTTTACGACGCAACTTTATTCTCTAGTTAAAGATTTTTTAAAATATCGTTTTTGTTTCATATTGTAATATGATAATTTTTGGGGTTTGGTTCCGTATACGTTGCTGTGGAATATTACAACTCGCTGCTACTGATGATGGTGTGTAACGTTTAACAATTTTTGTTACATCTTAGTTGATACATTGATTGTCAAATGTTTATTTTTATTATTTTCTTATTGTACGTAATATGCTTTGATTGAAATGGTCGTAGACAAATTATATGAATTACTAAAGAGTGGAAGTGTGATTTTTCTCCCTTGAGAGGAGTTTACGTGCTTACGTACTTCCCTCTCTAGTTAAACAAATGGCTATTGAAATTGGCAAACTTATTTGTAAATATTAACTCAAACGTTTCATTTACATTTGCATTCGCATTTTCCAGTTATTATAATAAATTGATGATACATGTTATAATTTATTAAATCATTTTGTATTGCAAATTGCATAATCGAGATTGAGGTCAGTATACATCAATACATTTACTCTGATAAGTACACAGTTTCAGTAAATACTATCTGGCAGCAAATGCAACACAATCATTAGACGAAGTGATAATTATTGTATCTCAATTAATTTTGATTATTATTGCTCGAATAAAAATCAAGGTCTTTTATTATTGATCATTGCTCATATGTTACAAAATGTGGTAATTAAAATAACTGCAAATGACTATTATTAATATAGGTACTCGATTTGTGTGAACATTAGCCGCCTGGTTCAATATCATGTTATTATCGACTAGGTTAGTTACCTTTTGTTTTTGTAGCGAAACAGCGCCAGTGCCAATAATTTTTTTTCAAAAAAAAATTCTTAGCAGTTAGAATGGTCAGAAAATTTTGGATTAATGGTATAATATGGGAAAACATCGATTGGACCCCAACAATTAACCAGAAGAATGGTGGGGATGGGAAAAGGGGTGTTAGTAGGGGTGAAACGTGTTTCTTTACGATTTCCGGCAAAACTCGACCTCCTATCGTAAAAGTTAAATGCAAAAGTTGTAGATAATTGAAAGATCTACAACTTTTATTTCAGTCATTTTTCAACATAACCCCAAAACTATTGAGAAAAACGCCAAAAACCAATTTTTTGATTTTTTATTTTTATCTCCCACAAAAATGATTCGATTTTAATAAAAATATGGTGAAAATGCACATTTTTGTGAAATAAGCTGTAATTTCTTTTTGAAGCGAAATGTTTATTTTTTGATTTTATTGCGATTTAATTTGAAAAAAGGCCTAATTTTCAATAAAAATAGTTGATTAACAAAATTTTGATTTTTGAAAATTTCAGGACGGAATTTTTTTCGTTGAAACCTCTACTTTAAGATGGTGTAAAAAATCATACTGTTCCTATGGAAAAACGTTGTCAATCATTGTCATTGGGAGAAACCAAAACAAAAATCGTTTCAAGATCGATTTTTCCGTAAATGTCACGAACTCTTCATTGTTTATCGAAATGAAGTGTTGATAGTGAAGCAAAATGGTTATTTCAATGTAATATCAAATAAGGGAACTTTGATTAACCGTTTAAGGTAAACAAGCATAAGAAGATGCCGATGCTCTAATTATTAATACGACCATTGAGGTAGCTGACAATCCCACTAAAATCATAGTCAAGATATTGATCTTCTAGTTCTGTTAAACCAATTGAGTTCAAATAATATTAATATTTGTTTTTACAAACCAGGTTTAGGTAATACAAAAACACATTCTATACCTCAAATAGCTTCAAACGTGAATGAATTTTTACATTGTTTTTCTGTGAGACGACTTCCAGTTTCGCCGGAAAAGGAAAAAACTACTGTAAAATCATTACTGGCTAACCAAAATTTATCAAATCTAGCAGAAATTTTTTATCGAGAAGAAAAATATGTCTGAACGAATTAAGATTTGAAATATATCAAACCGCTATGGTAAAAATTTCTTTCAATTTAGAAAAACTACCACCAACTGAAGGAGCAACTGAACAACACTGCTGCAGGGCCTATTTTCAAATTAAAACTTGCCTTGGTAGCAAACTTACATAGGGACTGGGGATGGAAACATCATCTAACTGGAATAAAGCCTAAATTGACAGAAAAATAATTAATTACTGAAGGTTTGTTAAAAACTATCTGCTGCAGCTGTGAAACTGGTTGTGACAGTAAAAGATGCGGCTGTAGCAAACATGGAATAAAATGCTCCATTTTATGCTTCAATTGTCACTGGCCCGAAAACTGTTCTAACGCTGAAAAACAACCATTAGAGGAAATCAGCGATTCGGAGGAAATTGATGACATAGCAACAACAAATTTTCAAATGAATATTGGAAATAATGATCTTGGTGAACTTGAGGATTTTGACGAAGTCGAAAACCTTGTCGGAGATCCTGAAGAAACCGAAAACTATGTTGAATCTGACGATGTAGAGTAGCAAAAAAATTAGATTAAAATAGAATTTTGATTTTATATTCCTACTTTGCAAACTGAAATAAATTTAAATTATTTGTTTTAACAAACTTATTTTAAATCTATTCTTGTCCATGAAGCATAAAAAAATTTTTTCTTGCACAAAAATGGTAATTTTTAGCAATTTTTTTCTGTAAAATTACTGTTTAAACAATTTGTTTTTCACCATCCCGAACTTTAAACGGTTAATCAAAATTCCCTTATATTACATTGAAATTACCATTTTGCATCATTCTCAACACTTCTTGAAAAGATCTTTGTTTTGGTTTCTCCCAATGACAATGATTGACGATGTTTTTCCATAGTAACAGTATGATTTTTTTACACCATCTTTAAGTAGAGGTTTCAACGAAAAAAATTCCGTCTTGAAATTTTCAAAAATCAAAATTTTGTTAATCAACTATTTTTTATTGAAAATTAAGGCCTTTTTTTCAAATTAAATCGCAATAAAATCAAAAAATAAATGTTTCGCTTCAAAAAAATTACAGCCTATTTAAGATACAAAAATGTACATTTTTACCAAATTTCATTGAAATCGAATCATTTTTGTGGGAGATAGAAACAAAAAAAATTGGTTTTTGGCGTTTTTCTCAATAGTTTTGAGGTTATGTTGAAAAACGGTTGAAATAAAAGATTTAAATCTTTCAATTATCTGCAACTTTTGCATTTAACTTTCCGATGGTAGGTCTAGTTTTGCCGGAATTCGTAATAAACCACGTTTCACCCCTAAAAACACCCCTTTTGCCACTCCCACCCTACTTCTGGTTATTTGTTGTCCAATCGAGTTTTCTCCATTTGCATACCACATTAATTCTAAGTTTTCCGACCATCCATATACTTCTATGAATTTTGTCGATTTTTGGCCTCTGAAAACCGGTTCGACACTAGACTATAATGTTTTAACATTTTAACAACCAATAAGTTCCTCATAAAAAAATTGCTACTCTCTATTTCGCAGCTTAAGTCAAATCAGAATTAAGATGACTTGTCAAACTGTCAAATATTTCTGCAATAATTGCATTAATACATTTTTGCAATTTAGTTACGAAAAGTCATCTTTTTGACACTGATTGTCATTGTCAAAAGTAGTTCATTTTAGCACAAGTGCTAATATGAGATTTCATTTTAACACTTGTGCTAAAATGAGTTTTTATTTTATCACTTGTGCTAAAATGAGTTTTCATTTTAACACTTGTGCTAAAATGAGTTTAGTCACATAAACAGATATTGCGACAGATCCATTTATTTTTACTAAGAATACAACATAAATATTAAACGTACAACATTTTTATTGAGAAAACACTTATCTTATTTATTATATTATGTTAAACGTAAAGAAAACGTAACAAAAATTTTATTTTTTTCGTAACAACTAAATTGCAAAAAATATTGTATAAAACACGATGCAAAACTGCGTGTTTTTTGCACACGATGAGTTGGACCACTCGCTACGCTCATGGTTCAATCTTCACATCTAGTGCAAAAAACACGCACATTTTTTATAAATAGCTATTTATTACCACAGAAACTAAATTATGTGATATATCACACTTGCGGATTCTTAAACTTTAGGGTTTCAACTGCAAATAAAGGAATAGATGTGCTTTTACCCATAAGAGGGTGAAAACCACATTTGAAGTTCAAAATTTAATACTGACTCCAATATTAAGAGTTGGTTGTTAAAAAATTCACGTATATGTGTTTCAGGTCGCTGATTACGAATATCAAGGCAGAATTTTTGAATCCGCGTGCACTTCTAATATGGACGATATAATAGGGGTACAATGGAAAAACGTATTTTGTTTGTTTTGAGCAAATATAGAACATTTTCTTTGCAAATTCTTATATTTTAGGACATACAACTTATATCTTAATAAGAAAAATTATTGCTCTTACCCCTTATAAGAGAGTAAAAACCACCTCTAAAACCAAAAATCAGTAATTAACGAAGTAGTGAGAATAAATTATTGAAACTTATATTATTTATGTTTTTGGAGTCGCTTCACGAATGTGAAGGCAGAAGGTATAAATTTTATGTTGCACCCTCAATATGGCCGATATAAAAGGGGTAAATTGGATGAATTAATAATTTTTTGTTTATTTTGAGAAATTATAGGACTTTCTTAGCAGATTGTTACATTTTGAGACATAAAACTCATCCCCTAATAAGAAAAATAATTTATCTTACCCCTAAGAGGATGAAAACCACCCCTAATGCTAAAAAATCAATAATTAACGAAGTTCTGAGACTAAATTATCGCCAAACGAGCAATATCGTAATTTGCTAAAATGAGGCGCGCTTCTTATTTTGGTCATATCTTCTTTGCAATTAACGTTAAAAGTCAATCAAAAAAACATTTTGAAGGTCTTTTAATCCTCTTTAAGATCAGGTAGGTCAAATCTGTACAAATGTTGTCAGTTTTTCGATATTCATCTTAAATGCGTAAATTTAAAAAAAGAAAACGTTAAGAGTTAACTTCAAACACTTTTCTCACCTAACCTATTATCTTTATAAAAAAAAAAAACAAAAAGAGTAGCATTTTCCAAGTTTATTGCCATCATTTTTTGTCAGTGGCAACATTCAGCTAAGATGCTTCCCTGCTAAATTATTTAACCTCAAAGCCAAAAAAATAAATTTTTTCAAATATTTTCAAAATACATAAGTCTAAAATCTTTTAGATAATGCATTCATCACGGACAAAAACATTTGAGCATATGCATAATAGTAATGGCTAACAAAAAACACAATTTGGAATTTTTTTTTCAATTTGGAATTTACTGAAACAAAAAAATGGGAACTTTTTTGTAAAAAATCAAAATTTTGCCTTTATTTTCCTTGTATCATTTTTGATTTAGCAGATATCAAAATTTGCCAAAAGCTACAGTAATAACCTTTAATTTGTCATAAGGTTTTTTAAACCAGAGTAATGACTGTTTGAAGCGCGTGATCGTTTCAGGGCTACGTTTAAATGCACCTAACATCAACTGTATCTCGACAACGGTGAGCCTAAACAAATTTTTTCTCTTTGAGTAATTTGGTTAAAACCTTTGAAAAAAACAGTGTTTTTTGCTTAAGAATCAACGTTCTTCAACCCCTATAACTCGGCGGGTATTAAAGCAAAAAGAACGTTATAGGTGGTTTTTTTGGGGTAGAGTTCGACAATCTACACTTTCCAATAGTCACTATTATTTTGAAACCCCTAAGTTGGGATGATTTCACCCCAACGAAAAGGCACCTTTATTCCCTTTTAATATTTGATATTTGACTCATTTTGAATCAAACTATCCAAAAATATTTGAATTTAAAACAGCTATAGAATTAGTTCGAAGTGAGATCACCAAGTAACTGTATTAAAACTTGATCAACGCGAAAAGGTTTCACAAGAAGAAAATTAGATGGACCAATCGTCAAGTATAGAAAATAATTACTACAAAACTAAACACACATTATCGTTAATTGTCTTTTAGGATTGTCGAGCCACGTTTTCTTAGGATGTTACCTCTTTCAGGATACTCAGGTATGGTAGCATACACAGTGGTAGCATATCGTCTTGCTTAGTTGTACACATAATATTATCTAAAAAGGGAATCCAGCTGAAATTACATTTATTCTTACGCACAATTTTTAAATTCTTACTTCTTATTACTTGCTATCAATTGTAGCGACATTTCATCTTTATATTTTAAGTAATTCCTTCCACATTTATCCAACGCACAACGCACTTTATTTACATGGGAAAACATTCAAAGGTGAGTCATTCTAAATAATCTTCTTTCGATATCCTTGGCTTATCCTTGATGAAAATTTTTTAGATATCAGATTAGTACCTTCACAGATTTGAAAAGAGCAATCGAGATTAGTTTAAGATATACGGATGAAAGAGAATCAGGAAATTCAAATACCGCAGATATTCACGAATATAAATTACCACCTGACACGAACTGGAGAAGATTATGTAACTATTTCGAACGCAATAATCAATCACACAGTCTCATTAAGTGTTTAAGGCATTCGGATCTTATTTCTTCAATAGCATACTAACTTATTTTACGGTGGAGAAGTCTGTGAATGATAATGTTTAAAGGACTATAAATGGACATCGAAACGAAACTAATTGTTGCAAAATAAAGTATATTATACAATATTATTTTGAACCTAATTTATGTGCAAGAGGGAATGGGGTAAAAATAAAAAATAACAAATAAATCTGTTACAGAATATCAAGAACAGTTAAATAAGGATAATTGCCAGGATCAGGACAATTTAACAAGTTTCTACGTTTTCATGCTCATCAGGGTGAAAGCTGAACTTCAGGACTATCGATTATATAATATATAGTATACTTGAATATTGAACTGGGTATGTGTGTATCCATTGTTTCTAAATCTTGTCGAAAATAAAGGTTCGTCGGGGATAAAGGGGTTTAGATTAAGTTAACTATAGTATTGTTTAACTTTTTTTTAATTTTACCAAAATAATTCAATTACACTTACATAAAATGTAATGCAAAAAAATTGTAAAGCTATAACAATAGCGATAAATAATTCATGCTGCAAAGTGATGTCATTAAAAGTGTCTTTTACATTTGATGTAAGTTTAGAGGCAATTTTTATAAATAAGTATTGAAGAAGGTTTGATTTTTTTTGTATTATACACACCTTAAATAGGTGTGTGATATTTAATTAAGATGGTATGTTAAACTTAGTGCAACCGACCATTTAGCATATTTTTCTATGTGGTAAACGCTATTTGTTAAACATTGATTTATTGAGAAAATTACAGGCTTTAGTTAAAATTAATAAAAAACGATGTCATTAACAGTGAAAACGTTTATGGGCAATTATTTTACTAAATAACAACCAATTCGGAATAATGTTCCAAATTTTTTGTAGACACGCACCTTGAACATAATTTGAATAATTACTCTTTGGCGAAGATGATGTTTGCCTTCGCATGAAAAGAATTTTACTGTTTTCTAATATAAAAGATATTTAATACGAAATGTCAAGTATTTGCTAATGATGGTATTTTTTTATAAGAGAATCCGGGAAATAATTATTTAGTGAAAAAGATACAAAATAGGCTGCTATTAGTACATTGCGTTGAAAATTGTGCTACTTGAGACCAGTTCATGATGTTCCCTAGGGAATAGATTTGCGGGATATTCCAACAAATAATTTTAATCGTTGCTATCTGTCGTGATGTTGATTTGATGGAGATAGGCCAGGAGTTTTAAAAAAATAAAAAAATATCTCAAAATTTAGTAGGGATAAAAATTATTTGAAAGAAAGAAAAATGTTGGAAAGTGCCTCTGGAAAGTTTACTATGCACGAAAAATAATCACGAATTAAAAAGTTTTTCGAAATCTGTCAAATGTCAATTTTCGCAAATTTCTCTAAAACTGTTCGAGAAATCGAAATACGGTTTTCACCTATCGACGTTTCACGAAAATTAAGCTGTATAATACATCTTGGTCGGTTTTTTTCTATCTCTCTAGTAGGAGAAACAGCTAAAATCGAGCAATTTGAAACACCCTGTACAGCGTCGACCAAGGACTAAGTTCTTCATAGGAATGAGTCAGAAACAAAGTTAGAAAGAAGTGGAAAGAAGGATTCTCTATTAGCTTGTAAATAATCGTATCCTGAAACTTCATAAGACAATATTACATCAGAATAAAATTATAAAAATAGCTATAAGGGAATTTATCTAATCCATTATAAAAAAGAAATATGTTTTCTTATAGTATTATCGATTTAACTATTTATTAATACTTTTAGGGAATAATTATACGGTATTAATTACATACAAATAAGCGTTAATTAAAACGTTCAAAACAGTAAACTTTTAAGGAATCCAAGGAGAAATAGCACAAATTAGTTGACACGTCGAGGAAATTCCAGTATAATATTTCAGAGTATCTTATTTATACCTACAAATATACCTTAATTGGCGTGGTTAATTAAGTAATTTTTCTCCAAAAGATAATAAAATAGCATGATGCACGTCATTTTAAAATATTTTCGACTTCCTCATAAATCATACTAACTTATTTTTATTCATAAGGTGTCAATTATGCATATATAAATGCAAATTAGGATTATTAATTAGAAAACTATAACAGTATATCAGAAAATTATTAAAGAAGCCGGCAGAGGAAATTATTGCCCATCTCACACATTCCAGTAGTCCTATGTTCGTATATCTCTTCATGAGAGGAGACAGTTAAAAAAATATGCATTAATAAATAAGTAACAGTGCAATAAATAAATTTATTTCGCAATATTTTTTCAGTTAAGTAATTAAAGCTTTTATTTTTTAAGAACAATTACGTCATCTCTAACTTTGCGAGGTTTAACTTTGGGCTACTATTAACATTTTATCACAAGAAATTAATGATCAATAATTATTGACAAAGAATGCTTTCATTACATATTGGAAATGTTGGATCGATGCGTTCTTAAATAACAATTATATGGTCACGAATCACAGATATTTATGTCATAATCGTTTACTTTAGACATCTCCATCGGATAATTGATGGTGGTGCTTCCATCGCCATCATTTTGAAAAAGTTTGCATATGTTTCAGTTTACACCATAATGGTAATTGAAATATTTGGTGTAGAGAAATAATTAATTGTATGGGAAAAATAAAAGAACTGCGAAAATCAAAAACTGTATATTATTAAAAATGACTGAAATCTTATAAATGAAAAATAATTGGAAAAAGACCTCGATCGCTTTGTTGATGAAGAGGGAGAGGCGAAAGGTTGAGAGACTACAAGCTATTCCGAGCCGAGACATGATGGTATTATATCAAGAATGACTGAAGATATATTAATTCCAAAGCCACGTAGGACTACTGGGAAATGCCACATAGGATATTATGAGGGATTAAAAGCATACCAGTTAAGAAAAAATCCTGCTAAAAACAAAGCACTTACTAACGTTTCATATTTTCTAATTATTATTTTTATTATTATTATTATGACTAGGACCAACACTGGCGGCTAAGGTCAATACTGGTACTGAAGTCCATCATCGGGTGAAAAAATTGTTTAACCGACTACAGAGTAAACCATCTATGGTTTTGAATTAATAAATGGCAGTGCTAGCAACAGCATCTGAAATTATTCTGTTGTATCCAAGCCAAGTTCTTATCTAGAGTATAAAATCTCCAGATTTGCTTAAGTTTGTTTTGAATTATTTGAAAATTACTATTCTTTCCACACCAAATTGATGTAAATCACAAACAAAGATTTTATCAATCTAACATAATAGCCATTGTATTTGAAAGTGCAAGTATTGTTACCAGAACCATAATGTGTGTACTGTTTTATTATTTTGGTTTAATGGGGTAATTTCGGCAGTTTATTTCTACTAATTGCTCACAAATGGATATCGCTCCTCTTTTATGATCTTTTCAGCTACTCGAAAATTCACATTACAACTTTAATTTCAAGGAGACAGTAATTGTACACTGAACAATGATGATTACATTTAAATTTTAACAATTATCATTGTTAACTTGAGAAGATAAAGATAAGTAACAACATCTAGCTGCAGTATGTGCCACATTTTTATTTGTTGTTTTGAAGTAACTAAGAGACCAAAAATATGTATTAAAACATCAATTTCTATGGACTAAAGAAGGGTGAGCTAGTCTATAAAACCCACGATTTTCACCGTATTTCATTTGTTTGTGACGGAAATAAAATTTTGACCAGTGGCCAAAATAAAAAAATAAGAGGTTCTGAGATGATACGACTAAACCAGAGATAATATTGACTAACAGAAAAACCACGAAGTATTTCCAAGGAGACAGATGTTCCTCAACTTCCTCCATACCATTATGGATTGAGTCCAATCAAATTTGCGTTGGTTCAGGTAGAAAGAACCAGATATTTTGTTGAAAATTTCACACCTCACTTTTCTAGAGAATCAGAAGTTTGTCTTTGGTTTCGTTACCATGGCAACTCGAAAAATTTTCGAAAATTTTTCATTCTCCAAGGCACCCTGAGCGAAATTAATAAGTGGAAATTTTTCTGTCAAATTATACACATATTTGACGTTTACTGTCACATAAACAAATAAACTGTTTTTTCGCATTTTGCCTAATAATATGCTATTTTACTAAATTCAAAATCATTTAATAAAGTGTCACTTTGCCACATAAATGTCACTTTACTATCTAGAAATGTCACTGTTAATAAAAAACAGTTTGACAGAATATTAATAAATAGGAGTAAATCCAAATGGGGTAGCCAAGTTTATTATTCGTCTTTTCTATATCAAACACGGTGTTTCGAACTTTTTGTGTTCTCGTCAGTGTGCCATAGGTAATTGAAAATACGAATAATAAAGGCAAACCATACTAGTGTCTATGACAGACAAGCAATTAATAACAGCGAAGTATAAAATTATCCCAGTAAAGTTCGAAACCGGTCTGTGTTTGGTATAGAAAAGACGAATAATAAACTTGGCTACCCCCATTTGGATTTACTCCTATTTATTATTAATAGTTTAGTCCACCAGGGCTAGAGGTCGTCTGCTCTTTGGTACTTTAGTAAAGTCGCTATCTGTCACTGTAACATTGTATATCTCGACAGCTAGTAGCAACAACTGACCACTAGATGGATAACTTTGTTTCTTTACTGGGATAATTTTATTGTTGTTATGTAAATAAACAAAGCCTTGTCAGGTTACTAGCTTATGGAAATCCTACACATGTACCTACTATGATATTTTTTAAATTTCAAACTTTGTAATGTTTTTATGTCTATCACTATTTGTTTATTACCTACTAACACAAAATACGAAAAAATAGTATAAACAAATTTCGTAAGAAAAGCATTTTTACTAAAGTCATATAATTTTGAGTTACTCACTCGCTGCGCTCGCTCGTACTCAAACACTATATTCGTTTAGTAAAACTTTGCTTTTCTAAACTTGTTGTCTAATTTCTGTGGTGTGTTTTATGTTTTATGTTATCTACTATTAAAGTTTGAAAATATAAAAAAAACAGGATTCCACCCATTTCAGTAAAGAAAACATGATATAAAACATTACAGTAAATATATGAGTAATTTTCTGCAACTAAAATGGGTGGAAAGATTTTCTATAACATTACATATACATATGTAGATATCCTGCAACTATACAGTGTGTCTCACTTTTCACCAGTACACCCCAATATCTAGGCCATTTGTTGATCGATTTAGATCAAATTTGGTATACTTCTCTTCTTTCAGATTGTGTTTAAAAGGTTATTAATAAAAAAAATTTTCAAACTTAAATACGCCTACTATGATTAAAAGAAATTGCCAAAAATTAGGAACTTATATTAGCGATTGAGATAGGGTTTTTGTTTTTACAGATTCTTGTTCAGCATGACCTAAAACGCCTGTATACCAAATTTCGTTAAAAAATATTCATTCCTTCACAAAAAAAAAAAATTAATAAAAATCTAAGATTTTAATAATAATCACCCTACTACGCCAGTTATTTATTGTCGGATATTTACATAACTTGGTAGTCGGGTGATATAATGACGCTAATTAAGCATTAGGACACTATTTTTTAGAAAATATCAAATAACTCAACTTTTATTATTTTTTATTATTGAAATCTTAGAATTTTATTACTTTTTTTTAAAAAATTTTTTTTAACGAAATTTGGTATACAGGCGTTTTAGGTCATGCTGAACAAGAATCTGTAAAAATAAAAACCCTATCTCAATCGCTAATATAAATTCCTAATTTTTGGCAATTTCTTTTAATCATAGTAGGCGTATTTAAGTTTGAAAAATTTTTTTATTAATAACTTTTTAAACACAATCTGAAAGAAGAGAAGTATACCAAATTTGATCTAAATCGATCAACAAATGGCCTAGATATTGGGGTGTACTGGTGAAAAGTGAGACACACTGTATATGTATGTAAATTTTCTTACCGAATCCCCTTTCGTGCTCGAATATATATATATAACCAAAAATTTTTCTCATGCACAAATTTTTTAAGAAAATTGTATTCTTATATAATTTTCAAAAAATTTGTGCACTCGAAAAATTTCCGGTAATAATTCAAGCACTAGGGAGATTACTAGTGACTATTTCACTCACCTTAAAATTATCACATAATCTGACCAATCACAAACCAAAGACAGCTTGTATTATTACAGCGAAAACACCGACTGTCTTTCAATTCTAATTGGTCTATCAGCGTGGTGTTTCAACGACGTAACCATGGATACGGATGGCCGTAACCATGGATACGGATGGCAAAGCAAAGTTTGACAGTTTAATAAAAATTTATTATAGAGACAGACGTCAAAATGAGTCGCTTCGGTGCTACTTCAAGTGAAGTTATCAACCAAAATATTTGTTCGTGAAATAGTCTAATAAAATACCACTCGTGATTGAATTTATCTTATAAGTCTGTCTTTTATTTCTAAACTCAACTGAGTTGCTTGAAAACACCAGTCGTCCTACGGACTCGTGGTGTTTCCAAGCAACTCAGTTTCGTTAGAAATAAATCGACAGACTTATCGCGAAAATTCAATCTCTTGTGGTATTACTACTGAAAATTTCACGCCAACATATGTTAATCAATAAAATTGGAGGATTTCTTATCGTTACCATGACAACCTATGTATTTCTCCTGCTGGGGTACCATGGAAATTATTACAGTGGAAATTTCTTGACAGTTGCATATAAAAACACGAAAACTTCAAACGTTATTTCCGAACGAAAAGCGTACTGTAAAATGAAATGTCAGTTTAAAATTTTTTAACCTAATCGGTCATTTATTTTTTCATTTGATTTAGGTGTGAAATTTTCTTACCGAATACCACACGTGTGTAAATTTTTCGTTGGTCACGAATATTTTAAGAAAATTCGTGACCTCGAAAAAATTTTATAATATAAAAATTTTAATCTCTTGTTATTAACAGATATAACCTTGTGTTGTCCGTTGTTTCCAAAATCCAACAAATGTTTGAAATAGGCGATACTCTAAAAGTTGTGATGGTTCGAAAGCGATAGTCGTGGACATCTCAGGCTTTCTAATGGGATGCGACTAGGGGGAGTTTACCACAGTTTCCCAATAATACTCAGAAATCCGTTATAATAAAATCAATTTACAAAATAATGTTTATAGGGCTTGAGGAAATCCTAAACTTCTCAACACCCTAGAGTCGCAACCTTCAGAGTTTTACAATTAACTGGAGCGAGCTCAAACCGTTACCACTTGGCACCCAAAGTGGGGCTCTTTAGCGAATTCTATGATTTTACCTGTGTGGCTGTAGGAATGTATTTTTCAACGTTTGTTACAAAAGGAAAAGCCAGTAATTTAGGTTTTCTTTAACTAACAATTTATTGTTATAATATTGTTGTTTTGAATTTCTGAGCATTGTTATCAACTTTTCAGTACTTCCATTATTATCGGTCAGAACTTGAACCATTGCAGTTATAACGTATTAAAATCTAATTGGATCTATAGGGAGCAAATACCAATACCTAATACCTTTATGCACCTGTTCTATAGTTTTATAATTTTCATATTCGATGTAATCTTATTACTATCTGATATTAATAATGCCTGCATTACATACAATATGTAGAAGATTTCTGGGATGAAGTATACTTCATATGATCTTGAATTTTTCTGTTACAGAGTTTGACAAACAGCAACTTTCACTCGTTAGTTATACGCATTCATTCATCAGAAGAGTGCCATTTTAAACACTGAACTCCTTTGTATTCACGTGATCCTGTTGCACTAAATAAATAAATCATCGAAAGCGAAAAAGATAGAGATCGATAACTCTTTGTTATAGTAGATTGGACACTTTGATTGCTGCCATTAGTGGTAATATATAAAACGGAAATCTACGCTGATATTTTCTTTTGCTTTTGCTCCAACAACAGGTCATTAAAGCGATTTCACATAACGTCGTAAATATCAAGGGTATGAAGAAAAAAAATAGCATCATCACGAACAAAATTTTCAACACTTTAATTTATAATTGTATAATTACAATAAATTTGTTTGGATTTCTGCTCACTGTGAGTTTCATGTTAAATTTTGTTTGTCTTTGAGGTCAAGATTTAATTTTGCGTTGCGCCATTTGAACTTTGAAGTGCTACTGTCTTATTACTCTTCATTACCTAAAGTCATTTTAAAACCATTAAAAATTAACATTTCAACAACTTAAAAAGAGTAAAATATTTTTTATATTGGATAGTTAGGGACTATTTTAATATTACTTGGCAAAACATAAAAACTTATTGGGGTTGAATTGAAATAAGAATATCAGATTAACTCTCTCAAGTTCCAATATTAATCAAATAATCAGCAAATAGCTAATGATGTTTTTAATGATGCATGAAAATATTTGACTACGTTATTAAGTTGACGCATTGTCAAAAGTTTAGTGGCTGTAGACACCAGAATCGTGTGTACTAAATAGATAAAAGTACCGCAAGATGACTGCTTTTTGCATTTGACATGCTACCAAATCGTAAATCATTTTCTTAATATTATAGTTAGAAATCAACAAATTATGCAACATGTCCTAAAACATCATTCCATGGACATATCTTAAGTCTCTTCAATTTCTTCCAGTAATAAACACCAATTTTGATTGAATGCACATTTAAAACATCGCATAGCAAATAAAAGTTATGAATTTACCAGGGAATATATTATACAGGGTGTTCCATAACTCTGCCACTATTAATAGATGCAAAGAAACAATTAAATACAAAATTTTTTCATTCCTCAATATTTTGTATATTAAAACTGTTTTTAGTTATACCGGGTGTTCAGTTTCCGCAGGGTAATAATCAATTTTGTGAAGTTAAATGGGATTATACAGAGTATATTATTGCATATTTGATTAGAGAACATCAAGAGAGTTTTCTAATGAACTAGATTTGTACTCCTTTGGTCGCTTAGGAGACATTTGAAATTTTGTGATGGATATAAACAGTAAACAATGTATCTTTTTAGTTTTTATTCTGGATGAGTTTCTCATTTGTTATCACTGTAGAAATATAAAAGCACAAAGTTCTTATATTTGTATCTGGTTTTGAAATTTTATCCGCAGGATGTTTATAATTTTATGTTGAATTTGAAGATTATTGACTATAGAATTTCAATGACCTAATTCCCATGATATTTATTTGGAATGGTTTTGAAGATTGATGATTGATATTTATGCAAAAATTTAAGAAAATAAAAAAATGAAAATTATTAAAAGCTTCAAAACATTTATTGAAAAATTAAGCTTAAATTAATCAATGGATTAAGGTTTTTGGTATTTCGATAAAATGCCTTATTTATAAGGAATCAATAAGCAACTTGGCCATTACACAAAAATAATTAGTAATTTTCCAAATTGAAATTTCAGGTTTAATGATTAAATGTTAAATTTTAATTAAGCCTGGAAAGTAGCCTACTGTCCATGCCGATAAATCCATTAATAAAAATATAATTAATATAAATAAGGCGTTCAAGAAAAATGAGGAGAGATGCCAGTGTTATTAAAAATTTTAAATACTTTTCTCAGAATTTAGTTCAGATTTAAAAACTACGTTTTTTTGTAAATATATTCGTTCCAATTTCTCGGTTAATTTTGGGAATAAAATAGAAATTTTGGCATATCATTTGTGATGCAAAAAAACCCTATGAGTAAAAAATATCACTTCTAACAAGTGGTAACAACTTTTGATTTTTAAATAGCAACCTATACAATTTTTGCATATTTAGATTTCACATGAAATTCTTGTTACAACAATATGTATCACAATTAGGTATTTGTTTTCAAAGTGGCGTCATAAATTCGAAAAAGTGAAAAAGCCATTTTGATTTTAAATACAATTTTTTGCATAAAAAGCAAAATGATTTTATTAAATTCTTCTAAACGGTAACCATATTTTTTTACTTACACGAACAAATCCCAAAACACTAACCTTTCATTTCATGTATAGTACTTCTAGTTTCGGTACTAATTTACTTTGAAATTATTAGATTTCTGTAGATGCTATTCTTTATTTTCTTAATGAAGCCGATGTATGTATTAAATTTTAAAATTAAGTGAGCCGTGACAAAATGACAATTTTTTCAATTGGTATTGTTAAAAAAATATACAGAAGGATTAAACAAAATTGACAGAATTTATTAATTGATGAAGTTGTATAAAAATCTATAGGGATTAGGTCAGATGACATTGCAGGCCATCTTGTGGGCCCATAATTATGTCGAAATGACTCTATTTTGAAATCTATGTTCTAAATAATTAGAGATATTTTGAAAGATATGTGGCAGAGCTCTATCTTATTGGTAATAAATGTTTCTACTTGAATTCATTACTAATTCTCCTAAAAAGCCCTCAATTTAATTTTCCAAAAATTTAGGTACCTACCTAATTCCGTTTAAAATTTCGTGAAATTTCATATAAGTGTTGATGACGATTTATATTTGTTTTCTCAATATTCTTCTGGTAGATTAGCAGCAGCTAATATCAAGTGCACTTCCAATGTCACGTGTACTTGCATTTTTAATAAATTCCACAGATAAGTCGTAAAATGGTTACCGACGCTGCTTTGCATTATTCTGTGTCTTCTCCCATTAGTGTTACTTGAAAGAACTCATTAACTTTCCTTTTGGTACTGACTGTGGAAGGACCACCTACCTAATTGACGCCTTTATAAAGAACTGATGTTGCGTCTAGTAGCAATGATGCAATAAGGACAAATTTATAACCACTTTGTGTACTGTTTTTGTGTTTCATTGATTTTACTCATACTGTCTCTAACTTGTCGGTGGAAAGTCGATCAATCTTCGTCTGTGTCTCCTGATCCAAGATTTCAGTTCGTTGAAGTTGGAGTCATAAAGATGCTTGGATATGTCTTCTAGTTGACTTTTATTGTTCTGAATCATTTTCCTCAGCAAGGCTAGGAAGAAAGTTGTGTTGGTCTCCCTTGTTTGTACGTAGTGTATCTTCAAGAACGCTGAAATATGCTCTACATCAACACAAAAATGCTAATTAATTTAATAGTTTTGCCTCCTGAGATTCAGTATTTCTAATTTCCCTGTTTTGTCAAAAATTTTCTCCCCATAGTACAGTTGATATTTTGATTTTAGTCTACATGGAATTGATAATTTAAAAATGTAGTTCTTATGATGGTGTAAACATTTTTCATGAAATTCCCTTAAACATCAAACTATTGTGAAATATTTTTTTCTTTCAGAAAACAAGTTAAAGCCTGGTTATATTCTAAGAGGTCTCTGATTTTATAGTTTAGGTTAGTTTACTTGTATTTACTATTATATCTGTTACCATCTCCTTAAAGTTTTTAATTTCTTGTGGAATACTTTGTTTATCTTAATATTTAATAAAGTCGATTTTTTATTATTATTTGTTTGTTAGTTAAACAAGCATTTATATTTGGCAACTACGTATTAAGCTCTTTATCTTACCTACTGTCAATTTTGCTGATAATGTCAATAAATTTGATGTAATAAACTTATGTTTCCATGTACTGGAATATGAAATGGGTTTTTGCAACTCGCTGGCTAATCTTAAAACCAATTAATTAAAAAAGGAAGAGAACTGTTGGAAAAATAGTTTGAATTGTAAACATTTGCCAAATTAATTAATTTCTTGCGTTATTAATTTGTTTTCATTGTTTCGCGAATAATAAATAATGACCACGTCCAAATCAGTACTTGTTCCTATTTTTCATAGTGTTATTAAACGATAAGCGAAATTCTAGGATTTGAGGTAAATAAACTTTGGTTTCGTAAAAATATTTTCAATGACACGCAAAGTTATAATAAGAATACTTGTATAATGAAACTTTTTTTCATAGGAATATTTGATTAAACCAAAATAGTTACAAATGTAAAAATAAAATATCTTAATTGAATAATGTAGAAGAAAAAGTAGTATTAAAATGATGGGTTTATTCTACTGATGAATGTGACAAGAGTATCATCCATCGGAAGAATAATAACGATATCACATGCCGGATTTAAAGAAGATGAGGTGCTAGATACATTGTCAGCATCAGCAAAAAAAATTCTGTGTAGATTGAGTAAAATTTTAAATAGCTTGGTTCAAAAATAAATTAGCTACTGATGATAATGCACAATGATGCAGTATTATAGTTATTATAAAGATTCAATGGGAATGGGAAGATCTGGGGAACTTTCTGTTGGAACCGGAAGAAATATTCCAAGAACAAACGACGCACCTAAGAAAGCAAGACAAGGTAGCCTTCGTGCAATTGTTTGATGAGGCCAAGAAAATGCTTGAGGATGGATATCAGTGAAACCGGGTTGGACCAAGCGGGTTTCCAGATTTTAGTATTGTATTTCTTTGTCAATAGCTTCAAGATTGTACTACAGGAAGGTATTTGTAATTTGGTCGAATAGCTCTAAAAATTGAAGATAATTCTGAAACTATTGGCAAAAAAATACAACAGTATTTATTTTTATTCTTTATTCTTCATTCAACAACACACTGAGAGTCTGCTTTAACGACCCAATCACCAAACGAGTGAAGAAACTTCATTTAAGAAGAAACCAGAAGAGTAAGTGATTACTGAAAATATTACAGAAATATTTATTAATAATTTAGCCGATAACGATAAAGCAACTGACTTCAGTAATTTGTAATTTTATTTAAAAAATGTAAGAAGCAAATATTTAATTTATAATCACGTATATTCCATTGTAATTGTAATGCGTATATGATTCGTAGTAAGGGAGTTAGCCACGTTTTGGAAACACTCTTCGCCGCACCGCATCGTCTAAAATAAAATAACCTTTAATAAGGAGTATCTAGATGTGATCTGGAAATACCTATTTATTTACTGTTTATTTACTTTGCTGTTCATTATCTTAGCGCGAAATCGCCCATCGTCTTCGACTGAAAGAGAATCCTGAATGCTGCTTCAAGGTTTTATCTTCCATAAAAAACGGGATGTTGCCGCTAAATAATGTTGCACGGCATAAATAATTAATTTTATAAATGCCAGTGATCACAACACAATTATTTTTTTTAATGCGCATGCATTCACAAAATACAACGTGATTTATCAGTACATATATTGCCAAATGTAATTAAAATCCCATTAAATACGTATAAAATATTATTAGTTGGTCCTTGCCAGGACGATTACGCTACTAGAATAGAATAGTAAAATTTACGTGACTTGCTTCGATATTATAATAAATAGAATGCCTTTGAACTATTATTACTTTATAAGATTGAAAGGTTAAGAATTCTAATCTGAAACTGCCTCTGAGCCATTGTTTACGCGTCTTATAAAATAGGGTGTGTTATATTATGTTATTTGCCCAACAAAATAACATTAGATATATATTATTATAATATAAAAGAGGAAAACTGACATTGATTCAACAATTGGATTATTGACCAAGAAGCGGTTAATTTATTACATAATCCATTCATACCGTTGATGACATTATTAAGGTCATATAAACAGCACATTGAATCTAATTCTACTCGAGTAACATGAAGAGACTCTTTTATGAATATATGAGGAAAATGTTTTAATCTGGAAATTTATGAGGATAAGGATTATATTAGATGTTTTTGTAGTGCTTAAGACTGTTGCAAACGTAGACAATTTTGATCCTAATTTAAATATAGATTGGTTCACTTCTACATATTTCTCATATGAAAAGAACAAATACATAATGCGAAGGTTGCGATTTTAAATGTTAATCTGTGAGTAATGGTACCATTATGAAGAAAAAATGGTGCAATATAAAATAATAATTGCGATGTAAATTCAATTTAATGTCAATTGTTGTGTTGCCATTGGTAATTATATATTTAAACTTTTACATGCATTACATTTAAATAAAACTGTTAATCGACATTTAAATTTCACTTTATAAATCACAAGATTAAATCAGTAATTGCCGATAAATGTTATTATAATAGACATAAGTTCGCCTACTCTCCTAGTTTACAGATGTTTTTGGAGATTTAAGGTAATAATTTAACCTATAATTAGCACTTTATTCTTCCACCTACTCATAAATTACGTATGGCTAATATGGCTGGGATAGATTGTTAAACTTTGAGGTTATGTTACTCCGATGAAAAAAAGCAAATATATCGGCAGCAGAGCAAAATACTGTAAATTTTACACCAATGTATTGGTCATTCAATTCTATTAAAAATATCTGTCCGTCTGCCCGTTCGTCCGTTCGCGCGCTTCTTGTTAACACGACAACTCAAGAACCAAGTTTTCTATCGTATTGAAATTGAACTGTTGGTAAACACTATTATTTGTGAAAAAATCAGAAGGTAAATAAACAAGTTAAGGGTTTATTTTTATTAGAAAAATAATCCTGGAACGAGTGGCAGGCAATCTTTGAACCGAGACTAACATTAAAGGTTTCTAGAAACAAAAAGAATTAAAAATCGTTGTCTTGGTTTATTTAGAAGTTTAAAATTATTTAGGTAACTAAATGGTACATTGTGTTTGAATTTTAGTGTAAAATTTGTGAGTTGCTGTGAAGTTTCAATAAATTATATGTACTATTTATAAACAGGATTTATTTCCCTGAATGACAAAATTAATTTAATGTGTTTTAACATTGCACGTAATCTCATCAATAAATAATTTAACTCGCCAATTATCGTTTTTTGTTTTTCCATCTTAAATAATTTATTAGATAATATTAATGTCTAAAACCTCATAAATCGGAAACAATATATGAGAGCAAATAATTTCGAGTGGGATTACTACGCGAGTTTCAAAAGTACGACAGGGATCAATCCTGAACCCAGTTCTATTTTTTACAATTATCAATGATCATTGAATTTGAATTTTACAGTGACCGTTCACCGTTTCGATTAACCAGTGACCGCAAAAGTATGTAGTAGATTCTAAGATTAGTTCAAAGGATATTATCTAATAACGTTATTTTATTTAAAAAAATAAATGTCAGCTGGACTTCAATATTGGCAATTTTTAAAAATGTCCCCATTTTGTATTTCATTGTTTCCTACAAATTAAATAGATTACTATAATCGATCAGATCTCAGCATTCATTTGAGTTCTACTTAAAGAAATCAAAATAAAAACAAGAAAGTTAAAGCCGAAAATCTGACGGCACATTTTTTTCTTTGCGCTAGTAATTCTTTCATGAAACTTGTAATAACTTGATTATTACTTAACCGATTTTAATGACCACAGCCTCATTGCTAAAAAGTTAAACACAAATGGCAGTTGGTTTTCAATAATTACAATTTTTTAAAAGCCCGCCATATTTTCTTAATTTTTTTTTAAATTGAGTACGAGACGATAAACATTTTTAAAAATTTAAAAAACAAACGCCAGTTAAAGATAAATATTGATCATTTTAAAAACGTCCTCTATAACTAAATATATTACTATAATCGATGATATCTCAGCTTTGAGTTCTATTTAAAAAATCAAAATTATAGTTTAAAGTTATAGCTGAAAATCCAATGGCACACTTTTTCTCTGGTGCTTATAATTTTCTTGTAATTATTATAGCAAACTTGTAATAACTCGATTTGTACTTGATCAATCTTAACGATGTTTGTCTTAAGTTGAAGACATATCTAATATCATTTATGTGGGTATAAGACTTTGGAATATCTAATAGTTGATTGATGATGAGTAACCTACTTGAAAATCAATCAAAATTTCTCCTCGTCGGTATAGGATAAAAGATAAATAGGATTTCACACTATGTCGACCTTCCGCTTTGTTTTTAAAACTTCTTCAGGACTAGTATGACATTTTTTTTGCAGATAAAAAGGAATGTCATACTAGTTCTGAAGAAGCTTTAAAAGCAAATCGAAACGTCGACATAGTGTGAAATTCTATTTTTCTTTTATCCTATAATACCGATGAGGAGAAATTTTGATTGAATATCATTTAGGATACGATTTACATAAACTACTTGAAAATGTCCGAATAGGATGAAACTAGTTGTGGAATAATAAAATAAAAAGAAGTAAAAAACAGTTTCGTAAATTTTTTTATACAAATTTTTTTTAATAGATTTGGAATATCTGATAATAAGTCATCTATGTTTGTTCAATTTTATTATAACCTTTGGATTGTCATTGAGCAGTTTATTGGCATCAACCTAGTATCATAATCTTAGGTAAATACGGAAAAACAATTATGTATGCAACGTTTGCACATTTTCATAAACGCAGTGTCAGTGCATACTAATTTTATTCCTTGTCTTATTCTAGTTGTTATTATCTTATATTTAACGCATCATAATTCAATTCAGAGACGTTCTTCCGTGCAATAATTCTATTGATTGTTGCGATGTTTATGTTATTTTAGACCGCGATAGCTTTTCCTGTCGCCGGCGCCATCATTCATGAATATGGAAAAAATCCTATATTTGAAATTTGCATATGACGAAGATACAAGACAATTGAAGAATATTTACTCCACTTTAACGGTTTGGAGAGGATATAAAAAATCGTAAAACACACTAAATAAATTAGATAGTTAAAGTTGTCCAGGAGAGTTACACACATCTGTAGCCCATCGACAATGTCAGTATCAAGGCTAGAAATTGAACCCTCACGAAATCAAGCATGTTCGCCACAGCCCGCGTAGCCACAGCCCGCGTAGTCTATTGTGGGTTAAAAATTAGAATATATTTGTGGTCGATGAAACAGTTCATTGTGGCCTCATCATTAAGAAATCGTCGTTCATCTGCAGTAATAAGAAATCATTTGCAGATAACGGGCGATTTCTTAATGAGGCCACGATGAAACGATCGTCTTTATTGGAAGTTCTCCTTCAGGGACCTGTTCCTGAACGTCTTGTATATGAACCTGTCTCTTTAAAGCGCTCGTAAACACATTACACTGTACTGCGTGAAACCTTATATCTATTGGCAACATAATATTGGTCTCTACTATCTTCAAGTAAGGCTTATAGCCGACACAGTTTCTGGTCTTAAAGATATTGTGCCAAAATTATTGTCCACAAACAATAACTGAGTTTAGAGTGACATCTCCAAAAAAAAAAACAAAATTTCATAGGTCTTCTGATTGGTCAACATAGAGATTTGACTAGAATAAAAAAGTAATGTAAAATTGATCGGGTTTTACTTAAAATTGTATACTTCTTCCAAAAAGAAACCTATTGAGGTGAATCAAAAAACAAAATGCTTAGAATAGAGGTAGCCTGATGGTAAACCATACAAATTTGGCTTTGTAATACGTCATGCTAGTATTCTTTTGACCTATGAGCCAAAATAATGTTTTGAGATAATTGAGGTTAAAGATCTTTTTATTTGCCAACTTACAATTATTGCTTTGTTTACCATTTTTTTGCTTCATAATGGTTAAATACTGCTTTAGACACTTAAAAATATGCTAAGTTCTTAATTATTTTTTAAAATAACGAAGAAATCTACAAAAACTTATTTTGGATATAGGCCGAGGAGCCTAATATTAAGCCATGTTGCAAATTTCACATAGGATATAGGACAAATGTAACACTTTCGTAGGATATAGTGCAAATAAAACACGGGTTTTTTGCGTGATATGGGTCAAATGTATTCTCGAATTAATAACTGCAAATAACAATTTTTTTAGAGAGTTAGGGCAACTGCTTATATTATTATGGATATAGGTCAAAACTAATGCAAAAGCATTGAGTAAACCTTTGGGATATAGAGCAATTTACGCACTATAAGAAATGGATATAGGCTAAAAGGTACTCTACGTTGATATAGTGCCAAAAACACTCTCCGCATGATCAATTTTTAGGATATAGAGCAAGAATTTACTGAAAAACCACTTTATATCGAATATAATTGCTAAGATGACAGTGGATTTAGGCCAAGTGCATTTTAAGCTTTGCGGATATGTAAAAAGGTCCATAACCGCAAAAAATGGATATAGGGCAAAAGAATACTAGGATGACGAATAGACTCTTGCACAACACCAAAATTGGTGATGGGCATTTCTAAACTGTATCAATCAAACAAGGAGATGTTAGAAAAAATTTGATTTCCAGTCCGGTTTTGGATAATTCTACGTCAAAAGATGTAGCAAATGGGTCACAGGAAATAAGGGAAAAAAATCTTTATCAATTTTATTATCACTCACTCCTTTTGTCCAAAATTCAGAAAAACTAAGACAGCAAAGAAAGGGAGAGCTTGAATCACATTTGTCATTTTCTTATCCATCGACCGTGTGTCAGTATTGTTGTTGCTGTGCAATTATATTAATTCTAAATAGTATGTTTTGAAGAAGTAGTCTAGTACCTAAGTACTATCATTCTTCATGTTCCTTTCTATATTAATCCAATAGATAGTTTCTGGGTTAAATCCCCCGCGCTCAAGATCGACCACGTAACTCATTTATCCAAGGAAAATCCATTAGAATATATTTTCATAAAAATTTCATAGTTGCCATCAAATTGGATTCACATTTCCTAGTTTTGAGGAGAAAGGAGTACCCTAACGATAAAATTAATATATACTTTTCTAATTGCAAACCAAATTTTTTGCATCTTTGTTATTGGAAAGAAAATGTTAGTTGTCAATATTAAGATACCTATATGTTTAGATCGATAATTACGAATATCCTATTTTAGAGGTCATAATACAGTTTATCATTGGAGACTTTTATTATACAGGGTGATTCGCGAACAATGAGCCATAGCTTAAAGGCAGATAGAACACTTCAAGGCAAGTGTAGATCAACAAGGAAAAAATTTTTTGACCACTCGTTAAGAAGATACAGAGTGTTTTATACATTTGGTCTGACAATTCAAAGAGCTATTCTTCTGCAATGGTTGGAGGTAATCGAATGAAATTTGCCAGAACCATTCATCACCTGGGACTCGTCGGAATGGCCTACTTGGTTTTGAAAAATCCAGGTCCGGACTTGGTAAAAATCTGCCCTCCTCGTTTTTGACAGAAAAGTACATTTTTCCATCGCATTTCTGGAAAACTATTAGCGGATTCGGAAAGTTCAGAAAAAATGCTATCAGAATAGCTAATCAATTTTGACGGCACATCTAAACTGTTTCGGCAAAAAAATCACAAAACAATTTAGTGCATCACGACCAACACTTTAAACGGGCATTATTTATGGAACAGTTTGGTAGAGTCTATTTAAATGCTTCAGATCCACATTCCTTCTGAGATATAGCAAAAAACAAAGCGAAAAGCATACCCAGCAAGAAAAAGTGAGGGTCCTATTTGAGAAATTTTAAATGTATACAAAATGATAATAGCTAAAGCTAAAGATGTTGACAATTTTGGTATATGATTATGAATGGATTATGGGTATAATATACATAAAAAAAGCATGCACACATAAATGTGATAACACTTTTAATAAACATTATGTTATTCCTCACAAACATCATAATAAAAATAACATCATAACATTAATATTAGATAAGGAATGCTTCAATTTATAGGTTTTCAAAATGTCCTCCCCCAACTTCGATGCATTTCCTGCACTACACCAATAAATGTCGTGCGGCCTTCCTAATGTATTGTCTGTCGTTCTTCATGTCATCGGAGGCTGCCACTACCCGATGCCGTAGTTCCTCTCTAGTGTTGACTTCCGTGCTGTACACCAATGGCTTCATGTGGCCCCAAACATAGTAATCGAGTACAGTCAGGAGACCTAGCTGGCCAAGCTTGAGGACCTCCGCGACCGAACCAGCGATTAGGAAACTCATTGTTCAGATGTTCCTGAACATGGAGTGAGAAATGAGGCGGTGCCCCATCATGCTGGAAATGAAGATCTCTCCTGTCGACATTTTGCGCCAATAATAAATTGGGCAAAATGGTCCGGAGGAAATCCCAGTAAATTTCTCCAATTAATCGGCCTTCAAAAAAATGCGGTTTTATCAATCTATCGTCCACCACTCCACACCATACATTAAGGGAGAACTGTGCTGGGAGTTTCTCTGGACAACGGCGTGAGGATTGTTGTGAGCCCAAAGGTGTGAATTTCTAGAATTCCACGCTACGTCGCAAGTGAATTGGCCCTCGTCAGTGAAAATAATTCTGGACAAAGTTATTGGATGATGTATTATCCAACGGCAGAAGGTAAGACGTGCAACCTCATCACCTGGTTGGAGAAGTTGGACCTTTTGGATGTGGTAAGGATACAACCGTTCCGCTTTTAATGCCCTCCATACATGGGTTTGAGGAACACCTAGCGCGTGTGATATTCTTCTAGTGCTTGTAGAAGAATTTTGCTCTGCAATCTCCACAATGTTTTCTTCGGCTGGTCTAACTGCTCGTTCTACATTTTCATGAGGTCCAGGAAATCTACCATGTTCTCGAGAAAACTGGAAAACTCTGGTGAAAGTGTGGCGCGACGGTACTCGTCGACCAGGAAATCTTCGTTGATATTCCCTAACGGCTGCCCTTGCATTGCCATCGCAAAACCCATACACATACATGATATCAGCGAATTCAGCATTCGTGAACTGATTAGGCATCTTTGAAACGCGAAAAAATCATGGAACAATTAGAAAACCAAATAGACAAAATAGTAATGTCTAAATATTGTCAAATATCACAGGTTACTATTCTTTTCAATTTCAAAATAAAACTGTATATGTATCTTTCATATAATATTGTTTGTTCTTCTTCCTATCGACTAGGTAGGACGGTTTTTTGCTATGTCTCAGAAGGAATGTGGATCTGAAGCATTTGAATAGCGAGTCCCAGGTGATGAATGTTACTGGCAAATTTCATTTGATTACCTCCAACCATTGCAGAAGAATAGCTCTTTGAATTGTCAGACCAAATGTATAAAACACTCTGTATTTTTTTAACGAGTGGTCAAAAAATTGTTTCCTTGTTGATCTATACTTGCCTTGAAGTGTTCTATCTGCCATTAGGCTATGGCTTATTGCTCGCGAATCATCCTGTATTGTCGTGCATACCTAACTGAACCTAAACTGTAGTTTTATAATTATTTCCACCATTTTATCTTTATTTTAACACTGAAATAGTGAGTTACATGAAAAATATACGTTATTAAAATTGTGGGACAGAAAATTCCAAAAATTATTTGTATAAACTTGGTTCTTTCAGACGAATAGTTTCCTGATGCAAGGGAGTAAAATGGAGGATTTTTCCAATTTGTCAAAATATTAAATTTTTCTCATGGAACTTTTAGTTAGTTATAATATATTTATTGATTTTACCCTTTTCCACACCACCATGAAGGTAAAGCGAAATTCGTGTGTTTTTCATGGTGTTTTCCTAAATAACTAATACACACTTATCTCAAGAAAATTTAGTGTCTCAGTCTTTTTAATCTTCTAGATCTACCAGGTTGATTGGGATCAATATCTCGCCGAGAATTTTTCTCTTCTTCCTTAATTTCCTCTTCGGTGGCATAATTTCGTTAGTGAGAAAATGATTGATATCAGTTAGTATGTCAAACTTAAGAACTATGCGAAGTATAAACTTTCCTTTACTTTTCGTAAGGGAAGGCCCATTTTTATGCTTTTATTTATTGGGCTATCCAGCAATCATATTTTCTAAAGATTTTAACTATCCCCAAAGTTGTCGGTTATTCTGATATGGGATGTGTACAGTATTCATGTTTGCTTTTGGTTTAAAAATTAATTTTACGATCAGGATATAGAAATAGAAACCAGAAATTACAGTTTATGTAATATGCAAATTGGAATTCCGTACGAGTTGTAAGTATATTACATGTAATTACATCACTCGAAATAAATCTGTAAAATTTGCATTTTGCCATAATTTTATATTTTATACCACATTTAGTATAATAATAATAAATACTGTTTCCTACATATGTTTACTGTTTCTTATATATTTATGGGTTGTTTAAATAATTAATATGAACGTATTCGCAGAGTTAATTAACAATTATAATGTAAATTTCAGATTTTATTATGAAAATGGATAATATATGTTTATTAATACAACTTTTCCAGACTAAAATGCAGCAATATACAGTCAGCTGAAAGTTATCTAGGGAAATAATAATTAAAAGACTGAAATAGATATTTCTATTTTGACTATAAAAAATTTCATCTAGAAAAAATAAACAAAATTTAATTAGATTATAATTATATTTAAATGAAACAAATACAATATTATTGTAGACAATTTTGTTTATATAAGATTAATTATAGTTAACTATTTGTATTTACTTCTTCCTGAAAACACACATTCTACTCTAATGGAGTTGAAAATCTTTAGTTTGCTCCTTGCCGCGTGTTTTGCTAGTCTAGTACAGTTGGTAAAATATGGAATTTATTCCAGCTAAATTTAATCTATTAAATTAGTCTATTTACACTTTAACAATTTTATTATCATTGTTATCAACCTAAAAAACAAACTAAGCAATTGAGGTAGATCCTTTTTTATTATTCACACTATTTTCTGAATTTCCTAATCTTTTTAAATATTTAAAATATTTCAGTTTTCTTTTATTAGGACTCTAATAATTTGAGTTCGACTCGTTCAACTGACTTTCATCAAGTTTTAAGCAATCGATTATATAAACGTTTTTAACTTATTGCGCATGAAAACGCGGCGGCGTCTCCAGTAAGAGCAACTAAGATACATTTTTTGCCAAAAGGATTTACCACAATTGATTAAAAAAATATAATACTATTTAATCGTCATGAAAAGTATTCGATAATTGACGATGTGACTACAACAATAATTTGAAAAATTTTAATACATTACGCACATCCTGATATACTCACCTAAGTATAGCGTGATGGCATCGAAAGTAACCTTTGGTAATTATCTTCTGTATGGTACGAACACTTGAATCTCTTATTGTTCTGTGTTTTTATAAAACAGTTTAGGATAATATTTTCTTGGATAACCTTATACACTCAAGGATGAACTAATTTGTTGTAAGTTACTACACTCATAATTCGTATGACTTGAGTGATGAGAGATGTTTCAGTCTTAGATATATGATGTATTATCAGTGTTAGGACTAGCACTTTTGTTTGTTATTTCGGTGTTATTTACGTAGCTAAATAATTGGTTTTAATATATTTTTTAAAATATCGTTATGACCAGATATATGATGAATCTTTATAATAATGAATGCACGAGTTTTGGATTTGTTTTAAACTTCAACGATCTATCTCTCAGATTTATTGCAGGTTAGTGTAATAATAGTTTAAACTATGATCTTTGCCATTAATTTCCCAAACGAACTAAACTGGTGCACAGTTGAAGTGGATATAGGGAAAATATGGGCAATATTGGAACCTCAATATTTTTGGAATTAGACGATTAATCTTGATGCGGTTTTTTGTAACCGTTAGCAAAATTCATTGGCTTACGTCCACCGTAAATAGATTTTTTCAATTGTGGGTGTTTCTCTTATCTACAGGGTGACTATCCGGCCCTTACATTTATTTTAAAGTTTATCGTCCTCCCAAATCCTTAAAAAAATTTTGGGATCTTTTAAGACATGTTCGTTATGATTTATAAGTAATTCTAAAGAACCAATTTGAAGATTTTTTTTATAGCTTTGTTATTTTTAGAGATATCATTTTTTATCGAAAAAATGGCGAATTCTTTATATTTTAGGTTACAACATTTTAATACGATTGCCAATAACAATTCTTTCTACGATATTCAACGCTTCCAGCGCATCCTCTTCGAATGAAAATTAAACAAATTATATAACTTGGGAAATTCCCAGCAAACACCGCTTCGTAACTATTAAGGAACATTAACGCTACTTATATTTCGTGTTACACTTTTGTTTCAGTCACAAAAATGCGTGTTTTTGGTGACAAATTGCTTATTTGTCCGCAACAATGCATCGTTATTAAACTGCAACTATTACTTTACATAATTGCGAAACAAAATATTCGTAACAAATGCCAATTTACATTTGTAATAAATTCGTTTTTACCAAAATCTAACTCCGAAAATATCTTGAAACATTTAGGCTCTTACAGTTTCATTCACCAAGTTATTTGTAAATACAAAACTTATATAAATACTTCGCAACCGTTATGCAAATTTAGTTTAAGTACAGATTCACAACAGTTGCAAGTTATTAGAAACTAAGGTTGCTCATTAATTTCAGAAAAGTTGCTTATCATAAGCAATATAAATTTTACAATTTACTTTCAAATCAGTTTCTTTTTTGTTTTATATTTATTATGCAAATAATGCAAATAAAGCAGGTTTGATATATGTGCACAAATCCACCTCCCACCCTGATCCCTCACCTTCCCATTCCCGATCATTGGAGTCTTTTTGTTTTTTTAAATGCATATAGTAGCATTTTACAGACGCTCAAAAATATGACAGGCCCTATTAATCAATACATGCTGTCCATCTTTGCCGAACCACGTATACCTATTCACTGTTGAACAACTCGAAAACGAAAAAGTGTTCAAAAACTTTTTTGGTTCTCGCGAGTTGAGTAACAGTGAATAAGTAATTTGTTCGACAACATGTAGGTACTGACAGTATAGAGCCAGTTATATTTTTGGAGCGTCTGTAAAATGCTATACTAAATACATTTAAAAACAAAAAAGACTCAATGATCGGGAGTGCGCAGGTGAGCGATCGGAGGCTGGGGGGTGGATTTATGCACGTACAGCAAACCTGGCTTCGTTTGTTATTGGACGAGTAATTTTTCTTGGACGAAGACCTCAGTCACATTTTTCTAGTAGGGGGCTCGTTACTTTTTCAGGACCCATTTTTAAAATCACTTTTTGCAATATTTAACAAAATTCACATTCTCAATCTCTAATCTTTATACTTAGACCATAAATCCTTTTAAGATAAACTCTTTTTTATATCTAGACGAAATTAATCCTTAATCCTTAATACTCACTGTTAATGTGTTTGGAGGAATCCTATAAAATAAAGGAAAAAGATAAAATATTGACAAATAGATGTTCAAAACAATTTATTGTCCATTGTATAATAAAATAATTCATTTTCTCTGTTTTCTTCAATCTCTGGCTGGCCGCTCTAAACCAGTCCTTACACGCAACTTCAAAATTGGCATCTGTCATAAATGGAAAGCATTTCCTGCATGAATCTACAAATAAAAATCAATTCTTAATCAAACTAGCAATGTACACTGTACAGGGTGAACCCCAATTTATTTATCTCCTTAAGGTGAGTGCGCCAACCCAACTTTGTATCTAGTTTAAAATAAAAATAAGAAGAGAAGGCGGGAGATTGTCAAAATTTGACAAGGTTTTTTTTTGATGAAATGAGAAAAAGATTTCGATTGTAAAACTTATGAAACCTATGTACTATATGTAACTCTAGCCCACTCAATAAAATAAATGAAGTTAAACAATTACATATTATTATTCCTGAGAGAAAGAAGCTTGTTGCAAAAGGATGGTAAATCCAAATAAAAAAATTAAAGAAATACACGCGGTAGTTTTCGAAAAAAAGAAATAAAATACGCCAACATTTTGAATTTAACTGATCTATCTCATCTGAAGTGAATATAAGATAGGTCAAGGCTCGGGTCAAGGTTGATCTTGTTTTTTGTTCATTAGCTTTTACCGGACCACTATCAATGTTCGGAAGTCATATTTTTTATACCAGTGTTTACACATTTCATCAAATGCGCCAACTTTATTAGCGCCTTTTTGTGAAGTTTTTTTGAATAATTTATCGTTCGAAGTACCTATATAAGAAACAGACAGACAACAGACCTTGTCGGTAATTTAATTATGTGATGTTTTTTATATCTTTGGCACAGAGGAAGAATGAAGAAAGTGGACGACCGGCGGAATGTCTTTGTCACAGCTGTGACCTCTACGTTTAAATCGGAAGTGTGCAATGTTGCAAAACTTAAAAAAATCGAATCCATAAATTTGAGTTTCATATGTTACAAATTGTGGAAAATTAGATAAAATCAGAAATGAAATTAAATATTCAACACCCGCTTATCTCAGAAACAAAAATCTTTAGAACATAATATGTTCATATAAACTTTTCTTCACTTCAAATCACCTGAAGAATTACTTCTTTAAGTAAAGCGTTTATTTTATTATTCGATTTATAGGTACCTAGTAAAAAGATCCGCTACCCACACTGTTAATGTGCCCACGCCATGTTATATCTTGCCCAGGAAATTAATTTTTACAATACATACAATTAAAACTTATCTAATTTTAGGTCTATAAGTATTAGAACTTACCTACCAGTTACGCTGTGTATACCTATATTGTGTAATTATTTTTCACAATAGTAGTTTTTGCACAAGACCACTTGTTTATACCACACATGTAAGTACACAATTAATTACTCACTCTACACATTCAGTCAGACCAACTTGTACTGAAGCCGGAAACAGTTCTTTGCGCTGCTGGCGCAGTGTGCCAGGATTCTATTGGTCGTTTGAATTTTATCTCTCTCTCAGAAGTAATTCTAGCCTATAGAAACGACTTATTTGTTTGAAAATGTATATCGAAAATGTAACGTATTACTAATTATGTAAATTTTTCAACACTTCACAACTGAAAATTAATTGCTTCAATAATTCCGTAATTGTTTCAGTTTATAGCTACTAAAGGAATACCGCATCAACAATTGCGTAATATTCTCAAATTTTAACCATTGAAAGTATGGCGTTTTGTAAGTTATGAAACATTTACGTTTGTCGAATTAAGAATAACATTTGATAGGTAACAGTTTCGATTTTTTTCAAACCCAACAAAGATGTTTTATACTATATTAAACAATTTCAAAACAAATCTTTCAGGTACAGATATATTGCCATAATTACGAATCTGTTTCACATTTTGAAATATGCTTCTAGAGTTACTTATTTGTGACTTAACGTTACGAAACAAATACACTCTGTGTTTGCTGGGTTATTTGATAAGAGCCAAGATTTAATTAAAAATTTTAATATTTTGTTGTGCTGCCAAAACAAATAATTTAAAAAACATGCTTTTGACCCCCTTGAAAACATTTTCAGTGAGCTAATGATAGAAAAAGATTGACTCGTCTTAGTCATATCGATATATCTCCTCAGACTGTATTTATATTTCCAAACTAATGTATGAATCGTGGCTCTTCCAATCACAAGTTAAACGGTTTTTTACAAAAAAATGTATCTCGATTAATAATAGAGATAACTAAAAAATTCTGAAACCGTTTCGGTAATATTGTCCAAGATTCTGAGATATTCTATCAAAATTGACAAAACATTATTTTCAGATTTTTGATGAAGTGCCGATTATAAAAAAATTGGAAAAAATATAAAATATTTGTCTTTTTAATTAGACAGTGACTTATGTGCAAAATTATGCACAAAGGTTTTTCACTTTTGTATGCACAGATATTACAAGCTCCTAGACATAACCTTGCTGGTATTCGCATATTTGACCGAATTTTGTTAAATTTCTTGAATACATACATATTTTTTAACTGCAATACTTAACCTCACTATTAAACAGTTGACGTTTGTAAAATTAAGGTAAAATGTGTTCCATATTCGCCGAAATCCTGTATTTATTTGGCAGACATTTGTGTTCCTTCTGGTTCATTTTGGCATTAATAATGATTCGTATTACTTAATAATTATTTGTACTGACAGTAATGGTTGGTATGTTATTGTGTATTTATTCATCACACGTCTGGCATAAATAAATAATTTAAATATGTAAATACGATTATTTATTGTCTTCTTTCCTAAAACGGTGAGATACATATTAAATAGTTTGAGGTTTTACATTTTTATTATTATTTCAAGAAATACCTTGAACTCATGATCTTAGACATATGTAATAAGTTGTATTAAATTAGGCATTTATTATGTTTTCTAGATATTAGAGTAGTTTTAACTCCTACTGATCACGTGCGAAGGCAATTTATGGCCAATTTTTTATTATTTATTAATGTAGGGTACATCCAATGTAAAACGACAAACCACAAGCAATAAAAGCAGATACAAAAAGTTCGTCTATTATGGCATAATTGGTTCAAGAATCTAAAAACTTGATCACCATAGAGTAACTACTTAGTCATTAGGTTTAATGTATTTAATACAAATCAGCCTGACTCTGCAAATAATTTTATTTCTAAAATGGCAAATCAAGTACAGGGTGCATTGGGGCCCATCCTATGTTCGTTCATCTTTTTAATTACATTGATCACTTTTACAGCATTTTATATTTTAATGAACTCACAATTAAAGATTTCGACTCTGTTTAGGTTCATAAACCACTGCAGTTAAAGTTAAAAGCTTACTCTTGTTTTTGGCCAAATTTATTACACAATAACTAACAGATCGTAAGCGATTGTAGATAATAATTTCAATTTCCTAAAACATAATAAATATTATAGTTACCTAAATATTGATCAAGTATAATTATTGTATAACAACCAACCATCTATTATAACTCGTTTTAATTACTCCGAGAATTTATTACTGTGGGAAAGTTTTTTAGGTTAACTTCGATTGTTCCTTAAGTAACTTAAAAATTATTTATTAATGAGAACTTAATAATATTTGGTAATCTTGTTAGGTAAAAGACATGATTTTTTTTGTAGGATCTACCTTATTAAAATTAATCCTCTTTATTTTCACAGCGTGCATTTATAATTGGTTAAGTAAGAATCGCAGCATTCTAGTCGTCTCCTTCCTGCAATATTATATTTTGTAACAACTGCTGAGGAGTATCTTTTAAATATATATCACATGAACAATAATTACAGATACAGCGAATTGTCTAATAAATAAAATGTTCGGTTATATCATGTCCAAGGTCATATAGCCGACGTTGAAGTTATTGAAGACGTAGAAAGAGAGATGAATTGAATCAAATTCTGCTTTTTTATGACTTTATCAATCACAGAAATAGCTGTTTCTCACTTCAGAAAATTCGTCAGTGGAAATACAGGTTTTAATGACTCT
This sequence comes from Rhagium mordax, assembly GCA_963680705.1. NCBI lineage: Eukaryota > Metazoa > Arthropoda > Insecta > Coleoptera > Cerambycidae > Rhagium > Rhagium mordax. The sequence continues at coordinate 122,338,578 of OY796656.1, forward strand.
TGCAATACTTTGACATAAAACAAGAATACTGTTCCCATCGCAACATTGACAGTCTTGCAACTCCTTCAAGTAATGGTCACACAGGTTCGCTTGTTTATTATACTAGAATTAAAACAACAATGTAAAGATTTATTGAAGGAGCTGAAACGAAGGAACTATAGGATGGAAAGAAAATACCAGTTTCTTCCAAAATATTTAAACCAAACGAGATACGAATCACAGAGTTATAGTTATTGAGGGGAGACTGAATGAAAGAAAAAGGAGAGACACACAGGAAAGACATTGACCAAATGTACCAAATCTATCTGGAGATAACTGAATCATATTTTTTAACAAAACTGAAAGGTGAAAACCAAACTCAAATGCCATTAATACCACACTAACGTATAATAATTAATAATGTTTTGGAGGCAATCGAAATTATTTGTCTTATGTTTAAAACACTACCTAGGTACCTATGTAGAAAGTTATTCACCCGTACCATTCATAATTGATATAATTAGTACTTATGTATTATTAGTTATTCATAAAGTAATTAGCTGTTCGAGTAGTGTTATTTAAATTAACTATTACAATATAATTATTATAATTATTAATCTATAATCTACCACTTTGCTTTTGTATCCTTAGACCCTCAGCTTCTCAATATTACCATATTATATTAAATGCAATTATTGTGCCTCTTATTAATTATGGGTAATTTTACACAGTAATAACTGTAAAATAAAAAAATACTTTACTATTATTAATTTACCAAACTTCCGGAATATTTTGATATTATTTTTTTCTATAACAACACACATATATCAATAAATTCTAGGGGATAATAAATTACTTAAATTTCATCGTATTTAAGGAAATAACCACTAATTCACGCTGCTGACAAAAGGATATTAAACAATTGAGTGGAAGTATCATTCTCAGAAGAACTCCTTTAGGCGATTCGTTGGGAGGTATATTCCTTTCTTTAAGGCGGTTTCGAAAACTTGAAAATGCGGCGACTGTTTTTCTAAAATTAGTTCAAGTCAATTGTATGTTAGAATTCATTTATTTCTAGATGGGTCTAACAATTATTCTAAAATTAGTCCAAATAAATCGTAGGTTACCAACTAGAGCTTATTTGAGACATGAACCATGTTTCCTAAAGGATTCGGAAAAATTCTGATATTATTTCAAAGTCTTTGGTTAGTCTCAAAATTTCCGATGCGTCGAGAAATTTCTTTAAGGCTAGGATTTAATGCTTTGTATGGTTGCCTAACGCGGGTAGACGATCACTGGCTGGTCCGGCCTGGAAGACAATGCAGATAACAAATTTTTGTTTTGTTTTGAGGGTTCACGCTACTCGCCGTCAGATGCCGGCACGTAACGTGTTTATAATATTGTGTATTATACCAATATGTTTGTTGTATGACTTCTCTTATAGCATTGAATAAAGGAATATATTCCTTTATTCAATGCTTATAGCCTGTATTTGTGCTCTTTTGGACTAATAAAGTACTATTAGTGCTACTATTACTACATGCTGACATCTCCAGAGTGATAGACCAAGTTGTAATGCAATATTGTTCTGTAATTTGCCTAGTTTCGGGCGCTATTTCAGCAATGCAAATGACTACTTGACCTAAAAATGTGAAAATTCTCCATTGAGGGTCAATTTCACGAATGATACGTTAATTTGAAGGACAATATTTGATGAGCCTTTAAGTAACACTTTGTACTCGGCCGTAAGCTAATTTCTTTTTACAAAAAAAAATACAAAATTGTAAATACAAGCGATTGAATGAGTTGCCTACGTATTGCCAATATGTACAGTCTTATTTTTTCCTTCTCAATTATAGATAAGAATGGTAATTTCAATACCTTACGGCCATTTACACTTTTTTCTGCAAAATTAGATACATTAATTTTCAAAATCCGTGTATTAGTTTCTGCAAAATTTACTCCTAAAGAAATAGCGGTTAATATCAGAGGAGTAAATCGCAACCTTAAGAAGGGTCGAAAAAAATCACAACATTGTACTGAGGATAAATGAATTTTCAAAGAATATTGTATGTATCAAGGGGGTAAAATTTTTTCAAAACTACATTACAAAATTTTCTTCTCAGGGTATTCGAAAAAAAAAAAAAACGAAACTGCACGTTAGGAAAGTTTTTTACAAATAGGTGGAAATTATAATATTTTTTCTTACCTGTTAAAAAAAGAGAATTCACATAATATATAATGAATTCGTTTTTTCAAAGAGTTCGATATGAAAAAATTTCAAAACCACAAGGCGCATAATAAAAAAATCGGAAACAGCACGTGAAAGCTTTTCCAAAGAGGTCAAAAAAAATTTAAAAAGCGAATTTTTGTTTTGATTGGTCGAAAAGAATTAAATTTTAAATACTTACTATAAGATGTGAACTTTTCCATCGAAAGAAATTTACAAGGCTGAATTTTCTTTATAAGGGGTTGGAAATGAAACAATTCCAAAATTGCACGTCTTGATAATTTTTTTCCAAAAAAAGTAGATAAAATAATATTCCCAAAATGATATTCTTTATCCGGGATAAGGATAAAATATTTAACAAGAAAAAATTTTTCTTCCCAAAATTTCAATTTAGTTTTCCATCCACTTTTTATTACGAAAATTAGTAAGCATAGGCATAATTGTTGCAAGTGGCCAGAAGGCAACGTTAGACAAGAGAAAAATTAAATGAGGAGTACCACCTACCACAGGGTTCAATTCTCCTTCCAGTCCTCTGTTCAATTTACATTGCTGATCTAGTGTTGAATTTTCTACTCTTAAAATTTTACTCCTCGCTGATGACATGAATTTTAACTACAATGAAAATATTCAAGATTTACTGATATAGTTTTAGGCAATGTATTTGACCAGTTCGGTAACAGTAAATTGAAACAAACTGAAAACAAGTAATGTTACGTTTAACAACATCACAAAGAACTGGAAGATGTCAAAATAATAGGAGGCATTAAATCGGTAAAGTCATTGAATTTCCTTTTGAAAATGGCTCCAACAACCCAATAATTTTCATATTGCATATTTAAATAATTTTTTACAGAATATTGTATTATTTTTTATAATTAATCAAACCATAAATTGATGATGATGAACAATCTTCTATCTAAATCCAAATCTATTTATTAGAATATTGTATATGTATAATGATTCTGTATCTAAAATAAGGAAGACCAGCTGTTTCACGTAGTAATTAAAGTTCCTACCTAGCAATCAGGCCTTTAAGGTCTTCATGTTTCCATTTAATTACAACAATTACCAATGGATTTGTAAAATTATTAAATAAAAAATATTTTTTATATCATCTCTAATATTTCACAATAACAAATTAATCACAATTTTCCTTATGGCTTCCGGTACATTTGCATTGGGTCAAGGTTGCGGTTATATTCTCGATATTATTCAGGACTGGATTACATAAGTAATAAGACTGTAAAACAGAGAGAAAGACATCTGAAACACCACATAACAATTATAATTTTTATGGTAATAACAATGGGAACTCAAGGATGTCAGTCGATCACAATGAAGACAATCTCTTAAAGAATGTGTGTAAAATATCAAGCTCGATAGATAGATACGTGGAGCGAAACGAACACCAATTCCGTATTAAATTTATTAACGAATTGCTGACTCGTTAATTGATTTATAATTTCATTTCTTGCTACTATGGAAAAATTTAACCAGAAGTTAATTATACATACATACATCTTTAGCATCAGTACAATGATATATCATGAAAAATATGTGATAAGGAAATCATTAATTATAGAGACGGTTTACAAGAAAATCATTGAGTTAATTATTTTCTACAAGCGAGAGTTAAATCATAATGCCAAACTGATTTTATCAAATGTTAATAAAAAAACTATCGTGTTGCAAAAACCCAGGGAATGCCTGCATCTTGATCCATAAAAAATTAAAATAATAGAACAGTCAACGAATGTGTTTCGTTTCCTTCACTCACAATAGATTTATTTACCTTATTTTGATAACAGCATATTTCTTGTGATTTTAATACTCGAGAGACGAATATTATTTTTGATGTAGCTTTTTCACTGAAACGGCTCTGCTGTACTGAATAGATTTACGAATTTGATGACAGCAAACATACGCTCATGATGGAATTAATATCTATCTACTTTAGAAAAATCCTGGTTCTGCAGCCGGAAATCGAACCCGAAACTTTTGCCTTGTGGTGTCTATTGGTATTTATTATATAACGCATGAAATAATCAAATATAATAATTTCATTCACTCATTCAGTCGTTCAATCCTTGGAAAAATGGCTAACGCCGAGGTGCTTTTCAATACATTTCTTGAGGTGGATCAGTTTTCTTGTTGCTTGGTTTTTTAGAGTGTGTTGTTAGTCCTGGCCGTCTCCATTATCTTTGTCCTCTTTTTTCTTTGCATTTTGATTTCTAGTCTTTTATTCCTAGTGTTTTTGCATCTTCTATGGCAACTCTACATCTTATTCTTGGTCTTCCTCTATTCCTAGGCTAAAAAGGAAATCATTGCGTTATTTTACTGATCATTTCATTTGTGTTACTTTTCATGATGTACTGCCAATTGTAGTTTTTGTGCTTTAATGTGTCTAATATTGTGTCCTTCTGTTTTATTTATTGCTATTGTTTCCATTGCATAGTCTTATCAGGATTTTGTGTATTTTTATTTTTGTTTGTTTATTTAGTGTTTTACTTTTTAATAAGGTTCTGTTTTACCATATGCCTGGTTTTCTTTCATCAAGTAATTAAAAGTGTTGACTGCCTCAAATGTGTTTCAAATTCCGTGGTTGTTTCTTGGAATCTTACTCTCGCTGTTTTTCATTGTAATTTCTAGCATTACTCCAGTTTTTCAGGTATTCCTAACAATTTCAGTTCTTTTATTATTACTTTTTATCAATTAAGTCGAAAGAAGCTTTGAAGTATGAAGATGCTGGATTTCTTTTCTGTTTTCCCACATCGTTGGAATATTTGTTTCTTCCTGGTTTGAAATTATTTTAATGGTCTCTGAGTGGTTTCTCGGCATATATGTCTTTAATCTTGTGTTTATTAAGTTTGCTAAAATTTTGTAAACTGTATTTAGCAAAGCTACTGGTTTATATTTTTTTACATTTCACCTTTCCTCCTTTTTTATGTCGTGGTGTAATTACGCTAGTAATTCAATCTCTTGGCATCTTATTTTGTATCCATATTTTTCTTATTAGATAGCCTATTTGTGCATGCAATTGTTTTTCTCCAGATTTGAGCAGTTCTGCTTATATGTCCTTCACCTTCCTGTATTTCCTCTTCCCCGGGAGAGTCTTCATCATCTTCTTGTTCTAGCTGTGTTTCTTCATTTCATAATTCCTTCTCTTCTTCATTTCATAGTTCCTCCTCTTCTTCATTTAATAGTTCATCCTCTTCTTCATTTCATAGTTCCTCCTCTTTTTCTTCACATAACATTTCTTTGTAATGTTGTTTCCATTTTTCTAATTTACCTGTTTTATCTTTTGTTCCTCTATATTTAGTTGTTGTGTTATACTGAAGTGTTGTGTTTTTGGAAAATAGTTATAAGTTGGAGTTTTGACCTTCTTGTTCTATCTCTTTTAATTTCTTTTTTAACCTGTCGTTCTTCTTCTTCTTATAAAATCCATTTGTCGTATTTCGTTTTATTTCATAGTCATTCCTATTTCGTCCTTCTCTTTTTTCGTTTTAATTGATTATTGCTAAGTTTTTGGTCTTCTGGCTTCCACGCATTCTTTTCTTTTGACAATTCGTTGTTGACTTTCCAAGTGTTTCTTCTGTCGCTGCTTCTTGATATTGATTTTCATTATTTAATTCTTCCAGTTTCTTTCTTACATTTTCTTTCTGTAGCAGTTCTACAATTCAATTCTATTCATGTTGTATTGCTTTTGTAATTCAAGGATTTTTAATTTTGATATGGCCGACTAATCTGTTCTTGTATCTTTTAACTCACTGCTAATTTCTTTTATTATTATTATGTAGTCGAATTAGTTTCCTATGCCCCCTGCTGGTTGTCTCCATGTAACTGTATGCTTCCTGGGATGTTCGAATTTTGTTGACTGGAAAGTCATATTTATTGATGCTGTTAATTGGGTTAGTCTACGTGTATTAGTCCTTTTCCGTTTCCTGTCATTTCTCTTAGATACCGTTCGTATGCTTTTCGGCGTTTACATCTCCCAGTATTATCACCATATTTCTTCGGCAGATTCTTGCATATTTTGCTTAGTATCTCGTAAAAGGTGTCTTTTCCATTTTGCTCTGCGGTTTCTGTAGGTGTGTATATGTTGATAATTGACATATTGCTATTCTCCCATCCACTGGTGTAAACTCGATTATACCATTTACTAACTTCTTCATACAATATCCAACGACATCTCTACCTCTCTCTTCTTCTCTATATAAGAATGTGTATCTTTCTTTTGTTATTTCCCCTGTTCCTTCCCACAGTATTTCTTGTACAGCTATTGTCTATCAGTCCTTTCGCCGTTTCCTTTATTTTATCTATCTGTATTTATGTTTTGATATTCCATGTGATTTTTATTTGTTTGTTTTTGCTTATTTTCATTTTTCTTTTTATTTTTTTGCTTTTTGTTGCTGTTTCTAATTATTTTATTTATATCCAATTCGTTATCCTTATTCATAGCTGTGGTTAGTTTGTCTGTGTCTTTAACGCTAGATAATGCTCTCCTTTCTCAGTTTCTTGCCGTTCTTATGTTTGTAATTTTCTTAATTTTTCCAGTTCTTACCCAGTCATCTCTGTTTGGCGTCCGCTGGCTTATTGTTCTTCCTACTTTGTGATACTCATTTCCTCTTCCTCATGTATGCTTGTTTCGAAGTCTTGCTCGATTTACCGTTTTGTGATTTATTATGAGTTTATCAAAAACGATTATAGCTTTGCAGACTTTGTTTCTAGCATCTCTTAGGTACGGGAGAAAATGCCTTGTTTTCAGTACTGATTTTGTATAGACTTTAGGATAGGCAATTTTCCTTGTCCTTTTGTTTATTGGACCGAGTTTACAACTTCGGTACGAATAGTAAGTAGCTTTATGGAGTGTCTTGTAAGTCTTTTCATAAAAAAAAATTAGTTTCTTTTCTATTTTTGTTGGAATAGATACATGATCAATCATCTATGTAAATTTATTTTATTATCACCAGCGCACTTTTCTCTGAAACTGTTTTCCTATAGCATACTTAGCACGTTTCTTCTGTGGTTCTACGTAGAACTGTATTTTAAGACAAAATTGCCAACAAAATAGTAACAAACAAAATGTTGAATAATAAGAGAACTTCATATATTCGTGCGCCTATGTGAAAATATTTCCTAGGTAGTGTGTGACGTAATACCATCTATTACAAGGAATTCATATACCATATTTCATAACAATAATTGCATCTCGACGGGTGCCTAAGATCGTAAATAAATACCTTTCTTTCCTAATCCTTCTCGTGGGAGCATTTTTGGGTGTTTAGCAAATGATTCGACAATTATGCAGTTTTAAATAAATACCGTAAAACGGGGCTACTTTGGCACCTTTTTGACACATTTTGCGCTGTAACTTTTTTATTCTTTCGAATTTTGGCCTGACAAAAATCACGTGAACCGACGTTATCGTTGTGTATGCGTAACCAAAAAATCAGCTGCCTAACATCCATAGGAAATAAAAAAAAAAATAAGGAATATGGTGACAAAGTAACCCCGTGTTTGGGGTTACTTTGTCACATAACTAAAAATGCTTGTAAAACGCGTATAAAGAGCTGGAGTGACAAAATAACCCCAGATATAGAATCCTCGGACAAATTATATAATGTTTTGTTTTTTAAAATTTATAAATAAAAGGATTTTTGCCTCTTTTAAATTTTTTTTTCATTTATTGTGCAAAATATTATATTTTACATCTTTTTTAACATAAGTAAAACATCTTTTTTAACATAAATAAAAATATATTTTCTATTTGGCATGTGAAATCACAACATGAATATAAAAGTCACTTGAAGGCACCTTTCTTAGGCACATCTTAAGATATTTAAAGGCTATAAAAACGAAATAAATAGAAGATTCTAGGTATAAAAGTGTAAATAGATAACATTAATAAACTTAAATAATATTCTCTTTGGAGTAAATAACATTAATAATATTATTAATAATAAATAAAAAATTTTAGGGTACGAATTCCTCTTCTTCATCCGTCTGGAACGGATCTTCATCAGTTGAATCATCGTCGCATACTGCACACAAAAAATAGGGATCCTTACTGTCCTCGTTGCAAACGCCACAAACCCATTTGTGGCACTTGCAGCACTTTATCCAATCCACATGTCCTCGGTAGTTTGTCCACAGCATTTTACAAATTCTGCATTTATCTTCTATCTGTTTTACTCTCTCCGAAGTTCTTTTCTTGCTGCTTGAAGCAGCTTCTTCGGCTGTATTTGCTTTTGAAGATTGTTTCCATATTTTTTCTTTTTTGTTGCTGGTCCTTGTAGATTTCTCTAATCCTGATGTTGATGGTGTCTGATCATCAAGTGGGTTTTCTGGATTGTCACCTGGTTCATCTGCAATCACAGGTAAAGGCACAATTCTCATGCCAGCTTCAACCTTTTTCCCACGCTTGCGTTTGGTGGACGGATCTTTAGCAACACCCCTGTGTTCTTGCAATAGTTCAACAAGGCTTGTGTCCAATAGACGCCCCACCTGTTCCTGCTGGACTGTAGCATCCGGCAACCTTTTAATAACTTCCTGTGGGTTGCATGGATAGAGCCCAGTGGCTCTAAAGCCAGAAATTAAATTTTGTTGGACGTTGGGTTGAATCTGCGACCAGAGTCTGTTCAGCAGCAGAGGAAACTGTTCCTTAGGGATGGAACCAGGATAGCGGGTCTCCTTTCTCCACGCATCTAGAATCATACGCCACTTTTTTTTCATGGGCGCAAAAACTGCAACATCGAGAGGCTGCATTAGATGGGTGGCATTGGGTGGAAACGGTGTTAAATAAATATCATGTTCCAGTGCAACCCGAATGACGTTTGGGGCAAAATGACTAGCCAAATTATCGCCCACTACGACGACTCTCTTTCCTGGTTCTCTTGTGCGTTGGATGTGTGGCAGCAAAATTTGACAAAACCAGATCTCAAAGAGATTGGCATCGAACCATCCACTTGGGCTGTTTTTATATACAGTTCCAGTAGGCCCACCGACACACCAATTTTCGTAAAGGTTGGAGGCCTTATAAACGACCATGGGAGGCAGAAGGTCACCGCTTGCAGTTCCACACACCATGATGCTGATTGCTGTTCTCGAAAAATTTTGAACCCTTTCCACCCTTTTGCAATTTCTAGGAACAATGACTTTCCGTGCTCCAGGGTCGTCCGTGATGTTGGTCTCGTCGTAGTTATATATATGGTCACCTGTAGATTCTAATAAAGCCGGCGCTATGTTTTCGAAAAACTTATTAACGTCGTCTTGGTCAACAGAAGCTCGGGATCTTTTTATGTTTGATGCTATCCTCACAGCCAAATTGTTTCTCTGGATAAATAACGCTACCATATCGTCCCCAGGGAGATTGTCTTTTAGGATAGGAATAACAATACCCTTTTTGTCCAAATATTTCTTCATTATTTGCTTGATATCAGCCTTAGTAAGTGGAAAGCCCCAATCTGCCACGACGCCCAGGGTTCTTGCAATTACGGTCTCTTCTTCCGAACTCAGGATGGTTGGATGACCTCTAGGTTTTGTATGCCTACCAAGGCATCTATTAGTAAGCGTACTCCGTGGAATTTTGTAAATCCTGGCCGCCTGTTTTTTGCTCATACCATTTTGTACCGCACGCACCGCTTCGGCCACCTGTTCTTCGGTGAAGTTGTGGTAGGTTCGGCTACCCGGGATTCTCTCATACGTTCTCATTTTTTTCTTAGTTAATTAGAACCTGCAAAAGAAGCTGGAGTTAACAGAAACACAACATAACAAATAATTTTGAAAAAAATAAATAAAAAACCATTAACGTGCGCAAGATGACAAAATAGCCCCGGGTGACAAAGTAGCCCCGTTTTACGGTACATGAACTTTTCTTGCTGTTAATTTTACGAATTTACAATAGAGTCAAAAAGAAAGCAAGTCGTGTACTCACACAACTTTTTTTAACGATAATAAAATTAAAACTTCTTTATTAGATTATGAAAAATACCACGTTAGCAAAGTTGGCTAGAGCGCTTTTGTGTGGCAGAACATGACTAGTTACATATAAGTTCAAATACCAGCTGCGGCAGATGACAATGTTCTAGGGAGTGGTTTTGTGTTTCGCGGTTGAGCTGTAAAATAATAATATTAAGATTTTCAATGGGTTAATACAAATCTTCACTTTTATTCGCAATTAACTTCTGATGATCTTTATAACTCTGCTGTTCTTAATAGAATAAATTTCTCGTGAATAACTGCTAACAAGTTTCAGCAAAATATAAATTCATTGTTAAGGATTCTGGTACGCAATTTTTGCTGAAATAGTCGTGAAATGAACTATTAAAAATTTAACATAGCACTTCCTTAGGATTTCTTTTATTGGTATTTTTTAAGTTGATAGTACATTTTTTGAAGATTACCCCTTAATAATTTAGAATAATTACCCTCTCACCTCTAAAAATTCATTACGCATAAACTGCTTGCATCTAAAGAAGACATTGTGATCAACTGATATGTTCAATACCGCACATTAACACCAATTCTTATGGAATGAGTTAATTGGATTTTAATTCATTAATCAGCTTTCAAATCGGTTTTAATTTACATCAAATTTTATTCGGCGATTTATTAGTTTCATAAAAAATAATAAAGAAATTATAATTTATGTTTAGAAATAATACTCATTAATCATCACAAATGTTATTTTCAATTTACCTTGTGAATATCTGGAAATTAGCCACGGAATCAAAAGTGTATATTCTTAAAGATTTAATTGGTTGTTAGTTTTTAAATTCCTTAAAATGACAGTAATATTAATAATGATCATACAAAATATTCCTAAACTCACTTCCTAATTTAAGGTACAGGGTGTTCTGGTGAATATAGGAACAGTCTGAAAGGCATAAATGGTATTTCTGAAAATCATATTGATAATTTTTGGAGTGATTTTCTGAGATAAAATATAATAAAAAAGTGCCTATTAACATGGATCCGGAACTGACCTTTAAGATACCTAAGACCTTTTGATAATTTTTATTTCGCAAATACTTTGGACTACCAATATGAGATCTGGTAAGCCAGTTACTATTTCTAAGGCCACTTATTTGTTACCTATCGAATTAAATCAAATCTTGTAATTCGTCCATTTTGTTGTCTTTTGTTGTTAAAGTTGTTTAGTGGTTGATGCTAAAAGAAAAGCTGACTAGTGCTTTTTAACACAGTTTTACATTCCTTTTGAGTATTAAATTTAAACTTTTCTCCTAGGTCGTCTAGATGAGAAAAAGATACGTTAATATGTTCTTTTTTGTTTCGAGCAATGTAAAATACAAAAATACATGCGGGTACGGATTTTGTTTTGTCTAATTAACTTTAAGTCTCATCAATTTAGAGTCTGGGAAAGTCTATCTGGGAATCTATCTTTCACACATTCAAAATACATTTAAAATGTTAATTACGTTAATAGACAATAACTAACTTAGTTATTGAAAGTATGGAATTCATATGAATGTTTCAATTATTATGTCAAAATCACTCTAGATGTTCTTCATTTCGTGTGATGTTTTGAATTTAATGATGCTCTAATTTATGCACCTAATAAATATTTCAAACTATTGTAATAGTTAAAATGTGGGTACCAAACCGAAACTTCGGAAATTCGCAAATAATATTTTTTTCATTTAAAAATAAGATAATTTTATGAAAATTATATATTGAAAGCGTATTGATTATGTTATTAATTTGTTCAGACTTCTTCATTAAAGAACTGGCCATTTAGTCATATGAAAACAAGTAGTACTTTTCATTAATCATCACTTAAATGGCCTGTCAGTAATCGACTACCTTGTCTCTAAACGAAAATTTATCTTGATTAATATTTACGCCAGTAAATTAGTATATTCTAGTATTCCAAGAACACATGCCATATTTTAGATATTTTATTGATTATGATAAAGATTCAGCCAATTCTTCGTAGATGTCAAATTGATAAACGATAGGAATTTTTCCCTCTCGGCTAGATGGTTTAATATTGAAATAAATCCTTTTTTATGCACTTTTAATGAACATATTTTATATCCTATTTTGAAACGTTGCGTTCTGTTTAAACATATCTTGAGGATTTTAAAGACTGGTTTGTTTATTCTACAATATTTTTTAATGCTTTTGATATTGATAGCAAATTGAATGGGTGATGAACATCGCAGTCGGTTACTATCATTATTTTTCCCTTTGTAGATTACCTCAGCATTAGTATTTCTTGCAACTTTTTTCGGTACTCACTTATTCCGTATCTTTTCCCTATTTACGTCACAAAAATTTCGATGGAGGTGTTTCGTATTTAGTTGATTTGTCAAAGTTGTATTTAAATAATGTGAAACTAACTTTAGCCCTTTACATGAGTGCCTTTTAAAAAAAATTTCCATTGGTTGCCGGAGGACCTACTTTTTTTGTCGGTTATAATCAACGATTTTTACATGTTCGACTTCCTTCTTATAAATTATCATTACTTGCAACAGGGTTATTTGACAAAGTAGTAATGTATCAGTGATAATATATACGAAGTTTTTAAATATCCACTATATAAATAAACAAGTTCTGACCTTCCTGAAGTTAAATTAGAATGCTTGAAGAAGTTCAACTCGTTTGTTGTTTTATTTGAACAGATTTTACTGCACTTCAGTGCTTTTACTTTCTTTTGTACCTTAGCGTTCCAACCATCTGTCTCACAAAATAAACATTAAATTAGACATTTGATATCTATATCCAGTATATTGTGATATAATATATGAGATACTCTATAATACTTTACAAGATAAGGTAGAAAGCAAAGTGATAGGTACTATGGATACTATTTTTCTTCGAGGAAATTAATCGCTGAGTATTGAAAAAGTCAATAAAAATAAAGAGAATTATAAAAATCTTGGATTGTCATAAACTTGCAAACATTGCAATACCAAATATTACATTTTAAAATATTTGTAAGCGATATCCTAGCAATATTATGATGAGAGATAATCATAGTCTTTAACAACTTACAAAATATCATGAATTCTGTGTTGAACTTATAGACTGAGAGCTGGCTCCCAGTGTCGTCTCCTTCGTGATTGCATTCATCGAAAACAGCTCCGAAGACGTTCTTGTTTGTAAAAAATATAGATATAGAAGAAGCCTATCACTAAGTGGTTAATAATAAATTTAACGAAATTTTCTTCGACATCGTTGCTTCCGCATATCGCATAAACTTGTTGCTCTAGATGGTACACTCTCCGTTGCCTTTCTGCGTCTTTGATACTTTGGTTAATATTGATCGAATATCACATGAATATGTTTCGCTTTATATTTCATGACCATCTGAAGAAATTTACGTGAAATTAGACCCAACGTTCGAGGCACCTCCCCAATAATGTGAAGTAAGAAGAAGCCATCGATTATGGTCACATCAATAGACCCAGGATTCTCTGCTACGATCTTTTTTTCTAAATGATTCATCAATGCCGATTTGTCGGTTTTATTGAAAGTTTCAGCTGAATGACTGAAAGCCCTAGGAGTCGCTGTCAAAGGATACTTTAACACTTCATCAATATCAATTTTGTGATGAGACGATAAAGCCAACATCCTTGCGAATAAATTTGTATTAATAATTTCCTACTGCACCTTGTCAATAGTCGCTATCCGGGTTATTTTCCTTCTTTTCATTAGCAAATGTGGGTAATGAGACATTTTTGTCACCCCACTTTTTCCCAGTCGTTTTTTTCACTCTATTTCTTCCATAGGCCACTTTTCCCACTGATTCTTTTTCCCACTGACCTTTTTTTCCATAGGATACTTTTCTCATTGCTTCTTTTTCCCACTGGCCTTTTTTTCCATAGGCCACTTTTCCCATTGATTCTTTTTCCCACTGACTTTTTTTTCCACTAAAATTTCCCACAAAAATTTTCAATAAAGAAAAAATTATTCGTAAATATATTAAGATATTTCAGGTTTTACAAACTATCAAACACATTCAATTAAAATAAAAAATTATTCGTAAATATATTAAGATATTTCAGATCTTGGTACATACTATCAAAAACATTCTATGTCTCCAAAATCGTGAATTAAAACGAGATGCTGTTGCCCACGTTGTGAAGATACTCTGCAATCCTGCCTTCTTTTTTTTTCTTTGTATGAGCGGTCAATATGGACTTCTGTTTCAACCATTTTACTTCGTTGAATTAGTTTGACATAAAACAAAAGTCAATAAATTGTCAATAAATAAAAACATAGTGGAAAAATAAACTATGGGAAAAAATGGACAGTGGAAAAAATGGAGTGACAAAAGTGTCGTACCTACAATCGCAAATGTGAAGACTTTTTGACTTTTAGTTGGTTTTTCAAACCGTTTGTTTTCTGGAACATTCTGAAATGAATTCGTCCTTTGCTTTCTTATCAATTGCCTACTCGTTCAATAGAAAATTAGATTCATGAAATCCTTGCAATGAGCTGTAATTTGGTTAAAAAAGTTAAAATTAGATACTCTCGGTTTAATGAAATTGATTTTTTTTTTAACTTTGAGTTGATTTGGCGGCCATTTTGGGATCGATTTTGAATGGCAGACCAGATGAAATTTATTTGGTAAGTAAACTCTGAAACAAAAATATGCCCACTATGCGATCGCAGTTCGTCAATTTCTAGGTGCAACCTTTCCCAATAGATGGATTGGTAGAAGGGGACCGATTGAGTGGCCGCCGAGGTCACCTGATCTAACTCCTTTGGATTTTTTCTTATGGGGTTATTTAAAATCCAAAGTTTATGTGAACCGACCTAACAATCTTAATGACTTAAAAGAGAGAATACGCCAAGAAATCCGACTAATATCACCAGAAATGTTTCGCAATATCCAAAGAGACATAATTATTCGAATTCAAAAATGCATTCACGTAAATGGGCAACATATTGAACATTTATTAACTTAGGAATTTTTTAGACAGTTAGTGCAGTAAATTTGTAAATAATACAAAAAGTAATTATTCATAATAAAAACGTGTTTACCACATCTTTGGAAACGTCTTTTTATCGTCTATACAAATCAGTACGAAAATACTGGGTGTTACGTTTAAAATAACAAAGTTGATGTCACTTCCGGAAAAACAGGAAGTGACATTCCAGAAAAACCGGAAGTGACATTGACTTGCCGTGTGACTCAAAATATGCAACACATTGAACATTTAATAATTTAGGAATTTTTAAGACAGTTGCTACAGTAAGTTTGTAAATAATACAAAAACGTTTCATAATAAAAACGTGTTAACTACATTTTTGGAAACGTCTTTTTATCGTCTATACAAATCAGTACAAAAATACAGGGTGTTGCATTTAAAATAACAAAGTTGATGTCACTTCCGGAAAAACCGGAAGTGACATTGACTTGACGGCTAACTCAAAATGTGCCAATTCAAAATTACAAATCGACGTGTCCGAGCGTTTTTGGCACAACCACGTGGTTCAGATTATATTGAATTTATTCCTTTCATTGTGAACGCACTGTATAATAAGCATACTACAACAAATTAAATAATGCTATCGTTTTGCAACAAGTAAGGAACACAACTAAATGGTGTGTACTTAAAAACACATTTAATTTAAAAGCAGCAGGAATAAGAATTTTCAACGATCTAACTCCCGAAGAGAGAAAAAGAAAATAAAATATTTTATTTATTTATTTTTAATTTTTAAACCTGAACCAAGTAAAAGAATACTAAGTAAAATGTAAGTAAGGAACAGAAGAAATACAAAAGAATAACACCGGGTTTATTGAAAACAAGAAAAATCGAGGCAAAGGAAGGAATAAGCAGGTAATCCTTGTGGGTTCTAGTTTTGCTGTCCAAATCGCATTGTTTTTAAATTTGTTGTACCATTTTAGTACTTCTTGAATATCACTACTGAATAAATACATTATTGTTATCGAAAGTATGACGGATGCGCAGGTGAGTGAAAACTTAATTTTCGATATATGCTGATTTGCTTGAATCAATCCGAGGTAAGTGAACAAACCGAAAGAAAAAGAAAACGTACTGGTCGAATTAAGAAACTTCCAGTTCACGTTTGAAGTCAGTGAATATACAGGGTGTCCCACTTAAGATGTATCCACCCTCCTAAAATCTTTATTTGTGAACTGATTTTCAAAATCTTTTTTTTGCTGGATAGGGATTGGAAAAATGCATTTAAGCTATATCTTACATTTTTAAAAAAGTTACATCATGACCTACTGAGACGTATTTTTTTTAGCGAAATTTCGAGAAAAACTATTAGCGATTTTTTAGAGAAAAACTAATACCAGAATTAGATTCAGGACCTTTTAAAACCTAAGTGGTGTGAATTTTGCGACATTAGGATACAGGGTGTTAAAGAAAATTGAGAGGAATTTTTAACGACAAACTTTTTTTTGTAAACAAAATCGGTACTATTTTAAAATTATCAGTAATTTAACATTTTTCACAATTCTCTGGTTTATTTGAAGACCTATTAAGAAAAAATCGACAGTGCGGTAACGACTAAAAATGGTATCTAATTTCTGTTGATATCGGTTATTGAAAACAAATAAAACATTACTTTAGTTACTAAAGCTAATTAAACAATTCACTGGAAAAAATATTGCAATAATCCTTTGAAAAATCAACAGAAATTAGATACCATATTTAGTCGTTACCACTGTCGATTTTTTCTTAATACGTCTTCAAATAAACCAGAGAATTGTGGAAAATGTTAAATTACTGATAATTTCAAAATAGTACCGATTTTGTTTACAAAAAAAAGTTTGTCGTTGTTAAAAATTCCTCTCCATTTTCTTTAACACCCTGTATCATAATGTCGCAAAATTCACACCACTTAGGTTTTAAAAGGTCCTGAATCTAATTCTGGTATTCGTTTTTCTCTAAAAAAATCGCTAATAGTTTTTCCCGAAATTCCGCTAAAAAAAGTACGTCTCAGTAGGTCATGATGTATTTACCTTTTTTAAAAATGTAAGGTATAGCTTAAATGCGGTGTTCCAAGTCCTATCCAGCAAAAAAAAGAGATTTTGAAAATCAGTTCACAAATAAAGATTTTAGGAGGGTGGATACATCTTAAGTGGGACACCCTGCATTATGATAATGACTTATTATTACAAAATAAATTGTTACCATTTAATAGAATTAAAAACCATTGTCATATTCAGTCTTTAAACATTTGGTATTTGCTTAGTAGTAAATATGAAACAGTTTTCACTATACAATAAAATATTAAAATTTAAAACTCGACGCGTGTTTTGCCAATCAAGTTGGCATTATCGAGATTATGATGTATTATTGGATATATTGACGTTTTCGTATTTTTTATATGAATTACATTGGAACAAAAATAGTTTTAACGTATTAGCAGCCATCTAGATTGACAACTAAAATTCGAATTATTTTTCATGTAACCCTGTATAAACTGTTCAAAATAGTATAAATGTATCCAAAATGTGATCTTTATTTAAAAAATGTAAAAACATACAGGATGGTCCATTTAGAAAAGACTATTGGAGTCATTTCCGGTGAAACTGGAAGTGACAAATATATGGCGGATAAGTCTCAAAAAGTTGGAAATCTTACCTAATTTCGCCATACAAAATTTTATCCCGATATCTTAAAAAACGAGGAAGTTACATGGGTGGCCCACTATTCGTTTACTCCCGGTATATTCACTTTCAAAATTTCAAAATATTCGGACATCAGATGAGTGAGACATGAAGGTGGC
This sequence comes from Rhagium mordax, assembly GCA_963680705.1. Classification (NCBI taxonomy): domain Eukaryota; kingdom Metazoa; phylum Arthropoda; class Insecta; order Coleoptera; family Cerambycidae; genus Rhagium; species Rhagium mordax. Next base: position 122,356,525 of record OY796656.1, read on the forward strand.
TCCATGAAAAGTAATTTCGTAAATTTTAGAACATTTACTAATTTTATCCTTTGGATTGCCTAAAATATGTTGCAGTTTATTTTCTTTATAACAGTATACCGAGGTTCGCATGAAATTTAAAAGAATTTTGAAATTTCTCTCTCAGTTTGACAGATCAATAAACTTTCAGTCATTCACTTTACGTTTAATAATTATTCAATTATCTAAAGTTAATAGTTACTCTACACTATATATTATTTAATCAAGGTGTTCTTATTGTCAAAAATCTCCTTATTGAATGGGAAACTTAAGAAACTAAGACACTGAGTCTCTCCACTTTATGTAGGGCCCAATTTAACATTCAATTAATATTAATACCTTATTTTTCCTTTAGATATAGATGAAGTTGTTGCCAATAATGAAAACAACAATTTTTCGATATAGTCACCGTTTGGAAATAATTTACTTTTTATACGGTTGATCCAGTAATCTAAACATTAATAGGTGCAACACAATGTGTGAAATTTATTTATTATTAGAGATTAGAGATTAGAGAAGGGCGTTAATCAGATTACATACATCTAGTCTATCGTCTACACAATTCCGGATAACCATAAATCCTGCCCGGCTTGGCATGTTTCGTGTTCTCTTTTTATTTTAAATATTAGGAATTTCCGAAACTTATTTACCGTTGCCGTCCCGACAAGAAGACCAAGACAATACCGGTAACACCGCCTCACATGATCATTTATATGTAAATTATATTCAAAGCTACTAATAATAACGTTTAAATAAAAGTTTACCGCGATACACATAATTACCGCGTCTATTATCTCAGTATATCTGAGGTCAGGGATCTAATTCAATTTCGCTTTCAAAAAGATGAACTCATTCATGTGGCTACAAGAAAGGACTAGACGAGGACATAGAAGATTTAGTGTAAATAAACATGTTACATTATTACATATAACAAAGATGCCCCCCTCTAAGACATCTCCCACTGGTAGGTTTGGTATAAAAGTGTGTGTTATTATATTGGCAGCATCCTATTCGATTCACGTATCAGTGCCGGACTAGGGGTTTATTTTTGTAGTGTTTTTGGTTGTTTCGTTCCAGATTATCAGTGTGGAACAATTGGAACATGACATTAAAGGTAGGATAAAACAATTTGTAATTTCAAACGAATTTGTAGTATGTTGAAAAATGTGAGGGACATGAATTGTGCGCGGCTCAAGTGTACTTGTGGTTATTGTGCCTTTTTGAAAACTAGTGATTTGCGTGAGAAGTACCAGAATAGGAATACGTATTATATTACGCAGGATTTTATTGTCGGGATTAATGTTAAGTTGAATAGTACATTTCTATTGGAGCTAGGTTAGGGCTATGGGCACTTATTAAATAATATTATTATGCTTTTGAAAAAGTAATAATTTTATCATACATCACTTATTATGCACCTTTATTTTGTCTAAACAGCCAGTTATAGTACAATTAAAAATATTGCCGAATGTTTTTCAAATTCAAAAATATTACATTTTTGACGTTCACATTAATTTAAAAAAGAAATGAAAATAATAAATAAGTATAATGACACTCGTAATAATCGTGGGTAGGAACACACATCTTAAATGATTTGTGTGACTTTTTCTTGTTCGTTAGTTTAGTTCGTTTAGAAAAAAAATTTTACCTTCGAAAAAAATGTATTCCCATTGAATGTACTTTGAATATCATATTTACGGGAACTTATTTCGGCAAAACGGACTTGAAGTACCTATTTGACATAATTTTTTTGAACACCTTGATTGTTATTGTTATGTCCATAATAATTATAATTTTTATTTAATTAATTGTAATGAAAAAACCAATCGCAACTTTCGCCTTTGATTTCTATGGCGTTATAATTTATAAAATAAATGAGAAATTACAATTTTTTTCTTAAAAATTCAAAAACTTAAATATTGTCAACATTATGGAATCGGTACAACTGTAAAATTTTAATGCCCTGGGCATTAAAATTGATGTTGAAGTTGATGCTGTTGTCTCACCGCACTGCTCAGAAACGAGTCTTTCGGAAATTACAATATCTGCTGATAACGATGTCCGTGGTAGAAAAATATGAAGAAATTAAACGGATCAGGTTCTCATAGTAGAAGGAAGTTGATGATAATGGATCTAAGTTGGAGAGAATATTTCTCGAGTAGTCTTGAACAGTTTTAAGTGTTCAGGAACATCGAGGAACGCATTTTGGCGAGGTTTTGGACTTGCGCCCTTTTTGACAGGAAACTTAGAAACTTGTGTTAAATCCTCTTTGTTTTCTGGATGAAAAATGCAGTATTTTATTTCCTAATCATATTTTGCGACTGCCATCTCACTAGATCTAGTGGAACACTGTACGATGATGTACTACTTGGTTAGGTCGTGTTAACATTCAGAAGATGTCTTTATATGGTTCTATTCGATGTATGTAATTAATATTAACTTAAAATGAACAAAAAATATAGTAGAAAGTAGGAAGAAAATGAAACAGTGATTAAAGATCCTCATCGTAGCACGTGTTGTCAAATTTATTTGATATTCTTGCAAGGTAACTCAGAAGAGTTCCTGAAGGTTGTCTCTAGTAATTCTAGAAAGAGATTGATACTGTTCCAAATGGTTGGATACAAGGAAGAGAACTCCATCGAAGCTCAGATTTGATCAAGATCAGTTCCTCTTTGTGGTGTCATGTAAAGAGCAACTGTACAAAACTCATACTTCAAAGGAGAACATGAAGCACTGAATAAGATCAGTATTCCAAAATCTTCTGATAGACACTTGAGATGACAATAAATCACTTAAAAATCGTAAACAGACGTAATAAGGTCACATTGAAAAGTTGCCACAAACAATTGATTCAATTAGGTTTACTAGCTTTCGCTATTTTAAACAGTAGGTATCAACAATATAAACTACAAGAAGTTGAAAGAGACTGTTATAATTGAAGATATTATCATTATCACTGACAATACTGATAAAAATTATTTCATATAATAAATATTGCAATAATCATATAATATATTTTTACAGAATGTAACATTAAACATTAACGGTGCAAAAACGAAAATTTGTGTTCAATTAAATTGTTTATTGGAATTAAATTATTGGGATTATATAAATAAAATTGAAACTATATAAAAATATGCCACCAAAATTAAATTTTCTACTGATTTGTTTAATATATTAGGTGAAATTCATGCCCACTAGATCAGTTACAAATAAAAATTATAATATAACGGCTTGAAAAAAAAATAGGTAGAGTAAAATTCAAAATATAAGTGGCAATTCGGTACCATTGAGATTTTATATAGGTATTATTATGGTTTTCGAAAATTCGGAAATTAAAAATAAGCTCATTCTAATGCACCGAATTGACGCTTGTATAAGAAAACTTCAGTTTAACACAAATAACATTTGATGATTGTGTCATTTAAATCCGTGTAAGGTGTCCAGTGAATTTCCAGCTTTATTATTAAGTTAAAAAAATGGAAATAGCCATATCATATTATATTTTGCTAAAAAGGATCTAAAAGTGCTTTATCAAAATGTGAAATAATATACAGGGCATCTTAAAAAATTGTCCAAACTGAAGCAACTTTCAGATAAACCAGAAATTGAATGAGTTCACATTAATTTTTTATAATATCTACATATAATATTGCTGTGTTTACCAATTATTCCGTATATTTTGACATTTACCTAAAGCTTTTATTTTTAGTGATAAGTATGAAAAAAGTGTAAAAACTTAAATTGTATATTTTAGTGTGAACTATCTATGAACTAAAATAAAATGGCGTCAGAAAGTAGAGAAAAAGACACAACTTATGCTGTTTTAAGCGGAACACCCTGTACATTTTTGCATATTTTGAAAGATTTTTTGTTGTCACTTGTTTTATCCATTCTGGAAATGTTATGCATAAACATGCATGCATGGAACATAGATTGCCATGAAAAAATTGACAAAATATTTCTAATAATTACTGACAGTTTACTTTCTGATGTTCTTTTGTTTTATTTCTTATCGCCAAAATACATTTCACATCAAATCTACAACTTTTGTTTCTATACTTTTTTCATATTTTTATAAATAGGTAGGTAGGTGTCAAAATTGCCGAATGGCAAATAATATGTTTTTCCACGTCTGAATAACCCATTTTAAAGTATTTGAGATTTTGCATAAAAATCTGGTGGTAGGGAAACTACCAGAAATTATCAGAAATATTTTGTCACTATTTTGCACAAAGAGGTATATTATATAGTTTTAAAAACAACCCTAGCAAATGCCAACAAATTATATATCTTTGGAGTCAGCTAAAAATGATCTTTCAAAATATGTAAAAATATACAGGGTGGTCCATTTAAAAAAGCATAAGTTGCGTCTCTTTCTCTACTTACCGATGCTATTGTGTTTTATATCTTTTCGGCAAAAGATACCTATTTGATACCAAAATCTGCAACTATTTTCTCTATAAGCACTTTTTTCATATCTTTAAATACAAAGGCTACAGGTAAGTGTCAAAATATATAGAACTACCCTACCGGTCGTAATCAGTAGCCCTAAAATGCGTATCAGTATCCCTAAACACAGTATCCCTAATATCATTATCCCTAACTCACTATCTCTAATATTGGTATCCCTAATCTCAGTATTCCTAAAATAAGTATCCCTAACAGACTATCCGTAACTCAGAATCCCTAAACTCAGTTTCCCTAAAAATTATCTAACTTATTTTATCAAAAAAAAAAAAAAAAACAGAGAAGCGATACAGAGAAGATAGCATTAGATAAATTTGCCAAAAAAGTGAGCAAACAAATCACGTTATTTATATTTATATATGAATATTAAAATACTTCATTTACACAATTTTTGTGTATTTTTTGGTCACTTTTTTTGGCAAAGTTATCCAATGCTATCTCCTCTGTAGCATAAGTTAGATCATTTTTAAGGAACTTGAGTTTAGGGATACTGAGATTAGGGATACTGAGATTAGGGATACTCATTTTAAGGCTACTGACCATGTATAGTGTGTTAAAATTTTGGAAAAATAATTTTTTGACCATTTTCTGTATACTTGAAGTTTTGTCTAATGTTCAGAAGTGTGGCAGCAAATTCCAAATAAGAACAGAAGGAAAAAAATACTTGAAGTTTTTTCTCCAAATTGATTTAAAATTTACGAATAAAATTGTCCAATAATGACCATAAAAATTGTTCTTCTCTTTAATCCACAACACCATATATGGATCAACTTGTACATCTCTTAGTACTGCAAAATATGTAATTAAATAATAGTAACTACCTAATACTCGTATACAGCGAATAGTTTATCTCAACCAATATTTTCAAATAACTTGGCAACTCGGGGCCGTACAAAATAAAGAAATTAGGATTGTTGGAAAATTTTAGACTAGGATTAAAAAATGTAAACATACAAGGCGTGCCAGTAAAAATTACAGAACCGTAAAACACTTTAAAATAAAAAGGCGCTTATTTTACACTATTAGCCTATACCAACTCTACAAAAGTCCATTTAACGCCCATATTGGATACTGGTGCACTATTGAGTCATTAATATATTAGGTACACCACTTTTATTATAGAGTTCCTCCGTTCCTTTCAAATCTTGTTTGATTCACCTTCAAAATCGTTTGTTCAAAATGTCAGTATTTTTTAAATTATTTCTCCTTCGTAACGCCTACAATGACAGTGTGATGATGAAGTGCGAATAATATCTTCTATTTCTTCATTCTATACGTTAAAAATTTGTTAATTTATAAACAACAATGAATGAAAAATATAACTTGCAGCAATATTATACAATGTGCCGTCCTTATGTAGGTTGAGTTGTGGGAAACTTGGTCTGTTTCGTCAAAAATAATAATTTTTATATGCATTTACAGTCCACTTTATTTAAAATGGGAAAAGTATTTGAAAATAATGTAAATCGTCTTATTTGAATCATTACTATTCCTTTATTATTATTTTTTTAATTTATACTTTTTAAAACATGTATTATTTCCTTTGAGTGAAAAATAATCACGCTGTGTTAGTTATTAAATATTGACATTGATTTAATACTAACGTTAACATTATTGCACTAAATTACAAAATCAGTATTTTAAATTCAAAATTGATGTTAATTTATTTTGTAGGAAATTTCAATATGTGTGCTTTTATGGATAATTTCGACTTTATGAGTACAAAAATAAAAAGAACAAAAAAACGTAAATACCTAAATGTCAATATTTAAAAATATTCCCACAAATTCTTCACAATCTTGGCTGAAAATATGCATTCTTAACTTCAAGAATTTATTTTTCATATGATATCCATTGCTCTAAAAACAATAGAACATACAAGATTTTTTAACTATAGTATACTTAATTTTGCCTTAAAGATGTCATCAAATTTTCCTATTCTCATACTAGTGGGTTAATTTGTACAAAACTATAGGAAACAACATTTTTTTCTCAAATTAACGACTAAAAATTCCTAATAATTATTTCTCTCGTTTCGGTGCTCATTAAAATGCAAATAATATTCAAAAAAATATTCATATTAATATTTTGTTAGTACCTAATAGTGACCCAACAAACATAAATTATTTTGACGCTTCAAAATAAGTATAAAATTTTAACGATGAAAGGCGTAAAGATTGAAATGAACAAAAATTCATTAAATGCGCCACTACATCCTTAGTAAAATTGAAAATGTTTATTTTTAATCCGATTTGTTATCCGTAAAATTTTGTGGCTATATATAGACGGTATCGTATTTTCCTTACTTAAATATAATATAAAATGTTAACGACAAAAGGATTAAAGTTTAAAATAAAAAAGTAATAAAAACGCCATGCACGAATGCAATCATAAGGATGTGCGATTGAAAATACTTTTTTATTATCCTTTACGAAAATCCGCTTGAGGAATTCATTGCCATATTAAAACAAATTAATGACAAAAATTATATAAAGTGCATAAAGCAATAACACTAATATTAATATAAATAAAAATTCATTATATAGGTATATTAGTCAGGTAGTAATTTTTTAATATACCTACTTAGTTTTATTTCTAGGATCCACTTAGTAATATATAGGTATATAGGTATAAACTTAAAATGAGTTGTGGTTGACAAAATTTATAAAAAATTAAGTAGTAGATTCCGAAAAAGAAATATGATGTGGCTACGTGCGCGTATTTCGGAGTTGTTGTTCCCCATCAGCTTAGTTTAGGTAGTTTTTGTAATGCATATAGTGAGATGGATCAAGAATAAAACAATTTTTTTTCCTGTGAAACTATGAAACTCATCAGAATTTAAGCTTGAACGATATGGTTAGTTGGAAAAACAAATTCGTGGAATCTATGAGAAAGTACCTATTGAAATATAATTTTTCTTATGATCCAACCTGTTTTACTAATTCTTTTAGTTCTTTTCTGAAAAAAATTGAAAATCTATAAATTTCGATTAATGTAGTTGGTGATGGTGTATTTATACAAATAGACATTAATAAAAGAAAATTAATAATTTATTCGCCATACTACTAATATATATTACTATAATATGCAAATTTGAATCTTCTTTTAGTCGGGCTGTTGTTGAATAATGCGTAATATAATATGTGTGAAGGTTACAGTTTTTATACAATACAATCAATTAAGAAAATATAGCATTATTGTTAAATATCTAAGCGTAAAATAATAATGATATAATATATTATTAATACAAAAGGTCGGTTATTGTAAACAGTGCAATTCACTTAAGTTAGATGTGTTTACGCTTTGAATACTAACGTTATGCAAGTAAAAACCGTAAAAGTCTTTGGGAATGATAAAGAATGTTATTTGCTGTGATAATCGTAAATCAATTGTTAACGATAATCTATTTGTTAAGATTCATTGGCTAAGAAAATTTTCCAGGTACGGAGAGTTCAAGAGATAGATAGGTATAGGTACAGGGTCATCACGTGAAAATGTTAGATTCTACTGTAACTTTGTTGCTTTTGAATTTTTCGAAAAAGTAAAAACTGCTTTAGTGACTAATTTTTTGCGAGCATCGCATTACAGAGATATAGCTATCAACTTTGTTTTTTCTTATGTAACATCTGATTATTATATTTTTTGATTCTTCTCTTTTTCCTGATTTCATCGATATAAACATGTAAGCTATTATTGTTTTTTTTTACGAGATATAGATAATTTGGAAAAAGGTTATAGGTAGGTTATGTATTGTGTAGAAAAGCAAGGAAGGTAGTTTGAACAATATCTATAAAAAATAATTATATAATAATTGCTGTTATTTAAATTATGTAAGTAGTTAATTACTTATATCTCGTAAAAAATAAAAGATAATAGCGTACATATTTATATCGAAGAAATTAGGAAAAAAGCGAAGAATCAAAAGATGTAATAATATACAGAGTGCTACATAAGAAAAAACAATGCCGATAGCTATATCTCTGTAATGCGATGTTCGATTGTTTTTTTCCATAAAAATTTGATTTCCTGCCAAAAAATTAGTCAATAAAACAATTTTTATTTTCTGATAAATAAAAAGGCAACAAAGTTACAGTAGAATCTAACATTTTCACGTGATGACCCTGTACATACAATAAAAAATATGCATGTAGAACTGTTGGTGTATTGTAAAAATTTTTGAATAACATATTGTAAAACTTATAAAAAATAATAGTACAATAAGCACAGATTATGTAATTATTTTAACGTAGGCAACAAAAATACTTATTATTTTACTCATAGGTAGGTACCTACCTACTTATGAAATAGAGGTACATCAAACATTGTATGTCTAGTTTTATTCCATTAAAGCACATCCATACGTTCATCATTAAATATTTTTGGTATATTTTTAGACCATCTTCAAACAACTTAAATATTAACGATGTTACCTACACCTAAAATCAGAGATGCCAGCTGTCTGTGCGCATTCGGCAACGCTTAACTACAACTTTTACTAGTTTTAAATGTATATTCTCCAATCTTATAAGTATCGGAAGGCTGCTGTGAAATACAATCCAATTATACCTATTTATTAGATAAAATTAAATCGATAGTAATTTGGAGACTTCAATGAGCATATAAGCACGAAACCTTACCTTAAACTACATCGGTATATCTAATTGTTTCCTAAATCCATGCAGAAATGTAATACGTGATTCATTGACTTGGTTTAAGAAGTATAATCCATATAAGCATTTTTTAATGCATCGCTTTCTAAATAGCAAGTGTTAAAACTTTCCAAAACATTTGATTTTTTTTTTTAATTTTTTTACAATTAAGTACGTATTATGTTTTGGTTAAATTATCAGAAGACAAATACAGTTATCATAGAAATAGAATTCACATATAAGTAAGTATTCGTAATTTCGTGAAATCAAGCACATGTTCATTCGTTCTGAATTTATTCGCTGAATATTAACACCACTTTTTAAGTAGGTGGGTCAAGATGTCCCATTATGTTTAAATTTATAATACCTATATTTTGGCACACGCAATTCTATAATTCCATCGTGGAATTTCAGCTATTACCATGCTAATAACTATTACGAAATCAGTTTAATGTGATATAATTGACAACAAGCAGGCAATATCGGAAAAACTTTCGATTTTATCAATTACTACATCGCCTCCGTATTTAAATATATGGACAATAAATTAAGCGATGATAACCCACCTACAACAACAAAAATTCTACTAGGAAACGACGGATTAGTACTACTTAACAGTGGTTTAAACATGGAATGCGTTTACTTGTATGACTAATATAAACAGGAATTTCTATCTTGTTTTGTTTTATGGTGTATCTTATTTTACACCCACCAAATACATTAAATGTTATTAATGAAGCTCTACTTGCTTCTGACCTATTACCTAATTTTGTTTACTTCCTTATATAGGTAAGGAAGTAAGTGTCGATCATTTTTTCTTAACTCGAATACTGGAGAAACTTGTTTATGATTTTTTTTAACCTACTGTCAAAATAAGCCAAATCAAGTGCAATTTCATATCAATGAATGTTCATATTTTTACAATACTTTGGTAATCTGATTTGTACACAAAGTAAAAAGTAATAAACTGTCTTTTGACTGTACAATTCTTGCAATAAAAAAATCACTTTTCCAAAGTGAATGAAATAAAGAGAATGAAAACGAAAAAGATGAGCGAGCCGATTTTGAGGTTTTCCTTTCTCTTACGAAATTGTCATTACTTACACATTGAGCGCATTTGACATTACAAAATCAATTATTACTTCTGTTTTTTTTTTGAATTTTGTTAATTATCTTAATAGTCATGCAAAGAAATAACAATTAACTTCTGTGTAAGAAGTCAAAATACGTCATTAAATTCTATTTGTACTTCTGACAATATTTTCTCCCTAAGCTTTATTCGCTTGTAATATTAATTAATCCTTTATATTACTTTCCAGAAATTAATTAAATAATAATTAATTTATGGCCGTACAAGACTTAATTTATATGCATATTTGCGCATAATAATACGGCAATTATTTATGCAATTTTTATTCAAAAACATAATCATGCTACTACTAGTAACCAGTGTATCGTTTAAGGCTAGCTCTCTATCAAAAACATAATCTCTGTAATTAATAAACACATGAATTAGACATATTTTTATTCAAGAAATGCTATAAACAGTGTTTTTATACACACATAAGACAGTTATAATTACGATTCTCGTTCTGGACGGTACCTTTAAAGATTATTATTTAAATATTTCTTCTTAGTGTTTTGGAATACATTTTCCTTATAGCTTTAACGTACACTATTTTGTAACTTCTCAATTCTCTGGTGATATGGACAATTACATCTGTCGGTTGACCAACGTATATCCCTAAATGGCAGTTAAACAGACAGGACTACAATAAAAATTAATTAATAATTGTCAGTGTTGTTTACCTTGATTGAACGGTGTTTCGTCTGTTATTTTTAGTTTTTGAATATTTACGATTACAATTAACATCACAATTAACTTAATAGAAGAATCAATATGCTAAACACTGCTTATAAGAATAATTTTAACTATCAATAGATATTATGATGGTTTTTTCTTTAATTTTTTTTTTTGAGAAATCAGTTATTTTAATTCAAATATACTTAATATAATTTTTGTCCGGTAACGAGTTTACTAGTTTAAAAATATTTGGATTTGTTTAATTAACTCATCAATTACTTCTCCAATCAACTTTAGTTAAACTGAACAAATTGAGAAAACAGAAATGACAATAGTCCAAACGAGAAGTTAAGGAAATTTTGCATAAAAGATGCAAAAGTATTTTTGTGGTTATGCCAAAAACCCAAAGCTAAATGGAAACAGGGAGAGTTTCTTCCCAAAAAAAGTCATCACAGAGACAGACTACTTTAATTTTTAAATAATTTATAATAAAATACGTGCTTAAGTTACTACAGACTACAAGAAATGAAAGACTAAGAATATGACAGGTTTCAATAGAAAGTCTTGATTTTTGAAGCTTAAAACTTTTTGACCATGGCAATTTCAGTTTATTAGCCAATATTCTTGGCCATGAAGATCGTCTCGGATGCCAGAGACCGAGCAGAATCATTGCTCTTTATAGCCGTACATCTAGACTAAATAAGAAGGCCTATTCCATTTTCCACTCCTTGCACCATTCTTCCAGGAGGGTGGCTGCGTCTTGTTGGAAGCGAGTGTTCAGTTTTGGTTTTCTAGATCTCACAATAATAGTGATGGATTCTCTTTATAGAGACAGGACCGTCATTCCTGTTCCTGATAGTTTGGAGGAGATAGTGAGCAGATGGGATGAGACGAACAGATCCCTGCGATGCTCTTGCTTCCATGAGCCTATACGTAGACAGCATAGGCATAAATAGGATCTTGTAAGTTTAACGATGAGGTAACATAATCAGCTTTATTAAGAGACCGGTTACCCAAAAAAGGAAGCAAATGTCCAAAAATTTGATCTGGTACTTCCTTAGAGGGAGCACTTGTAGCTGAATGGAAAGCATGGGAATAACTTGCAGGTCTTCGGTACTTTTGCAGTTGATAGAATGATTATTTCGGCCACTTTTCTCCTCGTCAGACTGATGAGAAGACGCGATCTTAAATGGGTCAACAATGACAAAAAAATGTTTCAAATCCCGAAACTCCATGATGCAGTAGAGTATCCTCGTGAACCAAATGTTTCATTCCGGATTCAAATTCCTCAAGACATTTCTGCAACTCATCGTTTTAATGATTTAGGCATTGCATTGTTCATGGTATATCAACTCTAATCCATCTTCCAATATTCCATAGCCTTCATTGTTCCAATTGTTGTAATAGTAATTTTGTTTTCAAGGATATTTTGACGCTGGACTTTTAATATCAATACCAATATCAGAAGTTGTCTTTTGTTGCATCACTAAATTCTACAATAGCTATTGCTGAAGTTTCTTTGGTCGAGATATGCGGAGTGAACCAGTTCTTCTATTTTGGACATCTTTTCTAGTCCTTCATATTGTATTGATACTCTAACGCAGTTTTCATTATCCTCAAGTCTCGCTGTTGTAGCGAGTTGATCTCCAAGGGTCAAAAGTTAAATCAATTATTGTGGTAGAAATTCTCAACATATCTTGCACTCACTTGTAGAGCTCTTATTACTTGATGAAAAATTGGTGTATATACTATGGTCATATCCTTCTGGCACACGTTTCAGCTTTGACAAATTATGATAAGGTGACCTCTCACTAGTATCATCCAGGATATTTTAGTAATTCACACTGCTTTATAATCATCATAAATTATTGCGATTAATTTATATTTATTTATATAATGTTAATATCAGCGAATTGTGTTTATCGGGTAATGCAGTAAATGGTAATAAAACTTTAACAATCCTAACAGACGATACAATGGTACAAGTATCTTTGCTGTCTAGGTGCTACTCGTAAACAGAATTTAAATGTATGGTATAAGATAACTTCACTAAAAAATATAGGAATACTATTGTCTTAACGATTTTAATTTATTATTTACGACGCCATTACACACACTTTAACAAAAAAGCATGCTAATATAAACCACAAACTGTATAATTGTTGTATTGTCACTATATAAGAATAATATATTAGTGACATTTACAATCCACCTTCCTACATACGGTTCAATATATTTATTTTATTGCACGCTATACACAGATTTAGATGAGTTATGTCTTAATATCGTATTACGGAAACGTGGGAATGCTGTGAATGGGTATGTGTTTAAATTGTAATTTTCCAAACAGCTTTGTTAGTGCACAGAAATATTATGATATATAAAACACATTCAGGTATTTTATTGCCATAATGGTGAACTGTTCTGTACACAATTTTTCTTGCAAAACGAACTGTAATTTTATTTTAATTTTTAATGTAAAAATAGTTTTTTGCACTGGTATACAAATATCAATTAAAAATGCTAGTGGGGGTTCATGCTATCTCGAGAATATTATCTTTTTTCCTTCTTATTCAGTTTGGTAAAATGGTTATTTCTTTATAGAACATATGAACATACTTGCAGTTTTTGTTTTATCTCTTATTTGTTTTTAATCGTAACTTGTATATTTATGTTAATTTAATTTCTAAATGAGTAAAACGTCAACTTTTTATATTTGTATTTTACGTATTTTGTATTTGTATTGTTCTACAATATGATATAAAAATAATGTAACTACCTCTAGATTTTGTAATATGTAATTACGTATCTAGTATCTAACGACCTGCTGCAAATATTTTATGTAACATAGTCAAATAAATATCTATCTATCTCGGTTATTATTGGAGATAAAAAACGGTTAAATGGGAAAAGTTTTACAGAATTTTTAAATTTGACCACTTTCGAGATATTTTCAAAGAACTTCCCGTATCTGCCTAATTTACATTCTTTAAAATTTTTATTTACTCAAATAATTTACGAGGTAAATTAACCATTGGAATACTCTGATACCGAATTTGATTTTGTATTTCGTGAATTTCATTGTAGAACCACACAATTCCACTTGCTGACTCGAATCTATTAACACTGTTCCAGTAGAATTTCACAATATAAATAAATTTCCACCTCATACACTAACTAATATAATAACATGGACAATAGAATAGAATCAGGTATCTCCTGGAGATATCCGGTTTATGCCTAGTAAGGATACATCGGGTATCTCCACGCAGTATATAGCGACGTATTTCAATAGTATTGGGAGGAAGATGCCTGATGATTGTACAGGCCTATCCTGAAATTTAATTAAAATATCTCCACCCAAGCAACTCATTCCTGTAAAAAATTTAGGTTATTGCGCTGGACCCCTCAAATGCAATATGCCAAGAAATATTCGTACAAATTTAAAAAACTGATTTAGTTGCGACGACACCTTTAGAACGAAATAAGGGGGTTAATTTATTACAGTTATGCATCCCCTTAAAAAATGACGCTTTAAAATGTTTTTTTTCAAAACTTTACAGAATAAAAGGTTGCACTGGCGCGACTAGTGAATTTTCTGTATTCGATATGTAAATTTAGAGACATGGGACCTATCCCAAATTATGAGAGGTATCATTTGGGACCAAAATGAGAATACTGGCGAATAAAAATTTTTTTTTTAAATGTCTGAAAAATCATGAAATTTTATATATTTAGATTTGTTGTTAAATATAATAATAATATTCGATACAATCTAAGACGTTTTTTGCTTTTGAAAAAATATTAATTTTTGGAAAAATTACCAGCATTTCAAATTTTTTTAATCCAAGAATCCAGTCATTAAAAATTTCAAATGCTGGAAGCGTTTCCAAAATTCAATATTTTTGTCAAAAGCAAAAAACCTTATCTTAAAAGATCTTATATTTTTAAAGAAATTCAAATTTATAAAATTTCAGGAATTTTTAGGGAGGTTTTTCAAAATTTTGTTTGCAATTTAAAATTTTTTTTTTGTCAATATTCTCAGTTTGATTCCAAATAAAATATCTTATAATTTAGTACAGGTGCCATGTCTCCAACATGAAATATCAAACAACGAAAATGCACCAGCCGCGCTGCTGGAAATATGCAGTTCACCCGTTATAGTCAATACACTAGTAATTAGTCATTATTATTGATAAATAAGCACATTATCTATATAACGATATTCAATTGTCAACGTTACGGTCAAATAGTTGGCTTGGGGAGTGTGCTCACTGCTCACCCTGATATTTTCTAAAATATTTGAAATGGAATATTAAAAATGGGAGAGCTCTATGTGACTAATATTGCATTTTCTTTAAATCGAAAAATAGTTTTGTTGCGCTTTTGATTTAACAGGTAATGAATCAAAATTCTCAACTGGAACACCCTGTATATTTCACATATCGGAATTTAGAGAAAATTTCTAATATACTCTATTTTAATCACTTTTTGATAAATACTCTAAATTTTTAGTTAAAGGTTTATATTCCAATCTAGATTAATGTGGCTTTAAACAAATATTTTGAGACGTTAGGAGAAATTTCCCTGATACTTCCAATGGCTACTATGATTGACCGATGCAATTTGCTTGGCAATATTTAGAGTGGAAACATGTAATTTTTGTGTACAAGGCCCTCTGTCATACTACTCTGGTTTATAAAAGCTTGGTTGTATTTTTGTTAGTGCATTTTTTAGCTCACTGTATTTAAATATGTTGCTGCACAACTTCCTCCTCTGAAATAATGATTTGCTAAAAACTGTATTTAAACATTTAAAAAGCTTCTACGTAATCAGTCATTAGAATCACGCTCACTTTTTTTAGTACTGTACTGGTCTTACAACTAAAATATTTTTTGGACACCATGGCACATAGTACAGTAAAGTAACAAAAATTGTATGCTGGATTTGGAATTTCCTCTAGATTTCAAAATGTGAAAACATACTCATTTGAAATCGATACTAAAGCTGAGGCAATTTTCGGTTAAACCAGAAGAGCACCAAAATCAATATTTTAGTTATATCTCCTTCCATTTTTGATTTTTCTTCCGACAATTTGGGAAATACTGAAGTAGTTAATTGATGATTATTAAATTATATATTGAAAGAATATTATAACTCAATTGGCCAAACTGTCAGAATATCTGATTTCAGAAATACTGATAGGTATAATTTATTCCAAAAATAAACACATTAATGTATAAGATTATATCTTCATTGAATCAACGTAGCGCCTAGCTCAGAAATTGAATTCTAACCTTACAAAGCAATCTTAAAATCTATAAACGAACTAAATTAAGTAATAAAGTGTTATAATGGGTGTAACTCGATCCATTACCTATCTGATATGAATACTAACGAAATAATACAACTGATAGTAAAATTAGCATAGTGTTGTCGTGTGAATGTTTAACGTATAGCAACTAATTGTGGTTTAATTGAATTACAGTTTTGTAATTAAATATAATATACCAAACGAATATGATAATACGAAAGATTGTGAAATTTATTCATTAATTATCTGGTCTACTGCGGCATAATTGGCATAATTCAAACCTACAATTAAAACTGTGATTGTAGAGATAAGAGTAATGGAAGTTTGGCCATGGGCTATATTTATGGTGAGTTATAGTAATTTGTATTTGTGTGAGAAAAGTGCGCAATCATGTTTTAATGCAATAAAACTAAAGTATTGGTATTAAAAAGGAGACAAACTAATTAAATTCAAACGATATTAACGAAATTGTCCAGTAAAAAAAACATTGATTTTTATTGAACTTAAATTTGTTAAAAAGGATCAATATATTAATAATCTTCCATACTTCGCGCTCAATACTCCAGAGGAAGGTGAAATATAAACGTACGGATGATTTCCTTTAGATAGAATCATTCATTATTGTCACCTATGAGGTATGTTTCTTTCTGTCTAATTCAACCCCTGCTGAACTTCAGCAATCAGACCTCCCGCTCAAAATAATAATTGAAGGTTACCTTTTTATAATGGCACTTTATATTCTTCACCATTCTTCTCAATTTTTTTGGCGTGCTTCAAATAACAGTCACACACCTTTACAACTTGTTTGCCTCAGAAACCAACTCTATTGAATCATATTGGCAGTGGTGAGATGGTAATCTTAGTTCCATATTCTTGAAGCAACTCATATATGGATTGGAATTTGTTTCTTCCAGCTACATGCATATTTTTAGACCTTTTTCTAAAACTTACACCTTTACCATTTTTTAAACGTGTATTGCCCGAAGAAGCTAAAAGAACTGGCTCTGCCAAAAAATCCGTCAGCACTATTGAGGGTTCAACAAAGTTTGGTGTTAGTTTTCCAGGTTCCATTTTTTGAAAGAATTCTTGTCCATTAAATCATGGTTGACTTCATGAAGAAGAACGATGAGTCAGTTTGTACAGAACCATGCCTCGTTTCAATATGCAGTACAACATTTAATGTCTTCCATTTATTGCTTGGGCATGTATACACCTTTATGCTGTTAGCTTGTCCGTTGGTAAATGTCTATATTTAAAGCTTTACAATTTACTAACGATATTAGAAAAAATTCTCTTTGGAAACGATAAACTGCTTCAAAATTTTACTATCCCCACTCTTTCTAAAAAATCAATTATAAACAGAATTATTAGTAAATATTGTCATAACTAATTAAAGCATTCGGGGCATCCACCAAATACTATGACTACCCTACAGGATGCCGTATGTTAATGATTATAAGTAGGTAACTTGCTAGGCATACGAGAGGGTTCTACATAAATGAGTGGTAATTGGTAATAAAGTTCCAGCAAATTGCGATATTAATTTAATAGAAACAAAAAAGTCTTTTTTACTCAAATTGAATCCTTTTTGGATTTTTTGATTCTCCGACATTTTTTAAAGGTCAAAATACAGGTATTGACGTGAATATCAAAGGTCATAATCAAAAGACAAGGATTTTAAATTTGCATGTAGGTTGAAGTCAATGAAACACTGAAAATCTTCAGGTGTATATGAATAACTCAAATTATTATTATTTATTGTTTGACTTCGACAACTGCAAACAAATAAATGCAAATAATGACATTTGCTATTTGCATTTTTTATAATAATACATTAGGAAACACTTGAAATGAATAATATACAACATGCTGCATTCCTTCCAAAGGACGACTTAATTTTGGAGGTTAACTCAGCTGGATGCATTTCTCTTTATGGCAAATGGCGATAATAACAATTATTAGTAGTTTTACAACGATCCATACACGTTTTAACGACGATACTCATTCACGACGAGATATTCTAAGATAAAAAGCAGTACTATTAAAATTAATTAAATTCATTCAATATTCATCATATAATGGACATAGTGATAAACGCTAACTATCAGCTAGCTCAAAACAATCTTGATTTTCAAAATAAATCGTAATTTTGAAATAAAATTGACAGCATTTTATATATTAATTAAATATATCTTTTGTGGGCATATAAATTCGCTTAAAAGTAAAAAATAGTTAATAAAAAGAGGTGTGCATATAATATAAGGAAATGAGGAACAGAAAAATGTGAGAATTTTAATTAATAAATAATTTTATGCAAATTTGATTACAACAAATATTGTCTATAATTAGGTACTTCTATGTGGCGTTTTATAAGTATTCCCACTTTACAACAATAAACCTAATTAGGAAACCTTTTCTTACGTAAAAAATTGCTGTGAGAACTATGATTAGATGACAGATAAAAGATTTCTGTTATAATTATAGTTGTTAATATGCAAAAATGTATCATCAATAATACACGGGAAGCACGAAACAGTAATCCATATTATTCGTAAATTTAGAAATAGAAATAAATATACTATTTTATGATAATTATAATTTAGTTTTTAACAAGAATTTATTTTCACTTTAGCCAAACATTTCTCTCCGTTCCTTTCCAAAATTAGCTGGTACTGACAAAACCGTTTTACGTAAATGCATATTTCAATTGAGCATTCTTCTTGTCCTGTGAATTAGGTGATGTAAATTATGGTAATAGGTCATTAGGTAAGAAAAGTGCGAGTATATATTTAAATATGCAAATAAGCGGCTGCTAAATATGCATGATGTGAAAACAATAAACAGGAGGCACTGTATGCCACATTCAGTGCGACTCCTCAGCTCAGGTGAAGTCACCCTCCCACAACAACAACATCGTATGTAATGGCATCCCACTATTTCGTATCTTTCAGATCCAAATTCGTAATTATACATAACCGGGATTTTAAAGATGTTAAGTGCCTATTTTGGTTCTATTTATTTGTCACTCACGCAGTTACTATTGGAATAATAATTAATTGTTTATTAACCGTAATAAAAGGTACAGGCCAGTACAGTCTATAGTAGAATCCGAACTATTTCTTGAAAATAATTTAAAATCACAAATTTCCCTAGCGTGACGTGCTAAACCACTGCCGCCTCACAGTGGGACGAATCTAGTTTCGCCGGTGTATGATAAGTCCACGTTATGAATTAAAGGCATTCACTGGGGCTTTGCTGACCACCCAAGCGGGAAATGTCGACTAAGCCGGTAAATGTTTTACAGAACAAAATGTAAACAGCGAAGTGAATTACGAGCTCTGGTTTGGTTTAGTGGTACTTACATAATTTCGGTACTTACAAATGACATGATTTTCGAATATCTATACTTAATACACAGGGTTGGGTAATAACGAGCATTATAATTAAAAAGCTTCGTTTTCTTTTTCTCCTCAATTAATTTTCTGCACTATAATGGATTTTCGTCATGAAATGTATTTTGCTGTTTAACTGAATTAATTAAATTAACTTAATAATACAAAGTAGGCTCGAAAGTAGGTAACTAAACTAAAATTCAAAGTGAATTGCTTGGGTGAAATGTTTATTTGTTTATATTGCGTTTCTGTCTGATTTAAGCGATCGTAACTAGTAGAGGCAATGCAAATAAGGCAATTATGCACACTCGTGTTAGTTGAATTGTAAAACTCCTATACGAGTTGACAATAATAATAAATATTACTAGCAGGTCCTTTTAATGTGCAATACTTATTAATATCACCTAAATTATTATTTATGCATATTCATTTAACTTAACGTGTTTTATCTGGAAATTACTATCAATATTAAATATACATAAACATACCTTTTAAAGTTTTATTGGTTGATTTGATCATAATTATCAACGAAACAAGCTGTGACACTCAATTTCTTTAATTAATAAAAGGCAGACATCCAAATTGTGCACGAATATTTATTTATAAAAACTCGTTTTGAAAATATCAAATTATTTTGGTATTGTTTTGTTATATTATTATAATTTCAGAATGTTAAAATATTGGAATCAACAGTAAACATTATTATTAGTAATGGCTGGCAAATTTAATAGAAATCCCTTTGTGGTTAGGAGCTTTTAAAATTTTATTGATATAAATAAAAAAATAAAAGTTTCTGTTTCAATAATTGCAACGACACTTGTGAATTGAATTGGCCCAATTCCAAGTGCAGCCAAACAATTAGCTCCAGCTAGCTACAGCTGGGTGGTGAATTCGGTGAAGCCTTGTTTTAGAGTACTGAGATAATATTGAGAGCAATATATTTGCGCCAGAGTATCTATAACTAAATACACAAAAGTTTATCGAAAACACAATTAGGTATTTACTACATAAACTAGAAAGAGAAGAAAGCTGTGAATTTAACAAGTTTAATCTTACAAATTCTTTACAATAAACAATGACTCAGAACTAGATATAATTATAAATATTGAAAATATGAACAAGAAAATATGAATAAACATTACAAGTTAACCAATTTCTCTGTCCGTTTTACTGTTGTAAAGGCTTACTCGACGGGAATGAACTGAGACGGAAGGGGTTCTCCTAGTAGCGATGAATCCTGCGAGTACTCGAGGTTGATGAAAAGAGATCCTGTCTCCACACTCTTACTCAGTCCATAGTGTCCAGGTTCCAACTAAATTTATTACTTTTCGGGAACACCCAATATCTCCTTACTTCTGATGTTGTTAACTCAGTATCGATTTCCAGTGAGTCAAATTTCCAGAAAGCCAGATGTCATGAAATAAAGACAGAACAGTTGAGAAAAGGAAATAGAGAAATAAAACTAGGTTGAAAATTATTTCAACTAGTGGTAGATGAAAAAAATAACAATAAGTTCCGGCAATATAGTTAAATTACTAGATAAAATTCTCAAAATTAATATTTCTTAATATTACAATAGAAAAAAAATTGTCAAACTGACACAACAAGATATTAGAATTTGCAAAATTACCAAATTTACATAAAAATACGGTATCTGCACCAATTACTAAAAAATTGAATTATTAACAAAATAATACTAAAATTCGAACACAAGAATTTAGTAAGGTTGCAAAACTTCACTATCAGTTCGTTAACAAATAACCTAACTTGATTGAATTTGTCCTATAGGTTGAAAACCATGAGGAGACTGTAATTTTTAAAGGACTATAAGTTAATGTCAGAGTTGTACGGGACAATTTAAACTTAGAAACATTAATGAAGTAATAACTGTAAATATTCAAATATTTAATATTAATAACAAAATAATTGGTAGCAATAATCACAATATTGAAATAAATTCGAAATTTTAGCACACATAAAGATTTCAAGTTAATATTTTACTAATAGTTTAACGGTAAAAATATCAAAAATTAATATATGAAATACCGATAATGTATTTCGCTTTCCGACGGACAAAAATGAATGAACTTATGCCTAATTCAAAATGGCAGGAAATACGTAAAACAAGGTAAATCTACACTCTTGTAACTTACACGAAAATTAAGGAATGAACTAATAATAATAATTTGTCAATAATAAAATCGATATAGAACTGTGATAGCGTGAATATGATGAAAAAAGGAAACCAGAAAATCGGACTTCTGTCACATCCGAAGCAAGTGATCAAATGTACTACAAATTGATTAATTCAAAGAGAAGAAAAAAATACTATAGATCACTTATCCCGTATGCTTTGGAAGCTCCTGGACAGAAATCTGTAGCTCCGGACAGTAAATAAATGCGGCAAAAACCTAAGTCTCAAGTGGACTTCCACTATCCAAAACCAGTGTAGTTTTCCTTTTTCCAGCTTATATGAACCACAGTCGAACCTAATAACAATAAAATTCCACACAGAAATTGTTCTATGTACGAAATAACGATAATCTGCAAGTTTCACTTACAGCGATAATTTATACAATTTAAATATTATATAACGTGACAATTAACAATAATTGAACCACGAAAACGTCTACTTTAGACAAGATACGGTAAAACGGAAATGGGAATACCCATCCACGTGCTTAAAAAACAGTGCTACTAGGTAATTATCTGAAAATAATCCAAAATAAGGAAATAATACGAAAATACGGTAATTATTTTGACAAATTATTATTTTTACTATAGCACTATAAAGCTGAAGCAATAATTAATAAGCAAAGTTTATGAATAGCGATATTTAAGCGACTACAAGAAATGTATGACTTACCTACCTCTAGGTAAAATTCGAAAGGCAAAAGACACTCTCTCTAGCCCGGGACGAGCCTCGTTCACAACGTTCATCCGCTGTGGCGTTTTTGTTGTATTTTGTCTACCACATACCGATCGAATGCGAATACAGGGTTATTCAGTTGTGAGGAGTCATATTTTAATACGCAAAATAGAAACTATAACCTGCTGTAACGAATTGCAACTTAAATCGTTACATAATAAACATCCAGTAAATTTAAAACACGACATGGCATAATTCAGAATTATTTAAAATTTATAGCTTCAGTTTTGAATGCTTCCATATTCTAGAATATAAAAGCATATATACATACTTCTTTTTGCAAACTATAATAATATTATCATTTCGTTTTTGTTTCAGGTTTGTACAGATATTGAGATTTCCTGTTCGTATAGCGTGTGTTGCTGGCGTCCTCCAAAGTTTATATGTTGTTGGTATGTAAAATTTTTAGTTATAGGAAACCACCAATCCTAAGGGGTTCAACATAACTAATAACGTTGATAAGACTGTAATTAATTATCATTATGTGAATTCACAACGTTTTGGATAAAGTAATCTAAATAATAATCGCAGCTATTTTGCCTGCTAAATCTTAGGATTTATCATACATAAGCTCCACTATAGTTTTAAATTATTCAACATAAATTAATGCAAATGATAAAATTTTCATAATATATGGATAACATTTTTTATGTCTAGCCTGAATTGGGGAGGTACCAAACATCAGAGGCAGCTAATTTATCAAAAAATAAATGGACTTTCATTAATAAAATAATAAAATATGCCCTAAAGCGCATACTAAGGGAGGTACAACCCCTTGAAGGGAGGATGAATAATCAATTTTCGATTACAAGTCCAAGTGGTGACTAAAAAAATGGAATTTTCTTGCATCACGACCTTGACGTAGTCGCATAAAATTACAAATTTCATGTTTAACAGCTTGATTTATTGGGAAGAATGCAATTCTCTTTGGGTAGTTTTTAGGTAGAGAATGCAATTCAATGTCCAGTTTTTTGGCAATTTTTGTTCTTTATGATGTCCAAAATTCGTTATACTATTATTTTTGGTTTTTTCCCCGATTGACCCGTATAAGCGCTAATATAATAACATCACATTACGATTACGATGAGCCACGGTCAGGGTTAAGAGACGGACCCATTTTAAAATGGCTGTTAACCTTTCGAAAAATGTTTCTCCAAATCTTATTAATTACGACCTAAGTTATTGGTCTTTAAAGCGGGACTTTTATATGCAGTAAACCTTGGTTAAATAGACTAATTATAGATGGTGTATTATTTATTATTAATATTTTCGTAAAATGTCATCGTTTTTTTGCTTTCCACCTTCTTTTAAATTATATGTGCGATTGCTGTTTCGTCAAGGTCTTTCACATCAACGTTTCTGAATGAAAATAGCATTAAATTTGTTAAATAAATATTAGGGTCAAAACAATAAATAATGTGATCTCTATAAGTTTAGTTTTTCTCGTATAGTCAGTCCATTTTTCATTAATTTCAACCTGGTACAAGTTTAATGACTTATATTCATGGAATATGGACTATATGCTAAGAGATTGTTACTGATACGTGTAGTAGTATTTCATTCATAAAATAAGATAAAAAAAGTTTGCTGAAGTTACTTGATGGTGTTTTTATTTAATTTCTCAGTAAACAAGTAAAAAAGTAAATATCAAATGAAAGATGAGAAAATTTGACAAAAAAGTTCCAAGAACTTCCTTTCATAACTGCAACAATTTTCAATTAAATAATAATTAAAGAGACTTGTGAATATATCGTGGTAAAATAAGGGACGAACGGAGGAAATTACTACGAATAAACAAATATTAAATAAATTATAAACAATTTGTCGATAATTCTTTCAGCATAAAGCGAATTCAAAATAGCAAAACAAATATTGGGATTTGACCCTTGTTTACCTGCTCCAATCCTTCCTGTTTGTGGCCAAGAGCCTTTTAACTGTGTCTGTTATTACTAAAAGAAGAAAATGCAAAGGACCATTAAAGATTAATCATCTGAGGAAAATAAAAAAAAATTGGAAAAATGTTTTAAACAATTTTGACAAAATTTTCATTTTGTTAATAGTCGAACTTTAATTATCTGAGCAAAATATAAAAAAAATTTCAAGTTGTTAATAGCCGACAAATAATTATTTGAGCAAAACGAAAAAAAAATGTTGAAAAATTTTCGAAAAAATTTTCAATTTGCCAATGTAGTCGATCTTTAACCATCTGCGTGAAATTAAAAAAAAAATTCAAGTTGCTGATAGTCCACTATGAATCATCTGAACGAAATGGAAAAAAAAAATGAAATGAAATTTTTGAAAAAATTTAGAAAAAAATTTTCAAGTTGTCATTTAGAAAATTCAAGAAAAATCAGAAATTTATCAATATTTGCGTATCGGCCGTGTGTCGTTCAGTATTTTTCATTATGCCATAAATACTTTAATATTTAATGATGATTGCCTTGCCTTGCCTTGCATTTTTCAATTCATTCATTTATCGACCTAGGCCGATATTGGTGTTATATCAATGAAGAATAGAGTACTGATAAATCATAATATCAGAATGGTATAATGAAAAAGAAAATTTTCGAAAATTTTTAAAAAAATTTAGAAAAAAATTTTCGTTGTCATTGAGAAAATTCAAGAAAAATCCGAAATTTATCAATGACGCTGAAGAATATAATAATTAATAATATTTAGCATCCTACTCTTTAATCTATTCTTTTTTATTAATTAGACTGTAATAAAATTAACAATTTTTATTTTTATCTTTATCCATGTAAGATGGAACACGAACTAGATTACTAGATCATAAAAAAATCGCGAATGATTTCATATATGTATATTTAAATGCCAAAGGAATTAAAACTGCTTTATTGGAAGTCACTCACGCATATTGAGATGGGGCGCTTTTAGAAATAATATTGCTCAAAGACTTGAGATAATAAACTGATATTTTCTTTTTAGGCGCTATAGTTTTTTATTTAATACAAATAAAGCTTATTCTACAGTAGTTTTGAATAACTACAGCCTCCGACACAGACAAAACTTTGAATTTTTTTAACAATTATTGTCATATATCTACAGGGTATTAGGAAAAGTTTTAGGCAAAAAGTGGGTGGTGCAGAATGATACAATAATAAAAAAAGTGTAATGACATTTTTTTTCTATTTTGATAGTTTTGTCAGAAAACAATAATTTGTGTTTACTCTACGTTTTCAGAACGGCTAGAATGCGCTTTACATTGAGAATTTAGTGATTTTTATTTAATGTATTTTTATGGAATGTACTGTTGTCATTATTTAGTAAACAAATGTAGACGTCAGTTTTACCTGTGATTACGCACTATTCTCAAAAGAAACATTTGTTTTTCATGAATAAAAACATCCTGTAAAAAGCTTTTGCTTCATAATCGCCTGTGATACAAAATAATTGAACTTTATATATGAAGTACAAAATTTCATATTAGAGAACAATATCATAAGACTTTTTTTGATTGTTGGATCATTCTTTACCACCTATTTAAATTTGTCTATAACTTTTCACACACACCCTGTATAGGATGTATATATGTATCAATGTATGCACATATTCACATTAATGTACGTTTAGTTAAAAAAAAATTAAAACTATATTATTTATGAATTTATTTAGTATTATGCCCATGAATTATTAATTACTTTTTATGTTTGTGTATTTATTATCAAAACAAGTGTTTACTCACTCTTTGATTATTTATTTATTTTTTAACAAAATGATAAATTGAATAAATAAATATATTATTTATACTCTGTGCAGTTATAAATACATTATTATTAAATATTATTGTATTCTGACATTTTTTGTTTTAAATTAAATACCGAGTATTCTCATTCCGGTAGACGCATCCAGTGTCACATCCGATTAGTTAATATTTCGGTTATTGATTTTACAACAGCAAAACTTTCCGAGACATCAACAGTCTATTTGAAGACATTTGAGTCACTTTAAATTGTGGCAATCCTTCGAAGTCTTTTTCGATATTCTGAAGAACACCTTACAAAACCGTGCAGGCGTTGAATTGACACTATTTATTCTCAAAATCATTTAAATATGTAACTACATCCTGGTATGACCTGATTGTATAAGTATATGTCCAAAATAAAATCTTCGGGTGTCCCTTATTTCATTTACTTGTCAATCTATTTTGTTACCTCTCTCGTCGGTTTCTTCCTACTAATTGAAATAAAGCTGTAAAAACGACCATCCGCCCTTTAGTGAACTAACGCTTGGAACCAGCAACATTTATGTAAACGTGTTTGCAAACGACCTCTAACTTACAAATCATAAAATATTTAACAAAACTCCATCCTGTCTACCTGAATAAATAATACACCTTTGTAATTTTCGTAAATAAGTAAAAGAACCTCAAAATGTGAAAACTTGTTTTGTTTCTAAGGTACACCAGGCAATAAATATAACTTGTATAAAAATATAAAATTAACATATAGAATTTAATGTAATGAATCTCATAAAGTATTTAGTCCTTGAAATTTATCCTGCAAATGCACATTTCTCTAAGGCACGTTTGCCTTATGTAATAAATCGATACAAAACTAAAAGCATTACAATGCATCTGATAACTTAATCTAATCTGTTTAGCTTCTTAAGAATGTTGGAAACGATTAGGTTTAAAATGCCATTAAAACTACACTTTATATTTTATCGAATATAATGGGTTTTTCTAATCCGTCGTCTTGTAACAATTAAGTTGCTGATTGCTGTTTGGACATAGATTTTTTGAAAAATCCATAAATACCCTTTTTCTAATATGTGCTTTCAAAAATGATATAAATGGTTCTTATGTGGCAACAGCTAAGGTCATTTCATAAAGAAATCCCAGAAATCATTGAATAATTAAGGATAACGATTACCTACTCGATAGTTGTTTCTATTAAAATATTCTTCGTTTCTTGTATTTTACTGGGACTCTTTCCTGCTGTATTTAAATTACTTTGGCATAGTCAAGACTTTGGAATGCAATCCCTCTTATGTTGCCAATATGAAACCAGATTCCAAATTAAGCTTGGCATACCTCAAGGCGCAATCCTTGGGCAGCTCACACCTATTATCTGCATCAATGACCTATTTCCGTAATTTTCCCCAGATAAACATAATATCTATATCTTCTGAACTAAACAAATTAAAACTTTGCCCTACTTTTGGTACAGAATTTTAATAACGTTCTGCTACTCTTAGTTCGTTATTGTATCATATCAATAACCACTTATTGGTAAAAATGTAACGTAAACGTTTTTATCAGATTGTCACAATATATTTTTGTCTTGGAATTTTTATAGGCGAGGCTACATTACCGACGTGATATATGATCAATAATTCTTTGCAAAATGACTATTAGAAATAATCTTCTCCGAGAAGAGTCGGCTTTTGTAGCTCTTAGTATTTTTTTCTCCAAGGTTGGACCAAAAGGTCAATAAAATCTATTAGTCGCTGAACAACTAAATAACTTTTTTTAACATGCAATCTGGCTCCTTAATCTTGTTTTAAATTAACTGTTAACTACTAGTGCCGACGTAAACAAAGACAGGTAGAAAATAAATATCTTTGTTCTGTTAATTAAGGAATCAAGATGATAAGTGCTCATTAATGGAAAATTTAATTATAATTACAGGAGCTGTTTCAGACTGACAAAATAATAAAATAATAAACGCCGTAAGTAGCATGAGATTTTATCATAATAAAAAACAGTAAAATAGAGAGGAAAATACCTAAAAAATGTTAAGAATATCTGTGAACTTGACTCCACAACAACCACAATTTCAAAATTTTTAATACCAATTTGTTTTATATTTTGCTGCTTCCACTATTATTGCAAAACCTTTACCATTTAGCACTCATTTGGCACCTTCTAAATAAACACAGATATATTATTGGCATTTACTGTTTTTTGGGGGGGGGGGGGGTAAATAATGTCTTGCCAATTATTTGGTCCAGCACTACAACCGTGGCTGGTAGATAACTGCAAAACTTTTTTGGTCATTAATTATTACATGAAATGTGTTCGTGGCGTTCTAAAATTGATTTAGACAAGAAATTGCAACGAACTGATGCATTTTGATAAAGAAAGTGTAAGAAAGTCGATGAGAAGAGTTGAACCAAACCAAAATAATTAACGTTCAGCCAATTCGATTAATTTCCATAAAATACAAAGTTTTAATTTATATCATTTGATTCTGCTCGAGAATAAATTAGATGTTACTTTCCTACATTTCATTCTACAAATTATGATGCTGATAGATAATTTTACGAGGCATAAGCGCGCGTTCAAGTGGCGTGTAAATATAGTATTTATTCATCACTTCCAATTGGTTGGACTAATTTACTCTAGAAGAAATGATAATTTCTGAGAACAATGAAAAAATTCACAGAATATTTTAGTTCAAGCTGTAACTATTTATAGATTCGTTTACCTAACGATGTTGTCTTAAAACAACTTTTTTTACGCTGCCTTTTAATCAACGTATGAAATTAGCCTAATAACGTGTTTTAAACAATTTATGTTAATTAAGCGGTTTGTAATCGTCTCCTTTGACAACCACAAAACTGTTTCCTGTAATTTGTAATACTTTGTTTGCAATGGCGTTAGATTCCCTAAGTATCATGGGTTTATAATTGTGATTACATGTTAGGCAATAATTATTAGAAGATGTAACCTACTTAGCTGTTAATACTTTGTCATAAAACGTATAAGTAAAGAAAATAATGTTTGGACAAAGTGACTAGAATGTAAAGCGTTTGGCTCTGGTTTGGAGCATTTTTATCAACGGATATTTCTAAAGAGCCGCCAAAAGTTTCCTACTGATTTTTTAAGATTTAAGATCAAATTATCTACTTATAAAATCTTATAGAAAGAAGTTGAGAGTTTCTTGCATATTAAAGACTCATGAAATTTGACTAATTGTTTTTATTTGCAAATAATATTAAGTGAAAAGGTTTATCATTTGGGAACAACTAAAATAATGCCTGAATGTATTTGCAAAAATACTGAATTTTAGTCAAAAATTATTGTTAAGTAACAAACATTTAAATTTACATAATATGTAATATAGTCTCATTGATGGATTTAAATTTCTTAGAAGTCTTGATAGTGAAACAAAAGTTGCTTTAGAATGATAAAACAATCAATAAATGTAACTAAATAAAGGATAGATTGGATGTTTAGAAAATTTATTTTGCTGAAATTTAAAAAATAAGCAATAAAATTGAATCCATCCATTCCTTCAATATAGAAAACACTAATTTTACCTGAAGAACCATTTCAATTTTATTCCATATTAATTTTCCATTTTGCTTTAATTTCCAGTTTCTCTAAGAATATTTTTGTTCAAACTAAAATAAATTGTCTCATTTTCAGTAATTTTGAATAAAATTAAAATCTGTCAATGAAGTACCTTTTCCATTTTGAAAACTTGATATTGTGGTAAAATGTACAACATACCAAGACACTACTCATATACTTTGCATCGTCATCCAGGGATGATAGCTACTGAAGTTATTTAAGATCATAAAAGTTTGCAATTTTTTTATTCTGATCACATTCACAAAGTTCCCTGGTTTCGTAATTTAAATATTTTTCTTTAGAAGATACGGATAGAGCAAATAGTTTGTATCACAAAATACAGAGCCTTATGATTCATTAAAATTTTGATGAAAAATAGGGACATAGGAAATTTTTGGTAAATATTTCTGAAATAAATACATACCAATTTTGCTTTCTTTTCTGATAAATTAGACTTTTTGATCATGTTTTATTTTCGAGCTGTGATGTCATCGGTATTTTTTTAAATGATAACTTCACTTTTTTTACAGATGCTGATAGAGAATATTTTTCTGAGTATGGCAATGTCAAAAAGTGTCATTACATAGCGGAAAGTTTTTGAGATATTTTGTCTCAAACTTCATAATTTAAAATCGAGCTAGCTATGAAATTTTAACAACTGATTTATTTTATTAAAAAAATTGCAAAAATTTAACAAAACATCAAATGAGATGCTCAAATTCTTTAATTCACCAATATTTGGTGGTCGGTATAAATTATCTTTACTTTTGAGGTAACCCCATAAAAGAAATCTAACGAGATTAGATTGGTCAAGCGGGCAGGTCACTCAATAGCTCCCCTCCTACAAATCCATCGATTTGGAAAAACTTCATCTAAAAATGACGAAGTTTGAGGGCGCA
This sequence comes from Rhagium mordax, assembly GCA_963680705.1. Classification (NCBI taxonomy): domain Eukaryota; kingdom Metazoa; phylum Arthropoda; class Insecta; order Coleoptera; family Cerambycidae; genus Rhagium; species Rhagium mordax. The sequence continues at coordinate 122,387,318 of OY796656.1, forward strand.
TCGTCTTTTTGATAGCACAAGTTGTTATGAGGTTTGTCAGGATCCTCGTGACTTGAATGCAATATAGCATGAGCGAGGATTACCTTATTTTTTTTAACACGCTTTTATTAGCTTCACGTGTATGTTTGTATGTAACGGAATCTTTCAACGAGATTTTCACCCACTTCAAAACGTCAGATTAAACAAAAAATTTGCACACTTATCAAGGATCGATGACAATACAATAATTTGATTTCAAAAATATCAAAAAAAAATTTGATTTCGAAAATTTCTAAAAAAAATTGGATTTAAAAATTTTGAAAATATTTGGAATAAAAAATTCTGAAAAAAATTTAATTTGGATTCAAAAATTTTGAAAAAATTTGGATTCAAAAATTTTGAAAAAAATTTGATTTAAACAATTTCGAAATAAAATTTGGATTCAAAAATTTCGGAAATGATTTGAATTCAAAAATTTTGAAAAATAATTGTATTGACACGTAAAAAATTTTGATTTTAAAATATTTCGAAAAAAATTTGGATTCAAAAATTTTGTGAAAATTTGACAAAATTTGAACCCACTTTAAAACATCAGATTAAACTGAAACTTTGCAACTTTATCAAGAACCGATGACTAGGACAAAGTTGTCAAATTATTGTATTGTTATCGGTCCTCACCAGGATCATCAGGATAAAATAAAATATAGTTTAAAAAAACTAAAAAACACGCTTTTATATCAAACTGAACTAAAAAGTAAAAAATAAACCATAGTTTAAAAAAACACGCTTTAAAGGGAAACCTAACTAAAAAGTAAAAAATAATGTTTATCTATTAAGATTTTGTTCAACAGTGATAAATATTCCACTAACTCAATAAGTATAATTAAATGCTTTTTACTAAGTTTAAAATAAGAAGATATATGACTGATGGTCGAGATGGTAGCGTACCTGCCTCTCACCCAAAAGTCCCGGGTTCGATTCCCGGTGGCAATGGAAAATACTGTGAGAGGGATTTTTCCATTATACACGGATATTGGATGTGTGTCCCTTGTCTTTAAATGTGTAGCCCCCTCCCGCACAAGGCTCTTTTAGAGCCTTCTGGGATAAAGGGAGTCGTAATTACATGTGGTGTATTTATTTATTTATTATATTTAGAATAAAGTGATTGACAAAAAATAATTTTATTGAAAAAAAGCGTTTAAACGATCACCTTCTAATATTTGTAGGCGCCCACTTCTTCTACGATCCCTTACATTTCCACATTCCTCGAATTTTCGCAAGATCCTACCTACAGTTGTTCTTGTAATCTGCTCTTGATCTGACATTTATTGTTAAATAGGACGCAAACTTCATCAAGAGTCCCAGCCAGGTCTCTATATCCTCTTATCATCTGAATGTCTATCCTTTGTTTTTCACTATAATACTGCACCATTTTTAAAATAAAATAAAAAAAAAATAGATACTGTCAAAAAAGTCAAAGTACAGGGTCATCACGTGAAAATGATAGATTGTACTGTAACTTTGTTGCTTTTGAATTTACAGGAAAAGTTTAAACTGCTTTATTGAATAATTTTTTGCCAGGAATTCAAATTTTTATAGAAAAAAAAAAACAATCGAGCATCGCATTACAGAGATATAGCTATCAACTGTGTTTTTTCTTATGTAACATCTTATTATTATATCTTTTGATTCTTCGTTTTTTCTCGATTACATCGATATAAACATCTTTTATTTTTTACGAGATGTAGATAATTTGGAAAAAATAGGTTATGTGTAGAAAAGCAAGGAAGGCAGTTTAACCAATATCTATAAAAAATATTATATATTAATTGTTGTAATTTAAATTATGCAATTATCTATATCTCGTAAAAAATAAAAGATAATAGCTTACATGTCTACATGAAATTAGGAAAAAACGAAGAATAAAAGATGTAATAATATACCTACAAGGTGCTACATAAGGAAAAATAATATTGATAGCTATATCTCTGTAATGCGGTGCCAGGTTGTATTTTTCTATAAAAATTTGATTCTTGGCAAAAAATTTGTCACTAAAGCAATTTTTACTTTTTCGATAAATTCAAAAGCAACAAAGATACAATAGAATCTAACATTTTGACGTGATAACCCAGTACAATGGTAGATGTCAAAACACAGCGGCTAAATTGACAATTTACTAAATATAGATTAGTTGTTGTCAAAATTCCATACCTGGCTCGATTTTTAATTTTTTTGAAGTTGAAATTTTCCTCTTTGACATGACACTTTTTTGACATTTCCATACTCAGAAAAATATTCTCTATCAGTATCCGTAAAATAATGTGAGGATGTCGTTAAAAAAATACCGATGACGTCACAGCTCGAAAATAAAATACGATCGCAAAGTGAAATTTATCAGAGAAAATGCTTTTTTGGAAAACAAAATTGATCTGTGCGATGGTTTCTCTCAGAAATATTTTCCAAAAATGTTATTACAATAGTGCAAGACTTTCTGTGCTCACTGTATAATTAATATTTGTTTGGAAAGAGATTGCTTTCCAAATGCTTGTAGAAATTTCATAGTGCGATCTCTCACCAAGTGATAAATTCCGCAGGTATTTCTAATTTACATCCGATTAGTATTTTTCCATTATTGCCAAAAATTCTCGAAGGAATTACCTACAAACAACTTTAACGCTATTTCAATAAAAACCATATGCGACCATCAAGTCAATATGAATCTAGATGAGAATAAAGCACTGCAACGGTTCTTATTAAAGTTTGTGATGATATTTTGACGAATTGGGATAATGGAGAGCTGACAGTACCTACTGTTGGTTGATTTGTTCAAAAGCCACTGATACTATGAATCACCGACTACTAATTTCAAAATTAAAATGTTATGGTTTAAATGGCATTTTAATAGACTGCTTTGGCTGTTTTCCTATGGTAAAACCCAACACATTTCAAGAAAACATTTAAAAACAAATTTAAACGTTTATTATTGACAAAGAGATTATAGTATAGTTTTCAATTTTTATTGCTATCTTGGCTTGTATTTACATCTTTTTTACATTCCGTTTCAATTTATTAAATTAATTATGGCATTGGTTCCCTATAATTAATATTTTGTTTTAAAAGAAATTATAGTATTGCTTCCAAATTAAAGTTAAAGTCTACGATTAGTTTAAACTAAATTTTCACCTAATAAAATTCATTATTAGATAATTTTTATTATTATTATAATTAATTACTATTTTATAATCCATCTAGTTTGTGCGTGGGAATAAAAATATTTCCATATAAATTCTTCATCTACTTAGTTCTTTTACTTGGCTATAACATAACTTCAAGAGTCCGTAATTTGTAATCAAAATGGATTGGTTTCTATTGGTTTTCAGTCTAGTTTATTCTTTGATTGGACTGTTTCTGCTACGCGTTCCTATTCACGCCAGATTTAGGTGGCAGATGCTAAAACTTCAGTTAAACTAATTAGTTTTCAACATGATGTTGAATATTTATACATCATCATTGTACCTATGCAATTGGATCTACAATACGTTTCTATCGCGACTGAAAGTAAATAATAGATGATTACCTATTAAGAAAATGAATCACTGGTAGTAATAAGTTTGCGTTTAGTGTGTACTTAATGCTGTTTCCGTTAATTATAAAGGTACTTATGTGACAGATTTACGATCATTTGTTTAAAATACAGGTATTGTATATTTACTTTGTATTTGCTGTAAATTATTGTATTTCAACATTTATTGCATTCTGTTACAAGGAGCATCATAATTATGGGATTTAGAATGAGACGGCGGAATATTATTTATTTCAGACTATTTTAAATCAAAAGAATCACCCTGAAATGAGTGACCATCATTGAAGTGAAACTAAATCCAGAGTAAGTTTTTACATCCAAAAAAATTATAGAATACTGAAGCGTGTCCTTACAATTAGGTTTAGCATCAGGAAATATCGTACCCTTTTTTATACTTCTACTTCTCTTTACCTAATATAAAATTCTAGAATTTTCCGGGGATTATTTCAGTGACACTTCAGAGGCGGTTGAGAAAATATTTATAAAAATCTATTTTATTAAACTTAAAAAATCTGATGTGCATATATTGGTAACCACATTATTTCTAAATAAAATTTGTAGTAGTCGGTAGTCGGTATATTAATTTTTGTTGTGGTGTTCCGCTAAATACGAAGTGAGATATCATGACACCAAGATCAAAATGTGGTAGTAAGGCACAAAATGCAAGGTGTTCCTGTCACGACAATTTAAATACAATAGTTAACCCAGCTGTGTATTATATAGTTGTCAGTCAAATGGTGAGACAGGACAATTGCTTGAAGTATCTTTACTGCTTACTTTACTTTATGAAACATTAATAATGATCAAAATCTAAATGACCTTCACCTAGTAGGTAAAATGTTAGGTTTTATTCTTACTGCGGCAAAAATACAGATGCTTCCGCTAGTGGCTGTACTGATTTATTTAATAACTTAATGATAAATGTATTAGAATAATGTTGAAATTTATGAATACAAAATCAAAATTTTCATTTATTGTAATAATAAAAAAAATTGTGTTGCACCTTTTTATTTCTGGATCACTTACCAATCGTTTAAATTTAAATATGTAAAACAGGAAGTTTCCTAAAAATAACTATTTGTGATAGTTTTCTAATCAGCCTGTCTGTGGAAAAACCAAAGCCATTATTATAACTGCTTGGTTAAGAGGGAGGCACTTTAGTGGCACTGAAATTTTTTATACTTCGATTTTTAATGTACAGGGTGACTCCTATAACATTCTCACCCCAATTTTTTGGTTTGTCTTTGAAAAAAGAAAAATAAAAATATTTAACGTAACAAAGTATTTTTTCCAAGGGTTTCGAAAATTTCAACAAAAAAAAACAATTGAAAGTCAAATAAAAGTGGGAAAATACATGTCAATGTTTTTTTTTAAATAGATTCCCTGTATATTTTTACAATTTTGAAAAAAGATTTAAATTCTCATTCCAAAAATATAACATAATAAGATATATGTAGAGGATCGGTTAAATTAGACAAAAGTTGCGCTATTTTATGCTCTACAATTTCCTGCCAAGAAATGCTGGATATCTTGATTCGTTCGCGGTTTATCCTGAAAAAATTGAAAATCATGATTTCAAAGAAAAATTAATATCTTCTGTACCATTCATGCGAATTTAATGAAATTTGGCAAGGTTATATTTTTGACCACTACCAATAATTGGTAATAATTATTGAATGGCATTGATAGAAATTTTCTAAACCTTCTAGATTTTGGGCAACGATAATTAACTTTTTATTTCTTATGGCCGCCATATTGGATATTTACACCACTTTTCTGTAATTTTTTACGAGTGTATGGATTTTATAAATTATTTTTACATTAATTCGTATATCAACATATTTTAAAAGAATCAGTCTATTTTGATGACATAGGTGAAAAGATAATTATTTTCACTAACTAATAGTGTAAAAATCCAATATGGCGGCCATAAGAAAAAAAAGTTGTCTATCGTTGGCCAAAATCTAGAAGGGTTAGAAAATTTCTATCAACGTTATTCAATTGGTAATGGTCAAAAATGTAATCTTGTCAAATTTCATTAAATTCGCATGAATGGTATAGAAGATATTAATTTTTTTTTGAAATCACGATTTTCAATTGCTTCAGGATAAACCGCGAAAGAATCAAGATATCCAGCACTTCTTGGCAGGAAATTATAGAGCATAAAATAGTACAACTTTTGTCTAATTTAACCGATTCCCTATATCTTATAGTTTCCAAGATACCAATGGTGGGCATCGAAAAATTCACCACCGTGTATATATTTACTTTCATATTTAGTAATATACTGATAATTATTGAAATAATAATAATAATCCATTTAAAAAACATCGCTTTGTTTCTTTCCACTTTTATTTGACTTTCAATTGTTTTTTGTTGAAATTTTCGAAATCCTTGGAAAAAATATTATAAATTACTACAAATATTTTTATTTCATTTCCAAAGACAAACCAAAAATTTGGGATGAGAACGTTACAGGAATCATCGGTACATCCATTGTCACTGATTACTCTCTTTAGTGTCAAAAGGGGTATTTTTATTATGGTCAAAAGGGGGTAAATAAATTATGTGTGCCTGATAATATCCCATTACAATTTAATTTAGTTTCTGGCTTCCCTTTCATTTAAACTACCTGGTCTACTCTTGTGTTTGGATTGAGGTCTCTTGATAGGTTAAAATCATGATACTAAAACCTACAGATATGATCACTTGCTGAACGAATTTTGAACCAATTCGCGCATGACGTCAACCTGTGACAAAAATGTATGCCGATATATGGGGAAGCTAGTTTTTAATGTATTTTTAGTTTAAAGTTATTGAAATTTTTGTTGTATTCGACTGTTATAACTGTTTTGGATATTATTTAAATATACAAAATAGTATCATGGGTTAAAATTGATTTCTTTAAAAACAGATTCAGATTATTTATCGATATAGCTATTAAACAATTTGCTGTCCTTAAATTTTTGGGTGTGCAGTTTTTCGTAACACTAATTCGTCATACCTCGTGTAGGACTTCCCCTGAGAGCAACTTCCCATAAAGTGAGAGCTGATTGAATCACGTTTACTATTTATCTGCAAGTAATTGCAACGTATAAAATCATACCTTACTGACCTAGACCTTTAGACGTTCAACAGTTTCTAAACTTACACTTGACATATTACGTCGATTCTCTATTGTGTTTGGCCCAACAAAAACAAACAGGTCCCATGTTTTTATAAGCGAGTACACTTGACGATGAAAATCAATTATTACACTATTTGTTCCTCTGTTGATCGTATTTAAATGTCATATTTAATTACGAGAACACCAATGGATTTGTCGTGGGGTTCGAGAACGTAGAATGAGAATAATCAATAACAATCACTAATCATTAAGACATTCTTGGATGCGTACGTAAGCTGCTAGGAAGGTGGGTAACTAATTTTAAGGATTACGAATAAAATATTTTTTAGGTGGAACGGATAAAGTTGAATTTTATATTTGGCGCTTCAGTGAAAATTATTTCTGCAAGCATAGTTTTGGTTTCCAAGGTTCTAGTGGGGTTTGTAAGCTAATATGAAAAATGTTTTTCCTCAAGGAAAGCGTCTTTCACAAAGGCGCAGTTTTTACTGAAAAACCGGCATATTTTTCATTTTTTTAAAAAGGTGCAGAAAATATTTTCAACTCAACTTACCAAACCTACTTGATTGTGAAAAATCTAAGTCCTTGAATATACAAAACAAATTTAAGTCAATCTGTGATAAAACAGATAAATTTGAGAACTCAAATTGAAAATATATTAATAAAATAACGAACTGTCAACTGTCAAATAAATAATATTCATATTCAGGTTTCTTGGTGTGAAATTTTTTTCAGTAGGTAACCAGACATCATTCAATATTTCAGTGGCATTTCAAAATTTTTTTAAATATTCTTGCAATTCATGTAGTAGGTAGATAACAATTATCTAGACAGACTTTATCAAAATAAAAACCATGTAAATAAACTTGTGCAATGTAATTATTCATACATATTTTTTTTAGAGTTCGTAGACACAGACAGAGTTATACGAAATTAATGGCTGCTAATTACACATTTTACTAGTTTGCTCTTGGCAATGACATCGTGTAAATTTACTTCTAACAAGGTGATGGTTTAATATTACATATACATAAAAATAAACACGACCTGTAAAATACCTTGACCACATCGGTGTTATTGTACGTATAATGTTACTATAACGAGCATAGTGCTAGTCATTATTGATTTTTAGTATATAAAAACAAATAAGCCAATATACTATTTATTATTAATATTTTATATTAAGTTGCTCCTACGCAAGGATTCTTAGATATTGTAATTAAATAGCTGGATGGATGGATAGCAACTTTTTACACAGATTTATCATCGTTGTTCGCTAGTGACGTAATGGACATCTTTAAAATGAGCCAATCAGCTTTCTCTATGCTATGAAAAGTTTGTTCCGGGGGTGATTTAAAAAATGCAAGATGCTTATGCCTTAATATTACAAGTGGTACCACATCAGATAAGATAAAGGTTCTTTCTTGATTCTATAGGATTATAATTTTGCTTGTCATATAAAAGTCCCCTGTCATCTATCTTATTCATTCTGTCGTGAGTTCTAGCACCCACTTTTGAAGACTGTAGTCCAAAATTTGTTAAATGAATTATATTTCTTGACTAGGTACCTAAAATCTGACTTATTACTTTTAATTACTTCTACTACATAGAAAACATCGTAATTGATAAATTAAAATAAATAGAATAAAACATAAGCCACCACCTTGTCCTTTTAATGGCTTAAACTAATATTCAACATGTTAGTTCAGGAAGTACCTATGGTGAATATCCTTCAGGTAATTTATTACTACTTGAGTTTTGTTTAGGGAAATAGAAAATAACACTTGATGAAATATGTATTTTGTATATCGAATATCTCTTTTATAACGATGTATTGATATTTCTGAGATACGCTCGTGTTCTGCACAGAATATTAAAAGAGGAATGAAGCAAATTGCTTTATTAACAAATCAAAAATGTTCATTGATATATTTTAATACCTAATGAATAAAAAAATTATTGCAAATTAAAGTGAAATATTTTCCTGAAGTTTCGAGAACTTTTTCTTCAAAACGTTTTCTAAAATTATCGTTTGAGAGAATGACATAGGATAAATTAATATTGAGCAATAATTTAATGAAATGAGGAAGATATTAATATTGAAACACAATTTTGAAAATTTTTTATTGAAAAAGCATCCAATAATATATGGAACTGATATCTGCTGTACAAGTCCCAATAAGGAAAAAGACAAATGAAAAAAATTGCAACTACCAGAGAATGTTTATATAACTCGTTTTCATAATAAGATTTAAGGTCAACAAACACGAATAGTTTGTTAATGGTAATATTTTGGCATTGTTCCTCCACAAAATTGATTTTATCAATAAATTAATAGTTTGCTAATGTGAAGGTTGAATCGTTGAATGTTTTATTTAATTATTCCACCAATGCACTGACTGATATAATGTGGAAACAATATTTTCATGAATGCCGTTTCTAAAAATAGAACAAAATTTTCACATACCTAAAACAAAATGTATGTCGCATGAAGCTGACATGGGAGTTCCTCTTGTGTTTTCTCAAACCAATAGTTACATTTTCTATAAAAAGTTGTGTTCAGTTTAAGAAAAAATATGGTACTAAAGTTTCATCCAAATATCTCGAAGCGTTTCCATATTACCAGATAACAGGGAGATCAACGGACAGATAATTTTGTTTTTTGACTCTTAAATTTTTCCCACCTCCTTATTTATTGGGCAAGATTGCTCAATAATTACAAACTTAACCATAGCCTTAGATAGTCATGAACTGCAAATGTTATTTGACACAGAGGCAAACTGACAAACCAATAGACCAATAGATAATAATAATATTAATAATAGAATAGGTCTTCACTATAATTGAAGATTATAATTAATTTTCTCATTATTCAGTAACGTATCCGGAGAGTTATCATTCAAATACGTTAGCCATCATTTTTCCGGCCAAATAATACTGATTTAACAACGTTAAGTAGATAGCATAATATTTTGAACATCATGATTTTGATATATTTAAAAACACTTTTGTTGACCCCATTTGTCGAGACCATTCATTTCAATTGAACTTCCAATGTAGATATTTTTATGATGGTCAAGCTTTTTTGTTTTTTATGATACAATTTTGGAGTTACACAAATTGCTTAATTGCTTTTCAAAAGCCACATTTGATTGTATCTTGTCAAATATGCAGAAGTAATCAGAATTGAATAAAATAATCAGTTAATGAAGTGAAAAACGTGAAGTAGTTAATTATTCGCAAGAGTTTTTTTTTTAAATCAACACATGAAACCTTAAGGCAGTCGATCTAAATGTTGAGCAAATTTTTGTAGACCATTTACTAAAGGAAAAAGTTCTAGCTCACAACGTTGACTCGTAATTATTTTGGTAATTTTTTTTAAATTTCGGAAAAAGTTTATAGAAAAATTCCCCATAGGTAAAAAGGTGTGCTTTCAATTTTTTATTTGTTATGTATAAATAAATGTTTCTTAATACACTTTTAATTAAAAAAATTATAGCTCTTTTATTTATTTAAACGATTGATTTAAAGTTTGATAACATAAGATTTTTGAATTTGTATATTACGAATCTGGCCTCAAAATCGGTTTAAAAACAAAATGGCGCCTACAAAATGATACTTATATAATTCTTTTTATATTTTTTTTTCCTTTTTATTAGATGCCTGGGGGTTTTACGGGTCACAGCTTACGAATTAGACATTATATCTCAACCAAAATAAAAAATAGCGGATCCAAAATGGCGGAAAAGGGTAAATTTTTTTATTCGGATTTAATTTCTTATAAGTGTAATGGTTTTTTGGGTCGCTGATTTAAAATTTTTTGTTAAATTTATCAAAAATGGAAAACTTTGTCAGAAAAATGGTGGAACCAAATGATAGAAAAATTAAATAAGTACGTTTATATCGTATTCGATTATTAAAATGATATATTTAAAAGCAAGAAAAACATTATTTAGTTTCAAATTTCTTCTTCCACTATTTCTTCCATATACACTGCCGTTTGTTAAATTAAGGCAACTATTTTCGCCACAATTACCGCAAGCCGCCGAGCTATGAAAACCATTTTCTTACATCCGCAAGCTGGCCCGTAATCATTTTTGCAGTGGCAAAAAATAATTGCTAGGATGTTTTGTGGAGCTGGTTCTTGTGTCATTGGGATTGAAAAATACTTTCCTGTTTCACATTTCCAACCTCAATCTTCCCAGATCTTTACTTGCAAATGCACTTTAAATATTCTGCTGCATCCATAGTAGCACAATGATGCTAAATTAACGCTACTGTTTTTAGTAGAAGCGTTAATAAAAGAGTCAAACTTGAAATTAAAAATGTTTTTGTTAAAAAAATGTATAAACAATAAAAAACATTAAATAAATTAAGCATACCTGTAAAAGTTTAAGCAGTTATTTTTTTTTGTACCACATTGCAAGCATACACTCTATACCAGCAGCGATGATAGCATCTTTTTTTTATAAATTTTTGCAGCCTCTTGCTATTGTCAAATATTTTGTCAAATGTATTCTTTCCTCTGTTAAAACATGCTGAAGTTGTGTAATATTCAGTTAAATTATGTACGAAAAGAATATGCTCATTAAAATTGGGATACGCAAATTGTAGGAACTTAGAGGAAAATAATCCTATATTTATAATCAGTATGCCCAAGAACACTAGATAAGACGAAACGCGCGAAATTTAAAAATCTATTTTGCCACTTTAAATAAGTCATTTTCCCTTTTTGGTAAATTTTAACATAAAATTTGAGAGTAGCGACCCAAAAAACTCTTGTATAAGAAATAAAATCCGAATAAAAAAGCTTACCCTTTTCAGCCATTTTTGATTTTAGTTGGGTATTATTGTCAAATTCGCAATCAACGACCCCCAAAAACCCCCAGATATCTAATAAAAATAATAATAGAAAATACAAAATTACATTTTTATCGCCATTTTGTTTTTAGACCGATTTTGAGGCCAGATTGGTAATCTACCCCAAAAACCTTACCTATGTTATCAAATTTCAAGCAATTGTTTAAATAAATATTTGTTAATAACATTGTTAATAACAATTGAAGAAATAAAAAGCACACCTTCTTACTTATGGAAAACATTTCTCTAAAACTTTTTCCGCAAAAAAAAAAATGAGTCGGTTTTGAGTCAACTGAGTCAACGTAGTTAGAACTTTGATGAATTTGGAACGTTTAGAAAATATACGATTGACAATTTCTTTCTAGCAAATCTAAGCAGATGGAGCCAAAAAATTTGGGTCATTTGTCAATCATTCCCAAAATTTCTTCAACAGATCAATAAATTTTTCTCTATTGGAAGACATAATAAGAAAGTAGGGTTGCCTTATGAGAAAATCTTGACACTTCTACTAGTCTATCTGAGATGATTGTACTGTATTTGTAAACCATTTCCTATGCCAAATTTTACTGTAGTGAGAGATATATGAATTTTATTGGTACCCATGATATTAAATGAAAGTTTGACTATGTTGAAAAGTCAGTAGTATATCCACTATAATAGTATTTTGAATAGCAAGTGGCTAAAAAGGCATTTTTTAGGAATATGGACTAGTGTGGAGTACGAGCCGAAGGCGAGTGCTATAAACAAAAAAAATATTACATGGCGTTTACATGGCGTCGCAAAAAATAATTTTTTGTAACGCCATATCCTAAAACGTCACTTTTTTTGACAGTTTCAAAACAATGACTACTTAACATAAAACATATAGAAATGAAAATCCTATTAATTGCCTAAGACCTAATATTAAAGTAAAAATAATATTGAAAATCAAAACGAAAGACACAGGCTAACATTTTATTATTTAGTGCAAACATGTTCTTCAAGATTTTGAATAATTTTGAGCTCTTTAAGAGTAGTGAGCCCGGATCAGCTATAACAGATTCGCGGACCGGCACCGGTCCTCGTACCACAGTTTGAGTAGCACTGGTATATGGCACTCGCCTTCGGCTCGTACTGTAAATTTCATACTCGAAAAAAAAACACCTTTTTAGCCACTTTTTATATAAAATACTATTATGTCAATTGTAGTGCAAAACACTTAAAAAATGCAATCTCTTAGGGGAAAATATTTGATCATAATAACTAATAATAATAATATAATTTTAGTGAGTTGCAGATCTTTCCTAATTAATAACATGAATTTAATCAGTCTCCAACCTCGTAACCTAACTATTGCTAAATAAATCAGTTAATTCAGTTATTTTGTCAAAATTTAAAGCTCAAGACAAATTTAAAAATATTTTCAATTTTCAATAGATTCTCAGTATAAGAGAATAATTTACACACATTGCAGTCAGCTGAAATGTAGGTCTTCAGAACTCCTTTGGTACAGTCATGAACAAAGAAAGATATAGAGATATTCGAATAAAAGTATTTAATTTGCAGATTGGAAACCTTTCTTTGGCCTCGACTGCACAATAAAACCAATAGATACATAATCACCATCTTAATGAATAAAGATCACCTTTTTCGGATTATGCGTTTGTAGTAGACGTTTTTAAACAAATCCCTGGCCGCTGGAATATTGATACAACGGAACAAAGGAGATTAAATATGCGCAAAACTTTTGCAAAACCAGTAGCTAAGATTTACCGAGGAAGTAAGATTCCGGTCAGATAACCAGCTCATTAAATTCTGAAATAATTTTGATTTTATCCCGCTTGAAAAGTAAGGCAGGTAAAGTAACAAAGCGAAACATCCATACCTGCTTGTGAAATTTGTTATCCCACCTCTCTCATTCATTTTAGCAAATTATATAGAATTTTCCCATTTAAATACCAGGTAAATGTCACGAACGATATTTTGCCATAAATTAGGTACGACCAAACCAGAGTGATTATTATTAACCCCATTCTTCGTCCCACATGTGGAATTCATTTAGTATCGCAATTGCTAATAAAGTTCAATCGGAGGTTTGTTGCATGCCATAACCGGATGCTTCGTTAGAATAATCGTGATCGGCGCATTCATAGGTTAAGGTTGTTAAGCGTTCCAGTCCACAATGGACGGAAGGATGCTGGCAGCCTCTTACTGACCGCTTACTTTCTAACGAACGATAACGCGTTACGCAACGAACTATCCAATTACTTATGCGAATACTAATTGCACTTGACCTGCTCTGCCAGAGTTCCACCAGGTGTAGTAGTTGTATATGTTGGGTCATTTGTTCAAGTAGGACCTGATCCTTGTGGAGTTATTTTTCAGTGTATCTACAATTTGTTTATTTGGGAGGGAAGGCCGGAGGTTATTATTTGGTATGGCGCCACGGATATGATTTATGCGTTTGCTGGCAGAGTAACAATTGAATGACTGAGAAACATAAAAACATCGTAAAACTGAATTTATAAGATAATAAATGAAATTTATTATACGTTAATGCTCTAAGGTACCCACTTATAATATTTACAATTATAATATCAAACTACCTCAAATGACTTATGACTTAAACCACTTTCTGAGGCAAATACTATTCTTGTTACGATTGACTTAGGGCCAGTTGTATAAAAGTAGTTCAACGAAAGTTCAGCTAAACTTGGTTCAAAATCCAAGGATACCATTATTGCAAGAATGGCATCCTTGGATTTTGAACCAAGTTCGTTGAACCACTTTTATACAACTGGCCCCTAATCTTCTAGAAAATTGGCGTGTAAAAGGAAGATGCATCAATATAAGCAAATGGAAAAAACCAACCAAGAACATTCGAGCACCAACTAAATGGGATTTTATTATCTCATGGTTATTCCACCAAAAACTTGGATATTTTGATATAAAACTTCCTTCCTTAGAAACTTTTCTAATAATCCACTTACTGTTGTGAGCGGTGATGATTGTTCAGAGCTCTATCAATTCTGGTGTTCTACAAGAATTTACATTATCGCCACTATGTTTCTCTTTGACATTAATGACTTACTTTTTCCAACAACTATTCCTGCTATTTATGCACATTTCCTTTATCGCTTTAAAAATCAATTGATGCTGTTGATTCTTCTTGATTCAGATCCAACGCTGGAACAAAGTAGTTAACAAAGCATGGGGACCATAAATTGAGTTGAATGTCGTGTAAAACGCTACTGGATATAGTTGCTCAGAATTGCCCAAAAAGCTTAAATCTTAAGTTTGATCTATTTAAAACAATATTGAAATTTGGAAATATTGAAAATTGTAAATCCAAAAATATAATTTTGATGGGTTTCTTCGATTTGAAAAGCGTGCTGTGACAATTTTATGAAACAGAATTGTCACAGTACGTTTTTCAAAACGCAAAAACCCATTCAAATTATATTTTTAGATCTACAATTTTCAATATTTTCAAATTTCAATATTTTCTGGATTTGATCAAACTTTGGATATAAGCTTTTTGGGCAATTCTGAATAACTTTCGCTTGTAAAATTTTTCGATAAAAAAATGCCTAATGTGATTTCTTGATTTTTTTCCATTTATTTTGGTATCGCAGGTGGCTTTGCATTTCAAGGGGGCGAATGGTTCTTTGGTCATAAGTAGACATTAATGTGATCTATCTTTCAGGCAAAATTTGGTTCAGATCAGTCTATAAAAAAATATTTTACTGGTGTGGTAAGTCCTTAATGTGGACACACTCTATACCGGGTGGTCCAAAAAAATTTTTTATTTCTCTAATAGTTTCGCCAATTTTTAACCGATTTTAATTATTCAAAAACTAAATTATAACTAAAAGATCACGTTATGAGGTAATATAAATATATTTTAATGCCGTTTTGACTAAAATAAATATTGGTGTTTAGACGAGTGGCATAGAATATCAACAAAATTGTGATAAAACGGTTTTATGTTACGGACTATATCTTCGGAACCAACTGGTCGATTTTAGTGTTTGATGTCTTAAAATATTCACAAATGTTTATTCTATCCTCAATCTTTTCATTGTTTATTTAGCAAAAAAAGTTCCAGCCGATCTTAAAGAAGGCCCAAGTTTGATGACTAACGCCATCTACAATTTTAATAATAATTAAATTATATTTATATTACCTCATAACGTGATCTTTTAGTTATAATTTAGTTTTTGAATAATTAAAATCGGTTAAAAATTGGCGAAACTATTAGAGAAATAAAAAATTCCGATTTTTTTGGACCACCCGGTATATGGAGTTTTAAATCTAAAACTTCACTGAAAATTTTGAGATCAACTAAAATTAAGCCATGCGACTGATTGTTGAGAGCTCTTCCCCTTACCAGTTCCCTTACTTCTGTTGAACAACGTCACAATGTGTCCTTTTATTCTCAATGGAAGTTGTGTAGCTGATGACACTCTGAGTGACTTACGACTTACACCCATGTTACAAGAAAGAACTTGGAAACTCATCTTTTGTTCTAAATCTTCTAGTTGGATTTGGAATTTATGTAAGGTGGCCTATTTGTCTGCTGTATCTACATCAGATTTCCTAAAATAAGCAAAAGTAATTCCCGTATTTAAAAAGGGTTCCAAAGAAGAGCATTCAATTACTGTCCTATCTCTCTTTTGCCTGCAATATCCAAGATCTTTGACAAAATTATTTATAAAAGATTATATTCATATATAAAAAAGTTTCACATTTTAACACCCATTATGGCTTTTTGCCAAATTCTTCAACTGAACATGCTATATATAATGCCATCTCGTTTATCTCTGATTGTGTCAACAAAAAGGAAAAGGCAGCTGGAATATTTTTTGATTTTACACGGGCGGATACAATAAATCACAATTTTCTGTTGTATATATTAGAAAACTATGGAGTGAGAGGGGTCAGTTTGCATTTACTACGATCATATTTGAGTAACAGAACTCAACAAGTATTTCTTTAAACAACTTCTGATGGATGAGTAGCAGAGACTTTCTCAGAAAGAGCAATAATATCGCAAGGGGTACCTACCACAGGGTTCCATCCTGGGTCCCTTACCTTTTCTTTTATACGTCAATGATATGCCCCATTTCATTGAATTGAATGAATGAATGAATTGAATTATTCTATCAATTTGCACATGACAGTACAGCGGTAGTAAATACTAAAACTCATCAAGATTTGTCATTGAAAGGTAATTTAATTGTAGAAAAAATGTCAGGATGGTCAGGGAATAACTTGGCCAACCTAAATCCTGAAAAAACAAAGCTTGTATATTTTAATAAAAATGCAAATAAGACTGAATCCATCTGTGTAAAAATAAATGGAAAATCGATCCCAAATTCAGAATCGACAAAATTCTTGGGCATTACTATTCAAAATACCTTAAGTTGGCAAGTGCATATTGACAGTTTAATATCTAAATTAAAGTCTGCAATCTATGCCTGCAGATTCATAAGACAACAAGTCTCTCTTGACTCAATAAAAATTTATTATTTTTTTTACATCCAGTCTCTTTTAAATTATGGTGTAATATTCTGGGGCGGCCATGCATACAGCTCGCGACTGTTTGTAATGCAAAAATGGTTTATTCGAAATGTTGGGAGTATCTCAACTGACATCATGCAGACCTTATTTTAATTTATTGGGTATAATGTCCCTCCCTTCATTATATATTTACCGTTTAGTAAATTTTGTAAAATCTAATATACATCTATTCACTGATAACAATGAAATTTGTAATATGGCAATTAGAGGTGGATTTACGAATACCTCGACATAATACTATTTCTTTCCAAAAAAAGTGTGACATACAGATATTAAAGCGTATAATAATCTTCCCACAGAAATCAAGGATATAACTAATGCAAATCAATTTAAAAATAAAACTAAAAAATTCCTCCTAAACCACTGCTATTACTCCTTCAGTGAATACATGAATTCATAGCATGAGGATAAATCCTATTAAATATTTTCTATTATATTATTCTGCCAAAGAGGTATCTAGCAATATTATAGTAATAGGGGTATAAACTAATTATTGTTGTTGCATATTACCTTGTACTATGTTTTTTTTTCTTTTTTAGTATTTTATAGGTACTTTCTGTACTATATTGTACTTTTTGTATTTTATTAACATATGTTGTATTTGTTTTTTTTTTCTGACAATGCTGATATTAAATTGAATCAATAGCGACAAAGACGGGGAGCTCCTGCTCATTATACTCTTACCGTGTGACAATAGCTGGATGAAACATTTCCTAGGAAATGAATCAGAAGGAGAGCTGCTCAAGAGAGGCCTCCAACCAAGATCTCCAGATTGAACACTACTTGATTTCTCTTTCTGGGGTAGGTACTTAAAAACCAAAGTTTATGAAACTCAGCCAGAAGACATTGATGATCTCAAAGTTAAAATAATTCGAGAATGTAGACAGATATTCCGGGGAACATTTCGAAAAGTCTGACAAGAATTCGAAAATAGGCTATATTACTGTTTAACAAACAATGGAGTTCACTTACTTTTAAAATCATTATAGAATTTATTTATGCCCTTATCTCGGATCGAACAATATCATTTCTTTATGGTACGCAGATAGAACTTTCTAAATCCTTTAAAATGATGAGTCACAAGGCAGAGGGTGCCATTTGAATTTATAAAATTGGGATAGCTGGGGATGAAGGGATGAAACACAAAATTCAACCAATAGTGGTTTTGACGTGATGCCGAATTTATTTGGGTGGTAAGTTTTGGATTGAAAGCATTGTATATTGAAAGGCGCCACAGACAACATCGCAATAATCAAAAAGCGATAAAACAAGTGAATCAACTAGTTTAATTTAATTGGTGTACTGAGTACAAATTTCTGCTTATACAAACCTTTTAATCTATCGTAAGATGATTAGATTAACTTGGAGACATGCTGCAAGAAAACTCTGTTTATCAAATATAAATTCAAAATTTTCACAATAATTGTTTTTGACGGTCAAAAGCACATTGTCTAATAACGGCATATTTTTAGTATTAATTTTGTCCCGCTGCTTTCGGTGCTAGTCATAATTAGAGTAGTCTTTAAGGGGTTTAATGAGAACGCATTTTTTACAGACCATTTATCTACCTCGTCAAGATCAACATTTATTTCATTTATCGCTGTTTGCTGTGATATATTAAAAGATTCATATAACCGGAGGTTATCTGTATATAAATGCATGTTTGAAAATACAATGTTATGATTATCAGCATTATATATATCACAAACAACAGATGCCCTAAAATGGAACCATGAGGTACACCTCCTGTTATCTGTAATATATGTGAAGATATTTTGCTACCAGCCACAATGACCTGAACCTGCTGCAGACGATTTCCTTAAGCTTTAAATAATGCATTTAATGAAATTCTACTACATATGACAGGACGTAAATAACAAAACAGCAACGAATTAAATATATCTATACTGAAGTCTATTAATTTTTTAATTACTTTAGTTTAGTTTTGTCTTGAATGTTTTATACAATATTTTTTAAGTTTTCCATAAAAGCAAAAATTAAGAAGGGTCAAGTTAGGACTTCCATCCTCCAATCCAAATATCGTATTTATTAGTTAAGACATTAGTTACAATGAACATCGGCCTTATCCTGATGCCAAACAATATTTACAATTTCTTCTATCGAAAACTCTTCTAATAAGTTTTTAATGTCTTTGTTTAGCTACTGCAACACTGATTGGTGTTGAGCGTTTTATTTTACTGCCTAATAAATACTTAATACTGCATTTTTGTAATTGAAATAATTTTAGGAGAATTTTTTTTATTTTTGTCACAATCATTAATTCATGTATTCCCCAAATATGTTGTTGTCGCCATTTTGGAATGAATGGAGAAAAGTTTGCCGTTAGTTCTAGTTATAACGGATATCGTGGAACAAAAGAACCATAATATTTAAACAACGTTTTTCTATTGTTAATACTTAAACTTCTTCAATCTATTAGCATTCACGGTTCATATTATAATAGATGTGCTTCGTGAGATGTTATCCAATAAAAAAACACAGTTTATTTTGAATTGGAAAGATGTATATTATGAACACTATTTTTAATCTCAGACATTATGCCTCGTTTTCACAACTCCTCTGTACCATAATATTCAAAATTAGTTTTGCACACCTCAACTTATTCACTTAGGTATTATGTTGTATGCTTTACCCATTTGAGTTTTGTTAGACAGTACGGTCTTAAAGAATGCGTGATTAATATGTATCCATTCTTGTAATATTGAAATTATCAACACCCAATATTTCAAATTATGCAACTAATGAGAAAAATACTAATCCTTACTTTCTAAATTTTACGTTGAAATTTGATATTTCCGTAATAGTGTAAGATACATTTTCATGTAGGAATGAGCACTATAAATTTTCTTCGAGACAGTAAATTTGTTAAGAGGAAAGTAATCAAACATGTTGGTTTTTACATAGACATAAATTATAGGAACAGGTGTCATAAGTTCAGTTACGTGAAGAAAGTTTCCTATCGAAAACAAAAACTAATACATTATAAAATAAGATATGTTTCGAAATAACAAATCACCAGGGGATTCAAAGTGTCATTGGTGATGATGATATGCAAAAATCGATCCACACAGATGGTATTTATGCCCTGCCCGATTTTAGCAATTCCCTAAATCCAAAATAAATCTTTTATTAAAAGCGTATTTCAGTCCATCATTTTTCTAAAGAGATTCTCATACGTCTTTTTGCTCCTTTTCGATGAAGAAAACTCCTTTTTACGCGTCAATTCGCATAAAAATTCCTAATTTTATTGTTATTATTATTACTATTAGTACCAGCAATCATGATGAATTATTGTGACCGTGACTTGCTCAAGATGTATAGATAACGAATTTAAACAAGGAAATGGTTGTCCGACATGAGAAATTTGGTTGCTCGCAAAATATCATTGCAGTCTTTGTTTAAGATTGTTATTTAAGATAGCATCTACGAACTTCACTTGAAATATGTTGTAAATGTAAATGCCGTATGTTTCATGATGCCCATTTAAATAACACTGCAAAGCATTTGAATAAATACATTTTTAATCGTTAACGAACAGTAATTATATTCAATTATGTTTAATGGTTAAATAAGATGACTATATGTAGGTGGATTTAAGTAAGAGGTACAATGCAAGTACTTCATTATAAAACTTAAGCCTATTGCACTTACTTTTTAAGAGGCCTTTAGAGATTGAGATTAGATTAGTCCTTGATATAAATTTGGTGTACCTAAAAATATATTTTTTTGTTGTTTAATTTTATGCTCTGATTTAACTTTTTTTTTCTTTTATAGGTAATAGCAAAATGACACGGTGCCTGAGTTGTTGTGAGTATGCCTAAAATATTATTTATGCTAATAGACAGTATCATATGAATTATCATAAATTTTCCAGAAAAAAAAGCGGAGAATTTCATATTTAATGAAATTGAAATAAGTTAAAATTTAACTTTGTTTAAAAGAAATATATTGCGCATTGATCAATTTTCTCACGAAAGCACTTTGTATACATAATTTATTCGTTTATTTTCTTCGCAGACCATTTTTTAACAAAAGATAAAATGACATATCCAAGAATGAAAAGTAGAAAGTCTGTATTTGAAAGAATCCTTACTCTGGACAATTTTGCACGATCTGACTTATACATTTTGCTAGGTTAGTTCCACATACTTCACAAACAGCTCTAGAAGAGAGTTTTTTCATTTATCATGGTCGAAAATGATGTTTTACTGGAACGCTATTTTTCCAAGAAAAAAAAGGGCGATTTCGGCAATTTCTTTATTTACCTAGTCCTATTAAAATTGGTAACAATATCATAATAATACTGGGCCGTTTTTGTATGGGAAAAAAATTGTTCGATTTTTTTCGGGCTCACAATGTCTTTAGATCACATGTAAAATATGGTTTAGAGCGGATTTCAGCTTCTGCCTCCGGATTTGCTTTGAAATTAGAGAAATTTTGAAAATGTCGTATAAAGTCATTCAGCAAGATGAAAAAGGCCTAATAAAAGGTATTTATATAAAATAAAACACAATTTTATGAGCTATATTTGTGTATTAACATAATAAAAATCACCAAAAATACTAATAGAAATGATGAGCATAGCTTTAATTAGCGCAAAAATCTATTAAACTTTGACATAGTTCTACGAGATCTAATTTGGGCTTTTATGAATGAAGCCTTCTCTGTAATTTTTTTTGCGCAACTTGGCTGAAGCATCAGTAACAATTTTCACTGCTCTGCTCTTTCAACTGCTTGAAAGTACCATGACAGATGTAGTAGAGGCAAATCTCCTTCTCCAAACATTTGATGTCTTCATCGGATATCAGTTTTAATATTGGTGGTTCCGTGATGTTATCCTGCCAGTCAACAAGATCGACGTAGGATGATGCATCGAGGTTTAAAGAAGAAACTTGGAACAGCCGAAGTCTATTTCTTTGAATGCTGCGAGCTTTCAAAATTCGACGTGCGTTCACGTATGTGCTTTTGAAAATCGGTCGCCATTGCCAGCAATACGTTTTCAGGGTGAACGAAGTGACCGTTTCTTTAAATTATCGGATCGACATGGCTTCCAGTTCTGTGGGCAAGTATCAGATGTCATGCTCCATCCTTACAGGAAGGGGAGTTTTGATCGCAAACCAGGTTGGAGCGTAAGCCTTGATGACGTTGCAAGAACGACTAAGTCTTCAGAAGGAGATTCCATCGAAATGTACAAATTCCATTAGCGCGATTTGTTTCCTAAATTAATAGGAAATTCACCTGTTACCGCTAATACAATTCAGTACAGATGTTCTTGGTCAGTGCTCATATATTCTGCAGATACCTCGGGCAACACCGTGGGAATGGGTTGAAATTGAACAACAGGCCTCTTCTCACAGTTTTCTAGATTTTTACCGATGGTCCCTGAAAATGACGAAAAGGCAGTTCATTCATCTGAAGAAGACAGATGATCCATTGTAAAGGTCTGTTTAATCGTTTTTCAAGCAGATGAATGATGCCACCTTGCTTACCAACGTTCAAATTGTTTCCATCACACCCTACCGCTAGCAAAGTAGAAATGTCTTTTTCTGAGAAGAAATCGATTATTGCTTTTTCTATACATTTAGAAGTGCCAGAATCCGGTCCAATATAAACCATGAACTTGGTCTACGGTTTTTTATCAACGAAATGTGCTCTTCAAGAATGCTCTCTCTGTACATGTTTCCAACAGAATCAAAATATTGTCCTTTCTTCCTTAGAATAAAGCAGATACTTCGAAGATTTAGCTCGCTTCACGGCAAATTTATTTGTTTTGGCACGTTTCCGGCTAATTCGATTTTTATCATTAACTTCTGCACTGGAAGTATGTAGTACTACTGATGAGGAAATGGCTGCTGCGACTATCTAAGACACCAAATCTGTCGCAAGTCTTTGAAAGCAAATCATAGTCTATGCTTTCAGAAGAGAGCTGTTTGATAGGGGGTGCCGTTGTTTCGACTTGCTTCAGTGGTTCCAATGTATCACCTACATCTTCTTCCGATGTAGTGCATTCTGATTCCGATAAAATAGAAACATTGAGTTCCTCTGTGATTCCTCGTGAATGAGCGCAACACACCTCTCACTGAAATGCGCGCGAGGCGTCTTTCACGTGCGTTGATTTCTTCCTCCTTCCCTGCGCCTTCACACCTACGTATGTGAAGCTGCTACATATTATAATTTATTTCTTAAGTTAACCGAAATAACTTTCTAATTCGATCAAAAACATACCTATTACTTGATTCTAAGTACCTAATCTCCATACGACAACTTACCCTGATAACGAGAAAAATTTGAAAAACTTCAGAATTTTGCCTACAGTTCGGAGGCTTATCAGAATGGAATAATATTTTACCCAAGTTAGTTTGAAACCATTTTGTATCCTTTCCTCGACAAATCCCTCGGAAAAGTCGAAAAAAGTGAAAACGGCCCAACCAATAGTGTCCTTTTTGACAGGTAATTCTTCACTTAAATTTAAGTAGAAAAAAGTTTATGTCAAATAAATACTTAGTCCAATTTATTTGCTTTAAAAGATATGACCAGTTACTTGAGTTTAAATAGTTTACCATGAAGCCGCTATCGGTCACAGAGACATCGTCGATGTCTCGACTGGTAGTAGCAACTGACCACCAGAGGGATGCACTTATCCCTCACTACTTACTTGTGCTGGGTCTGCCATAGACTAGTTTGGTTTGCCTTTGTTATTTGTCTTTTCAGCTACCTGTGGCACACTGATGAGAACATAAAGAGTTCGAAACCGGTCTGTGTCTGGTGGAGAAAAGACAAATAACAAATTTGGCTACCAATTTGGATTTATAGGTATAATTCAATGGGAGTAGGGGCCTTTGCCCGTCCAGTAGTTGTTTCCTATAATCCTATTTATTATGAAGATTCTGTATTGGGACAAAAAAGCTAAAAATATATTATTGTAATGAACCTTAAGTGTTTCCTAAACAATGTTGTCTACACCACAAATTCGAGATGTGTAAGCGCCTACGATCAATCAAAAAGTAGTAGTTTCTTTCTCGCGATAGAAGCAATTGAGTTTTAACGTGACCAGGGTGCTTGATCAGTTGTTAATCATCGGTAACCTCCGACAAGGTAACTCATTAAGTCAAGTCAAACAACAATACAGTTTCCGCAACGTCTGGCAAACTTAATATTCATAATTTCTGCAGCGCTAACGCAATAATAGATAATTCATCTTTTTATATATTTCTGACGCTGATTAAGCCGTAAACAGGCCTTGGGGCGATATGTAATAAATTTCTCTGTAATGGTTTCCGTAAATGTAAATTTATATAGATAAATTTTGTTTGGTAGGTACCACAGGTTGGTCGGAATATAGTAGCAACTAATGTGTCTCTTATATTGAACGAATCAATTTAAAATTTTACGGTAATTAGGATCCAAGCCCGCCTTCCGTGAAATAACTACAGGCAAGATTCTCAAAGCATAAAGCATTTATAAGTTTTGATATAACCACTGGAAGCATTACTTTTTCACAAGAAATCTGAAGAGAGAAAATTTTTCTTAATATGGAACAATGTATTTTTATTAAATAAAGGATATAAATGATTTATGATAACGAAATTAATTTTACTAATAAATTTCATAATTTTAATTAATATACTTAACTAAAGTGTTACATAATTCTATCATGGAATAAATGGGAGATTTATATGAGATATTTGTGCAGTTAGTGGGATAGTAAAATTGAACGTATTGACAAGCACCCAATCTGGGTATTTTGAAATTTAACTTTGTCAATAACATCGAGCAGCCAATTAAATAATTAACTAATTTTTACGGAAACATTAAACAACCATTATCCTTCTACTAATTAAAGATCACATGTCAAATCGTAGCAGTAGTAAATTATTGGGATATCTCCGGTCTGAAAAATTATTATCAAATTTAAAGGTTAAATTAATCATAAACTTGAATCCTTTCACATAATTTTGAGTGAATATTAAAAATTGGGTTCCAAATTATTGCACCATACTTAATTTTTGACCTAATAAGCTAAACGTACAGTGTTCTCAGTTCATTGACATTAGGAAATTGCTTACAAATTATTATAAAATCTAGTAACTTTAATGTCATTTTTGTTAATTAATTAATTCATTAATAACGCTGTTGATCTTCTTTTGCTTCTAAACTATTGAATTCGTTTGCTGCTTAACAAATCAAAATTAATAAGGTATTATCTGTGTGCTCTCCATAACTGCCAGGTTTCGCTTTACCAAACACTTTGCTTCCACAAATCCAAAGAAAGAAATAGCACATAACTGGTGTATATAAAATATACAATTAATTGGGCAGTTTAGTGTTTTCTTTATTTTCCAAAAACCTTAGGCAATTGATTGTGCAATAACGTCGGCCAGTTTGATTATTCCGTTCAATGACTTTATTGACCTTATATTAAACCAGATGATATTCCCGCAAATGTCAGTATTAGTTAATACCTTCTGATTATACTGTAAACGATTTCCTGCACGGTTTACGGTTGGCAACTGATTCTTCGTTTCTTAATAGCATGTATAGAGGTTGGGCGGATTCCGAACCGATAAAATGCGGAAGTTTTGAAACTTTGGGAATTTGTAGATTTCGATGCCTCAAATGGAATGCGAGAAGTTCCAAATTCCATTGCAAAAATGGTAACAAAAATATTCTATCTCTCAATATACACGTATATAAAGTATGTTAAACATAAAAACTATTGAAACACTTTAGAACTAGAACACAATTTTTGTCGAATCCATTAAACAAGTACTTTCCATCACTACATGTTATAAATATTGAATTAAATAACAGAATTCATAGTATATTTTTGTTATCATTATGCTTGTTGGAAACGCAAATAAATTGAAGTAAAAGTAAACACGTATCAAGTAAAGAAAGTAGAATAATTTGCAAAAAATGGTAATGGTGGAAAAAATTTTTGAAAAGTATTTCTTTCCGGCAAAAAAGGTTATTTTGAAATCAAAGAAGCATGAATTCTATTACAAAATAGTTGAATGTAAGGCATAGTAGTTTTAGTAAAGTCAAACACCATTTAAAGAATGAAAATTTTTGTTTTCTTTGTATAATAAAATTACAAGGAAACATCGTAATCGTGAAGAAAATTGACATTCTAACATCAATGTAATTATGTGTTTAATTTTGAATCCAAAGTTTTTCTATTAGTCTGTCTGTGAGAGATCTGGATAATTAGAAAAACGTTTCGGTAAAATTTCATTAATGGCCGATTAAAGAAAAGAACAATTTTAAGAATATCTGTCCGTCAAAGCATATTGGTCTGTTGTAATAACTTGACAATGTGTCGAGATATTCATTTTATTAAAGGCGGCATAGAAAATATACAGTAAGGTCAAAAAATAAGAAACAAATTTAATATCTTTAAAACACATAAGTTTTGGAAAAATCGCTCGGACAGGTCGATTTTGATTTTATATTATGCCTATTTTAAAAATATCTTTTAATTCTACAAGGTGTCCCAAAAGAGCTGGGCTGTGATCAAATTTGATTTTTCAAAAATGGCAAGCCCCAATTTTTTTGTAATTTAGAATTCTTTGTAAAATTCTACGCTTATATCTAAAATCAATCCTTTCTGAGTTATTAACATTTATTTGCATTGAACAGGCTAATTACACCAGAAATGATTAGAAAAAATCAAGAAGAATTTATCGATCGTTTAGGTTATTGTCAAGTAGCCAATGGGAGGCATTTTGAACACATGTTGAAATAATTTTAATTTGTTGCTTTCCTAAAAATTAAATACATTTAGTATTAAAAATATTTTCTTCTTAAAAAAATTAATTTTAAAAATCAATAACTCAGAAATTATTGATTTTAGATACAGGGTATAATACATAGAAAATGTTTAGAATTTCATAAGGAATTCCAAATTGCAAAAAAAATTGAGCGTTGCCGTTTGAAAAATCAAAGTTGCTTACAGTCCAGCTTTTTTGGGAAACCTTTTAGAATATAAAATATTTTTGAAATACAATACATCAAAATCGACCTGTCCGAGCGCAAAACTTAGGCGTTTTGAAGATATTGAATTTGTTCATTAATTTTCTATATCACTGTATATTGATTTTAAACACAAAAGTATTCTTATGAAACTCACGATGAGGTTATGCAAATTTTTGCCGCAGCTATATCAATTTGCATATGAACTTGATAAATGCATACCTACAGTGTGTCCCAAATTAAATGTAATTATATTGCTATCTCTGTTATTGTTGGCTATAGAAAGACGATTAATTGAAGACCGTGACGATAACGTTTAAATCCGATCTAGTTATTTCTGTTTTTAAAATACAGATAGGTAATTCCAAAAGACTGAGGAGGTGTATTTTAAAAAAATCATATCTTTCTAATTTGGAAACTAGTAACATTCTAATGACTACATTATTCGTATACTTTTTTAAGGTACTTTTCTTAAAGTGACCAATAAATTTCTATCGTCATTTGTTTTTAGTTAATGTCACTAATTCGTGTTTTCCCTATTAGATTTTTATGGTCGAATAGCGCTCTAAATTCCCTTTCCAACGATCTATCACAATATCAAAAAAGTTGGTTCCAAAATTTAAATATTTACATAGCCTACTGAGAAAAATATATTTCTTTGAATTAAAACTACTAGTAGGTAACTAACATTTTCTTAACATTGAAATCATCTTTGGAAAGGTAATTTAGAATATTATTCGATGTTACAGAATGTCCCAAATTACTCGATTATTGACGGTTCTCCTTCTTGTAGTAAATATAGGAAAAAACAGATAAAGGTGTCTTGAGTTTAATTATTGTGAAACATCGATATCTTAAGTCGACTAGAGTCAAAAGGATTTAATGAAAAATTTAATCCAATAACACGTTTTTGTTTAATAAATTTATTCGTTGTGCGTTTATTGGTGTTCCCCAATAAAATACTAAATATTTTAAATAAGGGTAGACTAGATCAAAGTAGATATTTATAAAGTATTACTTTGCCATAACATTGTTAAGGTTTCTTATTTTTTTTTACGATGTAAGCTACATGCATTGAACAGGAGAGATTTTCATCCTAGAAGTTTCATATTGTTTACTTTTTCAAGAGTTGTATTATTTATTTGTAACATAGGGTTTTATTTTTATTTCATTTTAACTGAAATATTATGTATTTTGACTTTCACATATTAATTAAAAATTTATTTCTTGCACATCAGTAGTTATCGAATTGATCTGGAATGGTATTTGCACTTATTTGTAGTTCATTAGAAGTGTTCCGCGAACATTACTAACGTTATATAAGTAGGTAAATATAATTCTAGATCATTTGTAAAAAGTAGAAAAAGTAATGGAGAAAGGACACTCCCTTGGGGGACACTGACATTTACGTTTTGAATAGTTGAAGAGTTTTCTCCAATTTTTACCCTAATTTTTCTGCCGGATACTTATCAATGGATCCATTTTCTTATAACCAAACAGTTAAATTTTTTTATTATAAAGTCACCTTCGCCACAATCGAAAGCCTTTGTTAGACCGAAAAAGTTTCCCTTCGTCCAGTGATTCATAAATGTTATTGAAAAGAGAATGCAGCTGTGTTCGTTGAATGGTATGATCAAAAGCCATATTGGTTAATTAAAATAAATTATTTAAAAAGTTAAACATTCTTTTGTGAATAATTTTTTCCAATAATTTGGAGAAACATAAGAGTAAAGCAATTCTCCTGTAATTTTCCATTTGACTCGTATGTCCTTTTTTATGTAGAGGTATTATCATAGCAAGTTTAAAAAAAATTTCCATAGAGAGATTCAAAATAAAACATAGATGGTATACAACGAATTGAGAGATGTATTTGGTGACTCATAGAAATGCTATCAAGTTCCTTGAACTTTTTGTTTTGTTTGATATTTAATTATTCTAGAATTTCTTCGGTTGTTATTTCATAAAATAAACACCGAAAGAGTGCATTTTAGTCCTGTGTACTATCTCCGATTAAGTTATCATAGGAAGCAAGTAAAGATTTTTCTGCTACTTCAGCAAAATAAGTGCAAAACTGGTTGCATATCGCGGTTCGGTCTTTGATAATAATATTAATGATTAATACGGGAATTGAAATTTAAGTTTTAATTTTTACTAAGTTTATGTTTACTACTAGAAAATGCTTTTTTACTTCCTCATATCTTTTATTTAGTTCCGTTTTTTTTATATTTTTATAAATTTATTTAACCAATACAAATAAGATAATTCTTTTAAAAAATTCAGCTCCAGTCATCTAGGTTGGTGTAACACAAGAAGTCAAGGAAAATACAGAACATTTTTTAAAATGCTTAGTTTTTTGGAATTATCTTTAGAACGGAAATAACTAGGTCAAATTTAAAAACTTTTTTTTTTAACTTACGTCTTCAGCAATAACTGACATAAAACAAGTTGACAGGTTCTCAAGTTATTTAAATAGACATACAGACAAAATACATACTTTAAAATTTATTTTTTTGGTCTGATACATTTTAAAAATTTAATATTTCAATGAAAATTAGTTTTCGATTTATTATTATTCTTTTATATTTTATATAGAGAAATGTCAATTTTAGTTAAAAAAAAGCTCTAAAACGTGAGCGTATAATTGACTTTGCAGCACATACAGTAAATGTAAATTATACTGTAGGTAGGTAAGAGTTGCCCAATGTTTCATAAATAATTCGGTACCAATTCTTGAAACTGTATAAAAGGTGCTCTGTTTTAAGTAAACACATGCAGGAATACCACATGCAAATTTTTTCACCCAACTTTGTTATATAGAAAAAAAAGAATAGATATTCTAGCATCTTGGACCAAACA
Source organism: Rhagium mordax (assembly GCA_963680705.1). NCBI lineage: Eukaryota > Metazoa > Arthropoda > Insecta > Coleoptera > Cerambycidae > Rhagium > Rhagium mordax. The sequence continues at coordinate 122,417,275 of OY796656.1, forward strand.
CGAATGGCCATTACTGTTTCTTGAATATTTTACGTTTTACACACTCTACGCTTATATTAGAATATATTGTATTGCGTTTCTCTACCTGCTCGACGAATGCAAATTTCGTAAATTGGTCTTTAACAAAATCTTAATTATGGAATAGAATAATAATTGTTACAAGGATTTTTTTTCTGGAATATTTATCCTTGCTTGCGTAACTTCTTGAATGATATGCAATAAAAATATGGACCTTGACTGAATGAGATGCGTTTCAAACAAATGTATGTAGTTTTCTAGAAAAAACGTGTGGTATTTATGTAGTACCTAACGGTGTGTCGGAATAAAATTAATGTGAATAGCTTTAGAAGAAAATAAATTATATGTTGTTTACTACATTTTTGAAGTTTCCATGGTCGAAGTTTGCAGCAAAAAAAGCAGCAGATTGTCGGATGTCAAAAAGAGACATGTTTTCATGTATTGATTAGGTTCTACAATAAAAAATCCAGGATCACGGTCATTCTAACAGTATTCCTGCAATCAAGGCTGTTTGAAGCTCTTACCGAGAAAATAGTGTTCTTAATTCTTTCGTTTCGCATTTCTAAAAAAATAAAATATTTATTTAACTTTTTTATTTGATTTACTCTTTAAAACACAATAAATCAGTTCATTCATATAGAAAGCTCTGCAAAACCATTCTATAATTTCAGGAAACTTCCCATTATATCTACATTTTCCATTTTCCTGTTACAGGTCAAAAAATTCTTCGGGCAGCTTCTGTAAAGAACAACCATTCGAACCTTCATAAATTCGTTACTAGTACTTAATCTGAATTTTAAATTATTGAAGGATTTGAAAATACTTTCCTTCGACCCCCACGTGCCACTTGAAATTTTCTCCGCGTCCCGACCATCGATGCGCTTTTCGCAATACCAATAAGTTGGATTCATGGATACAGTGCATCACTATGAATATCATAAAAATTTGTTATCAGATATCCTTAGATAATTTAACAAAATTAAACCTCTGCGCATCACGAAAATATGTCGGAGATCGAAATTCATATACATACATTAAAATAGCAACATTTTGTTGTTTCACGGTATACAGCTATCCCTGGACGGGTTCTTCATCCAAGAATAATCGTGTTAACGATCCATTAATATTTATTAAAGTGTTAAATTACTAAACAATACCTAGACATGTATAAACTATCACGTATATAATTATAATAGAGTCATAAAATTGATAGTGAGGTGTTAAAAACAATAAAAAGACACTGATAGTAAAAATTTATTCGCGCCTGTCAGATAATAGCTACCGATTATTATTTATTGTTGCCAGAACTCGGAAGGATACGAATTTATACGTCGACGTCTGTCTTGATAAATAAGACATTTCTCTGAGTTACTGGAACATAATGGTTGGTATCTGTCTTATTTGCACCATTATGATGACTGTTAGCAGTATTATTATTATTCCTTCAACATGTCATGTCTATTATAATACCGATTATGAAATTAAATTGGGGTTTTCTTTAGGTGGAATTGAGGCCAATAATGAATATAATGGACTGTTTCATAATATAGTCGGCGTTTGGAAATAATTTAATTTATCATCAGATCATCAGATCACTAGAGTTAAATTGGTTTTATAGAAAATAAAAATGTAGGTACTGATTCTTTTGAATTTTCAACAGGTTTTTATTATACAAAAATATATCGCGTAGACACCAAAGTCCTTCATTTTTCTTGGAGAAACGCTTCAATGTTTGAAAAAAAATGGTTCATATTGCTTTAGCTTTTAAGTTGTTCAAATTATGAGTCATTCTAGTGCTATGCGTTAATTATATAACATTTTGCATATATGTTTTCTTGATTTTCTTTTATTTTATTCATCAAAATTTATTAAACAAATATTTTAATTTAATTAGTAACAAATATAATTTATATAGTTATTTACATTATGTTCGATAATATATAAATCAAACAATAAAACTTGTGTCTTAAAATTTGTTTTACAATTCACAACTAGCTGTTGCAAAACTCTAGTTGTGGGTGTGGATGGGGAAGATAATGGCGTAAATGGTAAAATAAATAAAAATTAGATAATTCACTGTTACTTCTTAATTAAGGAAACTAGGAAATATCAACATTTTTAACAAAGTAAAATGTAATCAAAGGTTAAATATAAAATATATTTGGTTCCACTCAAAAATAGAAGAACAAGGTTATGTTCTAAAAATTTCAGTTGTATTTCGAGAAATTATTAAAAATTTGCATAACGAGTTATACAGGGAGGGGCAAATAGTGTGTCGGACTTCGATACCTCGAGTTCTATGATAGCTAGAAATTAAAAAAAAAACAATTGAACTAGATAAAAAAGTCCTGAAACTATTTTCAAATAAAAAGTTCCTTTTTTTAAATTTTTAAATCAGAGAAGTTGTGGAGAATCTTAAACATCGAAGTGCGTTTTTTCGATAATTAACCTTTTTTCTGATACAATCAATGTGCAATTTAAGATCTTGTAAACGACACCATAAATCCCGAAAGATAAAGCGAAAGATAAAGCAAGAGAATGGAATTGACTTTAACAAGTCTGTTAGTGAAGACAACAAATTTTTTTCATTTTTTACTTGAGGTTAGCCAGAAAAATTTTAACACTAAAATTAGGGTCACTGCAAATGTTGTGTGCAAATAAAAAGATGCTTGTTCCCACTAAAATTTCTTTTTTGACACAAAATATGTAGAAATATAATAAATGATAAAAAGCAGTTAAGATCAGGAGCTCTTCTATGAATGAAGAATTCCTCATAGAAATTTAGAAAAGGGCCTTTTGGACCTTTGCATCAACTTTATTGATAACTGATTCTGTCGCTTATTTTATGTTTAATCGAAATTGTTGCTAATGTTGGTAGCCGTTTCCTGGTGGATTAAAGTTTTTCATAATTTTGAATTAAGGAGATTATCGATTTTCAAAGACACAATCATAAGGAAATACGTAGAAGTTTTACTCTGCTGAAAAAAGAAGAAAACAAACCATTTTCATTAATATAGCGAAGAGCTTCAATATATTTAAAATTAAATGCTATTGCAAATTCTTGATTTCCTCAAACGATTTGTAACGTTGATATCTTGGGCTTGATCTTGAGATTGACTTGTAAGTGTTCTTTTGATGACTGTGCAGTTTTATTTAAACCATTAGCATATTCTTTAATTCAAAGAATTCATGGAGAATCTTAAACGTTGAAGTGTGTTTTTCCAATATGTAATTATGTAGTTTTTGATTACAGTCAGTGTTTAAGCTAAGACCTTATGAAAGACACCAGAAATCCCGAAACAAGTTACATAGTATGATGCGACTCATTAGTGGAGCAAATAAGTATAAAGCAAAATAGTGTAATTCCTTTAACAAAGCAGCTAGTGAAGTCATCAAATTATTATATATTTTATTATTACGAAAAATTACGATTAATCCCATATTGGAAGTTAGGGGATCGTTTCTCGGGCCTTGGCATCAAATTTCTTAACTGCTGTTAAGTCAGTAACGGCATTTTATGTTTGATCAAATTTGTTGCTAGTCGCTTCTAGATCATGGACGACCTCAAATAGTTTTCATAATCTTTATTTGAAAGCGTTTTTCTGCAACCATAGTCCTTAGAAACAGCTTAGAAACCCGACCCGATGTTGAAAAAAGAAGAATTTCTTATAAATATAATGAAGAACTTCTTCAGCGATCACGTTCAAGGTTAGATGCAGTTATAAGGTTTTGGTTTCCTGAATTTGAGTCAATTTTCTTTAATTATGTAAGTTTTTTTCGATAGCCACATAGTTTTCTTTCAAATCATTGTCATTTATATTTTTTAGATAAGAGAAATTATGAGGGATCTTAAACATTGATGTATTTTTTCAGTAGTTTAGCTTTTTTCAATTACAGTCAAGGACCTTGTAAAACAAATCCACCTTAAAACTCTGGTTTTGAATTTCACTGAATTCTTGTGTTCATAATTCGTCGTTTCTGTTTTCATTAAAAATTACACTTTTACACCAATCTCTACTGCTATGTATTTTGCTTTGTTCATTCTCAACTTAAATTTTTATTCAGTTCTTATTTCCCTGAAGTATTTTCTTAAACTTTCCGATGCATTCACGCCATTTCCATTATTCAGTTTAGAGTTCTTCGACCACAGTAACGGTGACAAATTTAATATGCTATAATGTATAGCAAGTCTGACATTGAAACCGCTCAGCTCCTATTACATAAAATCTTCTCCATTTTCATATCTCAGCACTTTCGTTGCTAAAAGTGGCTGTTTCCTAATTTGAGAGTAACCAATAAGGAACAATTGATACTTAATAGTTCCTCATGAGTTAACTCGGCTGAATTCTCCCATTGTATCTAAGTCAGCATCAAAAGATTCACTGTTAATATACAAAAATGAAGTTCCTGAGTTGTTTTCCACATTTTCCTCGTTTTATAAATTTTATTTTTGAAACTGTCTGTAAAGCCCAATATAGCAATCATGTATAATAATAAGAATCGGTAAATGACAGAGCAATAACTATACATATATTCAATCATATTGTAATGCAATATTGTAACTTAAAATGACCTATCATATATGCTAGTAGTATGATAGCAAATCCCAAATAAAAAAAATAATTGATTGTCAAAACGTCAAACAAACAAGCAGATAAATGTTGTTCCTCTGATTGTATTTGCAATTACTGATCTTAACTTGCCAACGTATATGGAATTGTTACTTAAATATCAGCAGGTTCTTCGTTGCTTCTAATACGTCTACAGATTAGTAATTGGTCTAGACTGTACTTTATTTATTTGGTATTTATTTTTATTTGGTGTTTGATTATACAATATTACTCATTAAAGTTTGTAACGTGTAAAAGAAACTACACAGGTTGAGTATGCAATAGAATAAATATTTTACGAGTTTTGATATTGTATTCTCATAATACATAGGTAAATATTAAATAACAATTTGGCCGAACCATACTGTTATATTAATAATAATTCTACGGTAAATTTTTTACTAAAAATTCAATTTCAACACCAGTAAGCGTTCGTTATATAATGAATGCAGTGACCATATGGTTACTACACAAAAGTAGATATGCAGATACAGATTCATATGCAGTTAAAGAAATGCATTTGCCATAATAATAAACAATTTATAATTAGAAAACATGTTCCGTTGTTATTTCTTTATTAGTTTTATTAGTTGAAGAGTTCTCGACAAATAATTAAATAGAAGTTAGCACAAATATTTGTTGATCATAATAATATAAAATTTTTTAATGTGTATGAAGTTAAACACAGAATATTCTTTAGGTTAAAAATGTTTTCGAAAGCTCAATGTAATATTTTATTTTAATTTACTTTTTTACATATAGACACTCAGTGGCCCTTTCAAATACCTTCACATGCGCAGAAGTTTCTTGAAAATAATATTTATGCAATTTCTTAAAACAATTTTAACAACATTTAAGTTTTAACATTTTTGGCGGCATTCCAAATAAAAGAAAAATATAATAAATTCCGAGTAAACAAGGTATCATTAATATTTCAGATATGTTTAATACTAATGGAAATTAACACAGAAAATATATTAAACAGGTGTTTCAAATTCTCTTAATATATGTATTAATTATGTTAAACATGTGGGATTTAATCACTGCGTGATGAGATAAAAGATATACACAAATTATGCTACTTACCATAAATTGTAAATACATATTAATTTCATAATATTTATAATTGTTTCCCTTTTGTATGTATTATATAAACATATTTCTTCACAATAACAGCTAATTGTTAAGATGGGTTGCGAATAAACAATCAAGTACTAACTACCCAAATTGAATGGAATATTTTTAGTTTTAGTTTAAGACTGAGCAATGCCCTATACTATACCTACACGGGAAAATTTCTGATTTTTTCTGAATTTTCCCATGCTAGCAAAAGAAAAACTGAAAAAATAGAACGATTTCCAATTTCCTGAAGATTAGAACTTGAAATTGCATAATGATTTTCAACTATTTTATTGAAAATGTGTGATTGAATGTACATTTAAAAAATTGGGAATCTATCTTTTAAGTTTTTTCGCTTAGATGTGGGCTTCAGAAAGAAATCATGAACTTCCTATTAACGCATATGGCATCGCTTTTTTTTTTTAAGAACAGATGAGTTTCTTGTTTTTCTTTTATTGAAAGACACTCTACATCAAGCCTATTACATCATAGGAACATCGTGATTATGAAAAGATTGAAGAAGAACGAATTTCATAATTTATTTGGCCAAAGAAAAAGATGTCTGATAAAGTGATGTTCAGTTATGAAGCTTTAGAATAAAGGGGAAAGTTGCTATATTGTGCCTTTTAGGGCCAGTTGTATAAAAGTGGTTCAGCGAAAGTTCAGCTGAACTTGGTTCAAAATCCAGGGATACCATTCTTGCAACAATCGGTATCCTTGAATTTTGAACCAAGCTCAGCTGAACTTTCGCTGGTCTTTTTTTAGTACGAGTATATATCACGCTTGGTGGTAATAGCCTTTCTGCAGAACTATCTCCATGAAAGAATCGTGAGTTTACCAACAATGCGGCGATGTTGCAAAGTGGTTATCAAATAGCTCGATTTTAAATTGAGACCAAAATTTTTAATGTTGCTTTAGGTCCAAACCAGGACGTTTCTCTCTATAATATAGCAACAGTAGCCATTTTGGGTGAAGCAGCATTTTCTTCTATAGAAACCAATCTTCTTTGCTACAAACTTATCTATGCTAGTAACATGTGTGTGGTAGGAAAAATTATAGGAAGTAGTAAATTCAAGCACAAAAATCTTCTATTCAGCACTTGGTCTGATGCATACTAGACTACGTTTTGGAAGTCTACAAAATTGCTTGGAACCCATCACAAAATTTTAGTATACAACTGCATTTACTTATTCATGGAACCTGGTAAGAAGAGTGCTGTTATCAGAGAAACTGTATTAGTGATAAGACTAAGCAGATAAGCTGTATTCAAAGCAAACATCAAAGTATCTAAACCTATGGCTTGGGATTATAGAACTCTCTTAATGGCATCGCTTCATACACATGTAATATGGGAGCAAATCTTCCGTTGAACGCTTCCAATGAAAACCAAACACCAATTCTAACATTCCAGCGTTTGCTATTAGTTTCGAAAGCATAGAGCACGTCGATGGGATGGTAGTTATTTTGAATCGTTTCTTTTTCTTCTTGGGTATGAGAGGCATATCCAAGAAAAATATAGGAAAGATCGTAAAGTCGGCAGAGCGCTGAAAGCAACTCTAGGGCACACATGTTGAGGACAATGGTTGGGATCTCATCAGGTCCCATCGAGTTATTAGTACCTACCTATAAGATATTGAAGTCATATCTCTGACATTCAATGGGTGCTATTTTCAATGAAACCATTCCTTGATAGCCTAATTTGAGTTTGAGGAAAATTGATTCGCAAAGAGAAGAATCATCTGTTGATGATGTGACTATTAAGCAGACCTTTTTTTTTAGAGGAGGAAAATTGTTGCTTGTGAATTTCCGCTCAATTACTTTGGTCATAGTCCAGAAGCCAGGCTTCCATAAGTAGATGATCCTTGTTTACCTTTTAATGTGTTGCTAGAACCCACTTCTCCATCATCGTAACAAAAATTTCATCAAAAATAAGTAACAGATGTACAAATAAAAATTCAATTATGGTATATAGTAGGTAGTGCAAGTCAAAACATGTCAATGCTTATACTTATATCGGCCTTACCTAATTAACATAATAAAACTTTTGACAGGGGCAAATTATGAATGGAAATGGTGGTTACGTTGCAACAAAAAATGCTTATTACATTTCCAATTCCATCGGTCATAGATTGTGAATAAGCATATGGATCATTGTACGAAAGCAAGCATCACGCCATTGATATGCACTACAAAGATCATCCCTTTAAGATGACGCTAGATTTTTCATGATTGCGCTTTTCTGATCAGTGAAATAACAAAAACAGGAAGATGTAATAAGATTGAGCTGGATTACGAATCTTGAGATTCTTATTTCGACTCTTGGGTGATTGTCTTAAGGCAAGTCGACCTTTGTAAAAAGATAGTCGAGCAATTCGGTGTATGAGTGATCTTTAGAAGAGCGGCGTAACCACATTACAGTCATCTTTTGTATACAATTATTAGTACAAATGAAAATAGCCCAAAATATAGTTTATGCAAATAGAACACATCTTGTGGCATATTAAGAACAATAATATGCCCCTTGAAGAAGTTGTAGCTTTATTTTCATGAAAGGCTTACTCGAAGAGAAATTGAGAAACTTTTTTCTTAATATTATATACCCAAATTTTGAACGAATTTAGGCCTAGAAAGTAAAATGTTGGAAATTAGTTTTAAAATAGGAGAAGATCGATCGTTCTACTTTTTTGGGTGATATTATCAATCAATATTACATGAAAGAATAGTTTAACTATTGAACCCCTTTCTTTGGCCTATATTAATTTTACCTCATTTTTCACAATTTACTTCACCAATCGCTATAATTTGTTGAGGAATAAATTTCTGAAATTTATAATACGAAGGTTTTATTTTACGAAGAAATCGAAGAAACATCTCTTGCAGTAAAATTCAAATTCATTCTATATTTACGATAGAAATCAAATCAGGCGCAAAAGTCTGCTTCGTAAATATCAGTATAATAATAAACTTTCATAAAACCATATCGGGATAAGAGAAACAAATAAAAGCTCAACATTCCTGCTGCAACCACACCCATAGTTGACATGCCATTGGACGTACCACTGCTTCATTTTTGTACAATAATATTCTATTTCACCACGATTATTAAGTTCACAACTTGACATTTCCTTGCCCATACTTATACCAAAGTTCAACATTGTTAGATTACTATTACTGACTAAGTAGTAATTATTGATTTATATTGCGCAAACGAAGCGGAAAATAACTGTTCCTCCTATTCCTGGGAGCTCCAATATCAGAAGTTGTGAATTTTTAGACAACTATGAATTATTATAAACATCTACTTCAAATAAACGTTCGTATTTATTTAGTGTAATAAGTATATGAAGTTAGTTCAATGACCGTAATGATTATGAACTTTTGAGATTTGCGAGCCTTGAATAAAAGTGAAGACAGTGAAGTGCATTTTTAGATTTGATTATAGTGATCCAATACATGTGCTTAATGCAGCGTAAATGTTAATGAAATTATAATTGAACACCTTAGGTAATTTATTTTGTATCTCACTAGAAGCTTTACACTGCAAACTGTGTCAAAACGTTCTTGATGGATTTAGGACTGGCATTCCTGTTTCGAAATCGTTGGGGCTAAATAACGGTTTCTCAATTTTCGTACTTAAATGTTTTTGTATCGATCATTAACATGCTTCTACAAAAATTGTAAAAGGGCTGTTGCAAAATATTTTGACTTTTCTAAAAGAATTATTTTTTTGTTATATCGCAGATTACGTTACAACTACATGGACTAGTGTGTCTTGAAAATGAAAAGAAAAGATGCTGAAGATGTTTTGCATCTGCGACCTAACTAAAAAAAAGTTTAAACTGCAAGCGATACTGTTTGCCTCCAATGCATAGAAATCATGTATTACACATTTAGTTGCGAGCTGTGGAATGTGTGAGATCGGCTATTGCCAATACTTTATTTCGTAACTTAAAATAAGATCACGATTTTGCACAATAAAAATTATTATTCCTTTAAAGACGAAAAATATCTCAAGTAAGATCATGTATCTAGAATTTGATAGAAATGGGGGATTACTTGTTTGTTACATAATAATCCGAAGAAATATTGCATTACCTTCCTTTATAAAGAACTCAGACATTGCACACTAATAATTTCTTTATCTAACAATTTATTTTCGTGAAGCAACATTCCATATTATATTCTTGGAGATTTAGGTTAGTGCAAGTCGATTGGAAGGTCTGTTGCATGGAGCATTAGAATCAAATAAATACCTACGTCGAATAAGGATATTAAGTATTTGGTGGTATTTGTGTGGAATGTGATTCTGCAAGTGTCGCTTGAATTTTTTAAAACTTCTAACTTTCCTCATAAATAAATAAATACTTACGTTTACAGTTTCTGCGTGCTTCCTTAAAGTGTACATATATTGCCACTAAAGCTTTACAGCGCATTTATCGCTGTGCTGTGTGTGATATAAAATGTATTCGTTCGTAAATTGCAAATCATTAATATATCTATCTTATTTACGCAATAGTTTTCACAAATTGAAATGGGCAATTTCGCTAAATTAATTGACATTGCTATGAGTAAATATTACAAAATGTACATTGTATACATATATCTACACTAAGTATACGGAGTGTCCCGAAAACGGCACATATTTTAAGTCTAAATTCTTAAAAATAATTTGATTACCCACTGTAATGAACAATAGACCAAACAAACTGGAGGTCATCAAAACCGATTCAGTTTTTCAATTTGGGACTTTGCAATTTGAGAATTTCCTTCTTCCTTATCAGGCATTGAAGATCGTAGATCAAAAATTTTGATCGATATTTGAAACAAGGACTCCAATGTCGATTCATTTTTCAGAAAGTTTAAATTAACTCCAGAGATTTGGTGATTGGAAACTATCCCTATTCCATACGAAGAATATGGTGATTAGGTATTGGAACAGTTTAGATCAACAATTTTAATTATCTTCCGCTTAAATTGAAGATCATCAAAAGCGACAAATTTTTTAGAAACCTTGGGATTTGAAGATTTAAGAGGCTCCGTATTCCTTATCAGGTGTTGGAACAGAGTATACTAATAATTTAAATAGATCGGCTAATCAAGTTAGAGGACCTGAATATAGGTTCTTTAGAAACTTTACATTAACCTCAGGGATTTGGCGATTTGAAATTATCTCTATCCCTTACGAGAAATATGATGATTAGGTATTGGAACAGAGTAGATGAAGAATTTTGATTTATTATCCAAAGAGGATTTCATGTCAACGTCTTTTCAGACACTTTATAATAATTCTAAGGATTTGGTAATTTGAAATTCTCCCTATCTCCTATACAGAATATAATGTTCATGTATTGGATCAGAATAAATCAACAATTTTTATTATTCCTCCAAACGAATTGGATTTCTTCAAATCATTTTCATTCTTTTTTCAGAAACTTTATATTTACATCAAAAGGCCATTTGACAGTCTTCCTATTTCTTATGAAGAATATGATGATCAAGTATTAGAACCGTTTAAACCAACAACTGATCTTTCAAACAAGTTGAAGACTTCAACCTCAGTTTATTTCCAGGGACTTTATATTAACCTAGAAATTTGACAATTTGAATATCCCCTTATCCCTTACGAAGAATATTGGAACATGATAGACCAACAATTTTGATTGATCTTCCAAACAAGTTAGAGGACCTCTAAGTCGAATCTTTCTTACAGAAATGTTATATTAACCTCAGGAATTTGATGGTTTAAAACGGTACACATCCTGTAGGAAGAATATGATGATTAGATTTTGGAACAATTTAGACCAACAATTTTAATGTTCCAAATAAGTTGAAGACCTCAAGTCGATTTCTTTCCAGAAACTTTATTTATATTAACCTAGAAATTTAGGGATCAAATGTTTCTTTATCCCTACAAAAAATATATCAAATAGAGACTGAAACATAATAGACCAATGATTTTGATTAATGGTCCAAATGAATTGAATACCTTAAGCTCGATTTCTTTTCAGAAACTTTATGTTAACTCCATTTATTTTGCGATTTTGCCTCCCTATTCTTTACCAACAATATATTGATTAGCTATTGAAATAGAATAGAACAACGATTTAAAATCATTTTAATAATAAAAATCTATATGGTAGAGGATCGAGTGAACGAGCAGGTTATTTAATTATTAATAATTTAGCAAGTTTTTTAAATTTTTCTCTGTGTTGAGCAACAAATTACTACGTAATAAATAATACACAATTTATTATTTGTACTTAACCTTATAGATATATATATATATAAAAAAATAGTCACGTGATTTTTTTCAGTTAAATCCCGTTAGTCAAAATCTTAAGCAATGAAGTTTCTGTGGACAAATATTTCGAACAATTATTTGTTACTAGCGGTATTACTTATGAACATCCGTTTGTCATTCAACCAACAATTCAGTATATTTCACAAAATTAAATAACACTGATAAACAACCATTATAGGTAGCAATTAATGGTTTGCTGCACCTAAGATACATATGCCATGATGTGGATTTTATAAATATATAAAAGGAGAAATGCATAATAAATATATAACCAATTGAAAAGGTGAACAAATTAATTCTATGTTTATGGAGTTACTGCATAGAATCGTATGTCATACCGTCTAATAATCGTACATTATACAAGAAAGAACGGTAATGTGTCATATTCTGGGAATGTTTATTTATTGAAAAAAGTACAGAGGGCCTCTAAATTACCAAGAGAATATGATAATCGAAAAATTTCATATTTTGCCAATTTCGAAAATTACACTCCCGCAAAAGTAAAGTCGTCTAGAGACAAACTGAAAAAATCCTTTCTAATAAAACTAGATAAAAAAATGTCTAATATTGGTCTGAGATTCCATTAATGATAAAATTTTCGTGTCGAATTTCTTGAATAATTGATTTCTCTCACATTCCATTGGACGGACTTTAAATTAGTTTCTGTCTATAGACAAATTAATTTCTCAGTGTTGTAAATTTGGATAAAATATTTGCCTGTGTAGGATAAATGGAATGCTGGAATATTGGTCGTTAATCTGATTTTAATCAAAGGAAACCAGTTCCTCGTTGTTACATAATTCTCAATATAATACAGAGATTACTATTCGCATTTTGTAAATTATATTAATTTGTCAATTTATATGTCGCGTGTTTGAATGACATTAATGTCCATTAAATATTTTAAAGGAAAAGTCTTTCTATCGTGGACTTTACTAAAAAAACAATGTCAAGCAAATTGTTGACTGAAATCTAAAAATTTTGCTTTTTTTTGGTCTGGTTGAAACTAGTACAGTGATAACGGATTTGAGTACGAACAAGACATTTTTGCACCAGTCAGAAAATATTATAATCCAATCGGTACTGTAATCTGCAAAGTTTGTCGGTAGTTGTAATCTATACGCTGCACGTACTACTAAAATTGTAATCAGTTTTGGAAACATACCTACCTATTCTTTAAGACGTATATACACTAATAGAAGCATCCTTGATAAAGGAATAGTTCTAAACACGTGCAGTTTTATCTAAAGCACGAATTGTAATATATTCTGATCACACCCATATCTGCATTTGCCAGATTCCCTACTTATCTATATGTTATAATCACGATTTGTATTATAACATCTCGTCCTTGAGAATCATAAAATAACGAATTATATTAATCATTCGTCATTCATGAAATTATCACTTAGCTACCAGAGCTATAAACATTATTCTCTAACAGTTTACCTTCTCTGTTCGATCTGATCAACCAATTCAAATGCAACGATTAAATTTTTATTTATTACTGATTACTGATTATGATTATTGTTTTCAGATCCCAGCGGCGTTCTGCTGTATCGTGGCAGTGGCATATGCTGCAATAGCACCTGGCCTAAATGCCTACCTTCCTCCAAAAGAAGGCTACAAATATCCAAAACCCCCAGTGCCATTCCCTACACCAAGTTTTCCACCTCCCAGACCGCCTAGTCCTGGTCCGTCGCCCAGTCCTACTTATGGACCCCCACCAACACCAGCAAGGCCTCCTATACCCACATATGGTCCACCAGTAACACAAGGAACTCAGCCCCCAAGGCCAACATATAGACCTCCAAGTAGTCCTGGAACATTACCTCCAAGACCTACTTCTCCACCTTATAGGCCACCAGGAACCCAGCCACCAAGGCCAACTTATGGACCACCTCCGTCTCCACCTTATAGACCCCCGGGTGGTCCAGGGACACAATCTCCACCTTATAGGCCACCAAGTGGTCCATCAATCCAACCACCAAGGCCAACTTACGGACCACCTCCATCTCAACCTTACAGACCTCCGAGTGGTCCAGGAACGCAACCACCACCTTATAGGCCACCAAGCGGTCCAGGAACCCAGCCACCAAGGCCAACTTACGGACCACCTTATAAACCTCCGAGTGGCCCAGGAACACAACCTCCTAGGCCTACGTATGGACCACCTTCGCCTCCAACTTACAGGCCTCCAAGTGTGCCAGGAACCGTACCAACTAGACCTACTTATGGACCACCACCTACACCTTATAGACCCCCAGGAACGCGACCAACAAGTCCACCATATAGACCTTCAGCCACTCCGCCATCTTATTTACCTCCCAGTGTTCCAGGAACTCAACCACCTAGACCCACATACGGACCACCTTCTGTTCCACCTTATAGACCACCAAGTCCTCCAGTCACACAACCACCTAGACCTACATATGGACCACCTAGTCCAGGGAGCCCTCCTCCATTCCGACCTACACAGCCACCACCAAGGCCATCGTATGGTCCTCCTCCTACGTCGCCAACTTATCGACCCCCTAGTCAGAAACCACCAAGCCCTCCAAGTTATACACCGCCAACATACGGTCCCCCTAGTAGGCCTACTCCACCACCATTCCGACCAACAAGACCTACACCACCGCCTTACTCACCACCTACTGGACAAACTATCAAACCAACATATAGACCATCTACACCAGGAAAGCCATATCCACCGAGTATTCCTAGTCGCCCACCGCAGTACCCACCGGATAGAATACCCAGTGAAGGAAGCCCAATACCTAGTTTCGGAGAAGTAAGTGCTGGCATTAAAATGTGTAGGCTGGTGTGTTCAATCTTGTTTGTTTCGTTTCAGAATGATCATCTCCTTTTGCCGCACAAACCAGGAAATCCATTTGAATTTAACTACTCTGTTAAAGAACCAAGTTATGGAAACGATTATTCTCACAATGCAATTAATAATGGCGATCAAACTAATGGAGAATATCGGGTTATCTTGCCGGATGGAAGGACGCAAGTGGTCAAATATACTGCCGATTGGGCCACTGGATACCATGCAAAGGTATTTTTCGCTAATATTTGTCATTAGCTTGAGTGATCACTTTGTGTTAAAAGTGAGAGGGCTGACACAGAAAACGAGAACTTAATATTTTTGCTAACCCGCACGTCTCCCAATTTGATAAAAAATTACCTACGATATAAATTAGATACATTTTGCAGCTCCAAAAGTGGCGAGTCAAAAATTTAGGTTATTTCTAATTTTCTTATTGTGCTATTTGTATGTTCCTTGTTATTAATTTTTTACATATTATATTTGTCCTCATTTTCACTATTGTTTCAAAAAATTATCCTTGAAGTTTTTACACCAAAATCTAGCCCTGTGCTGCTTCATATTGCATAAATATACCAATTTTTCTAAAGCGTTCAAATGATGCGAACAAATTAAGTTTAAAAGTGAATTTCCGAACAGGTGTGTGATAAAATTCTGAAGGTCAAGGATGCATTATATTACCGTTGATTTACTACAACACTCCAACGGCGTCGTTCATTTAAATCGGTTTTTATTTTACTTTATAATGGCATTTAAACTTTGTACTTTTAAAATACGAATAACTTGATAATGCTCCAAAAAGAATTATAATTCAATTTTTTTTATGTTTATGTACAAGATAAAAGTTGAATTTTTGGACTAAATGCAAAAATTTAAGTTCACCTTGTTACATTTGAAATTTGTAGGATAATTATAGTATTCTAAATAAATCCCGTTTTTTATTAAAGATAAGCTACGAGGGAAAACCTCAGTATCCAGACTATCGAGGGGAAAATACCAATAATGTGGGCTATCCAGGTGGTCGACCATCAGTTCCATCGTTCCCTAAGAGACCCACAGGACCAGGAGGACCAAGCGGACCGGGCGGACCAGGAGGACCAAAAGGTCCAGGTGGACCAGGAGGGCCCACGGGGCCTACAGGACCAGGAGGTCCAGGGGGTCCTGGGGGACCTGGTAAACCGACTCACGAATATCTACCGAGTAGACCTAGCTCGACAAACCAAATAAACCAGCAGTATGCCCCAGGAGGTGGTTACGCATATTAGATAGAAGTTGCAAAAATTATGCAATTATTTTCTTTACGTGTAAATAATTAGTAAAATTTTTTAGAAAAATCAAATTTGCTTCTTAGAGATGGGTATCAAAAATAGTATTACCCGATTGCAATTTTTTTATTTCCGAAATTCTCTTTAGGAAGAATAGGTACCCATTCTTGAGATTAATTTATGCGTTAGATGCATCAGCTACCTGATGGATCTGATTTTCCACGGCAAGTAAAACTCATTAAATATTAAACACTGCCAAACATGAATCGAACGAAACCCGACTAAACATTTTCATACACTTAATTTTTTACTTCTTTACTGTAATTACTGTGAATATTATTTATATGTAGAAAACCTCTTATAGTGATTTTTAATAGGCTTAATTTATAAAATTTAGTATTACGTATTACAGTATTTTTCTTGTATTTATTCTTCGATATTGTATTAAAATGTAATATAATATTGATAGATTTGTAAAAAATAAAGTATATTTTTTTTTAGAAATATTGTGCATATTTAATTCCAATCGTTAGCATAGGTATGTTAGGGAATGGTAAATTATCAACCTAAAAATAATTAACTAGTATATTTCGGGTATTTTGTTAAGATATCTAAATGTTTTATCTGAACCACAAACTACGATCCATGTACTTACATATATTATCGTTGCCATGTAGCTGATCTTAGATATGAAATACTATTCTTCTGTCTTCGTTGTTGGGAGAAGGAATCGTATGGTATACAATAATTCTTTCATGCAACATCTTCATTCAAAATAAAATGTACACTTCCCTTTGGTGTATGCAACTTGAAATTCGTTTAATTTCCTGATTGCTTACAATTTCTGACTAAATTATGATTTTCAAATTGTGAAGTATAACTTCTTTTCGATTATTATTATATGCAAAATGTCGACTTACTTGTTGCTGGTAGGTTCGAATAAATATCAAAAATTAGGAATAGAACGAAAAGGGGAATTTTTTATTTTAGTAAATTCATTCTCAGAAAATCTATATTAAAGTACTATTTTTGTAAGCCGCGGAATCAGGATCAGAAACCAAATAGTTCAAGGCAAATTAATATACGTTTCTTCTAATCCGCCAATAAAAATGCTAAATTTTGTAGGCGTTACGTAGCAACGTGATTTTCATAAATATATATAGCTTTAATAAACCATTAGATAATTAATATTTAGAAATAGACGTTAAATATGTTCTATACTATTAGCGAAACATAAATTTGCATTAAAAAAAGCTTCTATTGTTATGGTAAAAGTACCAAAATAGAAAATGATTGAATATATATTGGATTTGATATCATAAAAATTGCTGTGGAATCTCTCCAATAAAATATCGTGTTTAGAATCGTCATGCAGAATAAGCTGAAAAGTGGTATTTAAATTATCTAATAGGTATTTTTGACGTATAATAAATAACGTTTATATTTCAAGTTTTACTATGTTTATAATTTAAATGGCTTATTTAAAATTTATTTTTAAATCTTTATTTTATAAATACGAAAAGAGTTATTGAGATTCATCTTTATTACTAGATACCACGGCAGGTTTTTTTTTACAACAATATATCAAGTTTTCGGAGACAAATTTATGTTTTTATATTATTTATAATTTTATCGTAAAAATCGTATCCTGGTATGTGATTTAAAATAAATTATGTTATATCAAGTCCATATCCATACGTATACCTATATATAGAACAAACTAGCCGAAATATTTATAAATAAAATCTAATTATTACGGAATACCAGGAGCATATTTCAAAAATATACAGTACAGGTACAGTAAATGAATGAGTAAATGTATTGTCATTGATGACGAAGATCGCTGGTTTAATTCCATTTTGATGTAAATTGAAATGAATTTGCAATATTCTTTACACTTAAAAAGAGGAAAAACTGGAAATGCCTAAATAAACTGTAGAGCCTCGTCTTTTTTAACCTAACACAAAATCTTAGATTTTTTTGTGCGACCTAGTAGGCGAATAAGAAAACGTTGAAAAGTGGTCGTTGATTTTCTCTGTACTGTACTTCCGCTCCAAAATATTAGTTGTCAAGAAAACTACATAATTTCATCGATTTTACCTTCAGCACAAAAAAAACTAATCAGCTCTGTATAAGAATTGAAAGAAACATAGAATAGGTATGTTGATCTGAATACATCAAAGTTACAAATAATGTCTGTGGCCTGTGGTAATGGTGGTTTAGTGTTTTAGGTGTTGCATAAACTCGTAGACAATTTTGTGCAATATTGAGAACCAAATTATACATGCAGATAAATAAAGAATTGTGACCTTTGTTATATATTAGAAAATTGTGTCTAGGTAACCAACCGAGAGATAAGCAAATGAAAATATTTGCTAAATACTGTATTTAAAAATAATGTTGCCAGACACAATAATACCTGGGGAACTGGTGACAATTTTGGCACATGATTTGCTGGTTGTTAGGAATGATTGGTAGTAGAACACTGCGTTTTTGAAAAAGTTATTTTCAAAATTGCAGAAAAGAAAATTACCCCTAAATTATTGGCTCGTGTCTACAATTTAGTTATCATGTTAAACATATAGGTACTAAAAACAAACTATTACCAGACGTTGAGGGTATTGCATTTTTTTAAAATAATTGTTAATTTGTAAAGAAAACTATATTAAACTATTTGTTCGAATTTGTGTTTTTTTGTAATTTGTTTGTCTTTGTATCGTTATTTCTAATGAATTCTGTTTATTTTTTAAATCATTCTTATCATCTGAAACACATTGAAGTTGCCATTAGTGCTTTTTATGATCAAAACTTCACTATTTTCAACACACGAGCAAATGACTAAAAAATGTCTGCCACCAGCTCCCTAACTATAAAATAAGTGGGCGTAACAGCGATTATAAATGTTCATAATATTCAGTGGCGGCGCCAGCTTTTTTTTTTCGGTTGGGCGACACCCGGCAGAAAAATTTGGAGGGTGGGCAGCAAAAAAAGATGTGTACATGGGGCAAGAGCTGCAGGGGGTGCGGGGCGAAAATTTTTCATGATTTTCAAGGTCATTGTGTTTTCAAAATTTGTATTAAACTTGATATTAATTTAAATATTTTCAAAATTGCTCTATTATTTCCCTTTTTCATTTGACTTGCAATTGATTGGTTAAAATTTTTGAAATCCTTGAAAAAAGTTCGACACGGTCCGGCTCGCTACTAACCATTTAAAAAATGTCTAGTTTTTGATATTTCTTTTTGGCACATAAAAATATGCATTTAAAAAATCAAGGAAAAAATTAAAGTCGTAAGAAAGCAAACCTAATTTTTATAAGTACCTATTATAGTGGTTACATAAATCCTAAATCTCGCCCCAAACATAACAACTTAAGATAACTTAAAAAATTGCGACCGCACGTGTTAATTTTTTAATGTAGTGCCGACGACTGGGCGGTGTTTATTTTGATTTCCACATACAAAGGCCTTCCGATCGACGGGAAGCGGCTTAAAACAAAGGGGCCGTATTGGTATCGCCCAAAGTTTACTGTAAACTTTGGTATCGCGTACCGAAAATGCAATAAATAAGATAGGAAAATATAAGTAAAATATAGATTATGGATATTTTATTAATTCGTTTATAGTAGGTATAGAACAAAATAACAGTTCTTTTTTAATAGTTTAGGTATAATTATTATTATATAAGAACTACATAATATTGAAAGCGATGGTTTATATTTTTTTAATTTCATATTTCATCTACTGGGTTTTCTATATTTTTTTATTCAAATGCTCGATTTAGCAGGTTGGGGCGGTTGGGCGAACGGTTGGGCGAGAACAATTTAGGTTGGGCGCTCGCCCAACCGCGCCCACCCCTGGCGCCGCCACTGATTAATATTTTATATTCATGTATTATCTACTCTCATATTTGTTCTCGGTAGATTCTAAAATTATATCATTTAAAGAATAAAGTTTATAAATAAAATTTAATTGATTCAAGTCGATATTAATTTTAAAGTTATTTTGAAAGTATTAAATGCAATCTAGTTAAAGAAGATGTAACGGAATATAATTTTAAACAAAATTGAAAGCCAAATAGAAAATGTTAAATATAACTGGATGAAGCTCTGAAGTTAAAATTAAGAATTGACGTAATTATCTTATTTTGAAGCCTTTTAAATTTCTTAAACAAAGATATGGGCAAGATGACCAGATAATAGTTATAACACTTTCATTATACGATGAATATACTAGATTTTTTATGAGGACCCTCCCATTTCATATTTTTATCTATGTTTAGATCAAGGTAAATGTGTAACTATACTTTCTGTAAGGCAACGTTAATTTTAACATTTAAATTTGAAAATTTGATTATCAGAATAATCGCAATTAGACACTATCTTATTTTCATTATTGTAAGATATTTTGTAAGAGTCAATTCTTGCAATCATTAAGACCCTGATTGATTGTATTTTATTTTCTAGTTTCATAATTCGTATCCTTGAATCTTTGTACAAAACCAATGTTATCTAATAAACATTTCTGGAAGTAATATGTGCATAGACATAAAATAAACATAACTCTCAAATTGTATAATATGTTATGAAATATACACTTTGAAAAAAAAATGACAAAGGAAACAGATTAAGTTTTAGAAAGGTTGATTTGCGTTTTGCAACCTTGAACTACTTCTTTGACATACAATTAAAAAAGTAGAGGTTATTTTTTCGATAATCCCACTATTTTTTAGATAACCTGTTCTGAAGATAAAAATATTAAAGAACATGTGATAATAAATTCAAAAAAGATAGGCAGTATTATCTGTAGAATATTTTGGTGATAAACCAATAAACTCTACTTAGACAAATTTAAAAAATATATTTAATATAACAGTGGTCCCAGAACTGAGCCTGGAGGAACATCTTCCCAATGAACAAACTGCTTATGATCAATCAAAAATGGTTTATTTAGTTCTATTATCACCACTAAGTCATACAAAGCCATCATTTAAATTTTTTAATAGTAAATTATATCAACGATTTTCTCAGATCAACGTTTATCACTACAACAAACTTACTATCATCTAATCCAGCACAGACTTATGTTATGCCTTCTTAGTAAGTTAAATTGCAACATAAAAATAGATATTCTAATTATTACTAATTTTTCTATTAATTGGGAAAAAAATAGAATAGACTCAAAAAATGCATAGGTACCTTTTTATCCTTTTTAAATAAGGGCGTTAGTCTTTCCAGTCTTTGAATCATTAAGAAAATCAAAAATCTTATTAATAACAAGTAGAAAAGAGGACTTAAATAGGTAATATCATAAATCAGTCTGAGATTTTTAGTTACAATACTATCAGGACATGGTACACAATCTAATTGACGGTCATTAGTACTGATACATTTCTTCGCAACTTACAACATCACAATTAAAATTAAAATTGAGAATAATTCTGTCAAAGGATGTCAAGACTTCATCATTTTGTTAATCCCGACTCAATAGAGGTAATAATCTACAAATAGTGAAAAAGTACTCCTTGAAACAATTAACAATCTATTTTATTTTACTGATATTCCGTTTTTTAATTATTAGTGTATTATCGAAGACATTCTATATTTTCCGCGAGCCTGCTTACTTTGTAAATTTCTCTTTCAATGTTTGATTTCTTTAATTCATTGGCTCTGGCCTTTACTTTATTTTCCAGTTATTTTGTCAACACATTCTCCGATTAAGGCTAGAAAATCCTTTGTAATCCAATTAAATTTTTCGCAATAGTTCAGGATAATATACTTAGTTGCTATCTTTTTGACATCGTATATTAAGGTTATTAGATCATGGATACGGCTAAAATCATGATCCTTGATGCTGTTTTACAACAAGTCCTACACCTCCACGAGATTTTTATACAGCAATATAATTTTTTAAAGTAAAATAACACACCTCATAATTTTGTACCAAGGTTTCAGTTAATACATTCATTTCTCTATGAATTTGGTAGTCAATTCAATTTCATATCATTTATTCTTCAAGCTCCTATTTTCATTCATTATTATGTAATTCTTTTCACTTTATATATTTATATTGGAAAGTTTTCTTGAAGAGCGATAATAGCAGATTCAAGTAAGCACCTCCAGTTTTAAATTCAATAGGCGAGGTTCTCTTGTTAAGAGTATTGAAATGTACTGGTAATCATACAGTCATTTATTTTCAACAAAATAAGCTGATTTAGGCTGTTGGCTTATATTTATTTCTTCTGAAAGTGAGTCGGAGTCAATGCTGTGGAATACTTCGTACTATTGCTTGGGATGTCTGTAATAGATTTCTGAAGAAGATGAAGAAAAAGAGGAGGAGGAGGAGGAGGAGGAGGAGGAGGAGGAGGAGGAGGAGGAGGAGGAGGAGGAGGAGGAGGAGGAGGAGGAGGAGGAGGAGGAGAGAAGAAGAAGAAGAAGAAGAAGAAGAAGAAGAAGAAGAAGAAGAAGAAGAAGAAGAAGAAGAAGAAGAAGAAGAAGAAGAAGAAGAAGAAGAAGAAGAAGAAGAAGAAGAAGAAGAAGAAGAAGAAGAAGAAGAAGAAGAAGAAGAAGAAGAAGAATAAAAAGAAGAAGAAGAAGAAGAAGAAGAAGAAGAAAAGCGATAGTTGAGTTGATGATTATTTTTTCATAGTGTTAACGTACTTTCTAAAAAGATCACTTTCTACGAAGACTTCATCATTTACCTTTAAATCTGATCGATAATGATTTTAATGCTTGTCAGTCATATTTATGGCCCCTTATTATATTAAGGCGTATAAAGTTACAGTAGATATTTTAAACCAGGTGCGAATAATTTAAATGCAGTTCATTTAATTATTTTCATTAAAAAAAAATTCCCCTATATTTGGCAGTGTAAATAGGAATAGAAATGATGACGTTATGCTTCATAGACAGGAGTCTAATCGAAATACGACGATATCCGATGTGCGATGATTAAACTCAACGGAAGTGCACATCAATATTCCTCATTTTCATCTGAGGAACGATACATACTAGCTTGTAAAAACCCCAAATAAAGTTATAAACGGTACAGTAAAAGAAATTTATATTACAGATAAAAAATGAAAATTTACATTTTGCAAGAAGGAAAGCAAATAAATAAATAGCATCATCTGAATAATGCAGCGAGACAAATAAGAGAACTGAGAGGCACTCGAAAATAACCTCTGTATACATATTGAGAAAATTAATTTAATGTTCTATTCAGGATGAATTTTGTTTGTAGAAGTGCTTGTTCGTTTCGATAAAGCAATGCAATATTCCTATTGCGGTGGACCGTCCTGTATTATATATAGGAAGTTTCGAAGTTTATATTCCTGCAGATTGATCATATTTAGCACAAGGTTATGAAAACAATTTTTTAAAGTATAGTATGACCAATATATGTAAAATAGCCATTAACTGAATAGGCTAATTTTTTTTGTTACATAACGTTATGTGAAACATATTGTAAAATATAATACACAATAATAATTCTATAGTGGGCAACCAACGAACACGATGAAACAAACGATTAATAAGCCATTAATATTTTATTTTCACTAGTAGAACAACACAATGCATTGTAGTCTAGAATGCGTAAAAATAACTGTGGGAAGCCTTGCAGTTTTTACAAAAGTTACGTCAAAGTCTTAAGGATAACGATTTCGTTTGTGATGAATCACATTGTTGAGAAACTGTAGTTACGCAAGAGAAGTATATTTTCGGTTCGTTCTATATGTGGGTATTGTGTGTATGATTTTTTACGAATTTCGGTATTCTAAATATACCAACACAAAAAATGATGAACTTGAATGAAAATTTGATTATAATTTATCAGTCAATTCACTATATACTCTAAAATAACACGCATAAATTCGATAAAGTTACTACCACCCTTTTTAGTCAAAACGTGGTTGAACTGGTTGATTCTTATATACTCTAAATTTGATTGATAATAGAACTCTAAGAGATTCTAGAAGGGATTAAAATTGTCGACAAATATGACGCTTGAAGCATATAAATGGGGGAAAAAGCTGAATATTTTGTAGCATTAGCTGAAATTTAAATATGATTCAATTTCTGGTCCTTGGCAGCACTTAATTTCCAATAAGTTAGTTGTTACTGAATCACACCAACAAATTGTTAAGTTATATTCATCAACTAGACGTAGTCATAAATTACCTTCTTATAAAAATAAAGAGAATAAAATTCCAACTTTTATTACAAAATGTACAAAAATACTGGCGTTTTAAAAATATTGCCTATTCGTAAAAAATATCGTATATACACAATTAAAACTAAACAGAAACATGAGATACGTGCACATCATAAATGACACAAGTTCAATTTAAAAATTTATATACTATACTAAGCAGCTCCATACTCTTTACTTGGCCGCGACTTACTGTAACCATCGTTGTAGGAATTGAAGTTGTTGTTGTAATTGTACTCGTCATGACTACTGGCTAAATTATTTATAGCTACAGAGCTTGTAGCTGCGCCCTCGTTGTAACCTGAAACAGAAACCGCAAAGTGTATAGATATTTTTCTGAACATTTTTATTTAAATTATATTAAATTTTTATTTAAAGCAGATATATTTGATTTTGGTGGCGGAATTAAATTAATACAAATACAGGTACCCTGCAAGGACCAGTCCTGAGGCCCCTTCTACTCGCATCTATATTAATGTATTGACCAACTAACGATATTTAAGAAAACAACAAAGAAGCTATAAGAAATTTTTCTTTTAGTCAAATTGCTCCTCAATATGAAGGTGATGTTTTTAAAATTATTTGCAATGAGAGAAATTTTGTGATCAATATGGGTTTCAGAAAATATGCTAGAAATCTATATACAATATACACTATGACTTAAGAATGCAACACGCTTCTAACGTTTTTAGATTTTATGCGATTGAACCAAATTTTAGTAAAATGGAAAACAAAAAACCATTCATCCCTTCAAACGCAAAGCAACAATATAAATGGAATATAAATCAGAAAGTATCAGTATTTTACTCATTGAAAAGCATGCCATTTCTTACACTAACTCAATAAAATTTTGTTTTCGGACAATTTTGTAACAAAATTTAAAAATTGTCGATAAAACCAGATTTAATATTTATGGGCAATTCTGGAAATTTTCGTTAGTAAAACTTTTCAAATGAGTAATTTTTTCCATTTATTTCGGTAACATAAATGGTGTGCATTAAAAGGGGTTGAAGGGAAATGGTTGAAGAGTTTCAGAATCGCATTAGGACGCTTCTCTTCCACTAGTGCTTCCTTCATTACCATTTTCTTCCTTATCTCATTTTTTATGCAATTTTATTGTTTCGTTTAAATAGGTTTCGAAGGTTTTGTTTTCTTACTCAGTTGCTTCAATAGTTACCGTATTAAGGCTATCACTAAAGGAACATTAGCAACTGAAAAATAACATGTTTTTCGATGTAAGGATTTTGACCATTAAAAGTAATGACTTTGGGTAAAATTTGGATTAAATAGAATAAAAACTAAATACCCTTAAATGGGACATTCTGCATACTTTGGTCTAAAGAAAAATCTGTGTTGCATACCACTATTGTGTCCAGGAGGCCCATACTGATTGGAAACACCATTACTGTAACCCCCATTATCATAACCATTGTTATATCCGCCATTATTATCGTATCCACCTTTATTGTACTGCTCAGGATATTGAGCCTCGCCTTCGTATCTTACGTCAGCATGGAAACCGCTTTGCCAATCCGCCCAGTATGTGACGATTTGAGTTCGTCCATCAGGAAGTGCAACTCTGTATTCACCACGTACTTGATTACCATCGCTGGATTCCTTTCGGTTGTAATTGGTTCCAGTATAGTCGTCTTTCACTTGGTATCCAAATTCGTATGCCTTCGGCTAAACAGAAAATAAATTAATGCATTCAATTTCAGGTTGGTTGAGCAGTTTTGAGCGCTGGAGCAGTTAAAAACTGTTCATGAGTGAGATGAAAGGAAATTGTACCCAATCGACTCATTTACTCACACTAATATTTCGGAATACTGTTCTTCATTTTCATAGATGGTCATTTAATTATTTTTGGAGTATTAGGCTCGATTGCCTTCATATTGCATACCTGTACCTCAGTTACACTCGCCTTGTCAAGTAGAATACAAAACAATAGTCGATTGGCACTTGTTCTCATGAGCGCCTTGAAACGACGATTATTATTGAACAATAATGATTTTGGGATAAAAGATAACTGAATAAAATTTTACCTAACTTTGATGCACAAGGTGGCGAGATCTCTAATATTTAAAAAAATTGTGCCAGACAAGTAGCCCTCATCTGAGATGAGAATTTGGTTAGAAATCAAATGGTCAGTGTTTTAGTGTTGTAAAGTACTTCAGCGTCTAAGGTTTTACCATAAATAAAATGAAAGATTTGGGCTACTTCATCACAGTTCGATTATTGGTATCATTGAGTGTTTTAGCCAAATAGGTGTCAATACTTCTATTACTTACTCATTCGTCTCCATATACAATAACAGTTGCTTTTGTCACGAAATTTATTACACAATATGGAAGATATATGTTATGCAATGTTGCCAAAACGTTAAACAAAATGGGCTAAAAAGTCCCAATCAAACAGTAGAGCAGTTATTGTGGGAAATTTGCTATATAATTAATCAATCTTGTTTATAATTAATTTGTCTGGAAATAATAAGTTTTGTCTGACTGTTGGCATTGTGTCGTAATCCAAGTGAATGTTAAATAACCGTATTCAGTGAGTTTTCAGTCGTTGGACCGTAAATAGAACTGTGCTTTAGATCACGAACATAACAGAATAATTCCCCTAAATTGCGTTTGATCTAATAACCTTTTCAACAATTTCTGCTATCCATTCATGTATCTATCGTTTTTAATTCTTATATTTCATTAATAATTATATGTAATTTGTTGTCAGTATACAGAAATCTTACCACCACTCTTAAAGAAATAACAAATAACCTCGTAATCAATACTGGACTTTCTGTTTAACGTAAATCTTATGAACATATTATGAGCATGCCTAAATTAGAGAAAAATTAAGCATCAATTTATCAAAACGACAAAACGTGTGTGATTGAATGCCATAATATCTTAAGATTTTATTGCGGTCACTGTATTTATTCCAATTGAAACAAGATTTCGCTATTAACTTACCTCTTCGTTGTGATCGTGACTCTGGTGGTGATCGTTGTCGTTTGCTTGGTAATTTGGAGAGCCATAATTGCTAATCGGAGGTCCTAAGGGAGTTCCGTAGTCGCTGCTGGGAGGCTCACTTTTAGTAATGGATATAAAAGTCAGCGCCAACAGAAATGTTATCTAAAAAATATAGTTTATAAAGCCAAACGTTTAATGAGTAACCTTAACATTTTATTGAAAGCCGTAATTAAATTTAAAAAAATTTGTATCGTGTTACAAGATAAATATAGGGGAGTCAACACGCGTTGGTAAAATAAATGATGTATTAGTCAAATTTTTAGTAAATAATTGCATAACGCAGGGGACCTTGGTTAAAATAGTACATGTGTAAAATTAGGGTAAGCTCTTTCATTAAATCATAATTAGGTATACAAATTGAAACAAAAACAATATTTTTCAAACTGAAACTGATTTGATGGTTGCAAGTTAAAAAGGTTTCGTGGGCGCCCAAAATAAACGGTGGGCAATTCTTTTTCTGTTACTGTAGTCTATTTTTAACGTTTTGTAAGAAAAACTTGCTACTAACAAGAAACAACTTCTCGTTCCCATGCACTTCATAAGGGTTTATATTTCTATTTAGAAAATTATTTAGGTTTTAAAAATGTTATAATTACTGATTATGAGTTGTACTTTTTAGTCTACGCTAGCGTCGTTTAGAAAAGAAATTTGACGCCATCAACCTTGCAACTAATTAAAAATTAATAGAAACGTAGCCTTTAGTGAATAAAAGAAAAAATCATATCCGCAGGTTTCATGTACAATTGTACAACCCCAAAAACAATCTTAATTTGTTATATTCAGATTGAGGAAGAATACTCCGGGTAAATTTTGCTTACAGTTTACACGCCATAATCACCGTCAAAAACGTGAACTATCATGGAAACAAGAGAACATTTTTTAATTTGCCGGTTTCGATGGAAATCAAAAACTGTTCCTTATTAGTCTTTCTAAGTATAGTTTTTCTCATAACATACCAATGATACAATGATAACACCTAGGAACATTAAAATTAATTTCATTACAGTGTAAGTCCACTTGCTCAGCAACAAATATTTTTGCAGATTGAGGCAATTTTCTAATTAAAACTTAAAACATAATCCTATAAAAGAAGTTTATTAAATTATGCAAATAGCCGCAAGGCAACAAATAAGCAAACCTTGTATATTATAATACCCAGTAAATGATTTTATTAAAAAAAAATAGTATTGCAGAATTGTAATTAGTTTTTAGAGTATGCTCATTAGTGTATCTTTCTAGTTCTTCTTCTTCTTCATCTTCATCTTCATCTTCATCTTCATCTTCATCTTCTTCTTCTTCTTCTTCTTCGTCTTCTTCGTCTTCTTCTTCTTCTTCTTCTTCTTCTTCTTCTTCTTCTTCTTCTTCTTCTTCTTCTTCTTCTTTCAAAACGAACTCCTCAAATTCAGTCAGTGTTTTGTTTAGAATAAATTTAATTTGAAGAATTTTATCGCCTCATATTTTGAATATTTTTGACCTATTTTAAAAGAATAAACTTGTTCTTCATCATTATTTACAAACCAACAATAGACATAAGAGCAGATATTATAGAATCAGAGTTTGAAAACGAAATAAAATACTTGTCCTAACACATTGCCGTCTTTTCAGGTAAATGAAAATATAACTTTTTAAACAAACTATTCTATTTTTTGACATTTTTTCCGAAAATATTATGGGTAAAATTGTGTTTCAAAGTAACCTAAATAAAATGAAAGTTTCAAAATGATTCCATGAATATAGTAACTCTCTGAAAAGTCTGTAACATCTTCAAAAGTTTTGCGGATTATGCAACTATGGCTTGGAAGTTATTCTTCAAGTTGTTGGGTGTCTTTAGCTGATTCATGTAAACTCTAGACTTGATATAACAAAAAATAATTACTTCAATCAGGCGATTTAACCAGCCATTTATAATTCCGCATTAGAAATGATAGAGGCATCTGTTGATTTTGTTAACAATAAATTGAAAAATTGGCTGGTGTTTGGGAAAAAGGATATAAGTTTTGAAATGTGAACTTTGGGTAGTGTCGAACATAAACCGAGCCTGAAAGAAGACAGACTCAAAAAAATTCATTTTCTTTGTAAAGGTATAGTACCTACATGGCCTAAAGTAATGATTTTTAAGAAAATCTATCTAACAAGGATGATATCCGAAATATACTACCAGATGCTGACTCAGGAAGAGAAAGTTGGAGAAGAAGAGGAAGAACATGAAAAATAAAAATGGAATGGAATGGAAAGGAAATTTATGTACTTTCGACATCTCAAATGAATTGAAATGAATGAATGAAATAATTTTTTTTTCTATTGAAGGCTTTGTTTTAGAGTATTTGGAGTTGCATATATTTTGTGTAAAAGAATAATATGTAGACTCTCTGAATAAATTTTTGTGAAAACTGGTATAAGTGTATAAGTATTTCTCTTATATAAAAACATATATTTCTACCACGTATACAGAATGTACATGAGAAGAATATAAAAAGCGATTTTTCTTTTATTTATTTAAAGAAAGAATCTACACCAATATGACATTGTGGACAGATAAGGAGTTCAAATTTTTTAAATGTTATATATTATTTATATTTTTAAAGTTTTTTAATGCAAGAATCTTAAACTTGGTATGAGGAGAGTTTTTGTGTTGTTTCATTATTTGCGACTCAAGACTAAAAATTATTATAACCAGTAAAGTTATGAGGTACCGCACTTAAAAAGAAAACCCTCGCTGGCACTGGCCACAAATTCCACGATGCCTTTAAATTTATCATTTAGTTTTGAGATAAAAATTATTCTTATATTTTTCTTGAATAAGGTACTTCTGCTATTAACACGCTTTTTTTATTTTCTTACTTGCTTAATGTTGATAAAAAAAAAAAATTTCATAAATATTTCTTTCCTGTTTAAAATTAAAAATTTAGCTAAAATGATCACAATAATCATATTTTAGCTAAATTTTGGATTTTAAACAGGGAAGAAATATTTCTGAAAATATCAGTATAACACCATCATAATTTTAAAAGTGAAAAATTCTAATTTACATGGATTCAGTATTAGCTTTTATTTTAGCACAAATTTAATTGGGCACCAACTAGCTTTAACTTACTATCATGATGACTTAGTCTTAACATGTAAAAGCCCAACAGAATATATTAATAATGTTTGCCATATGACATAATAGCTACTTAAAATTTTAAATTTCAAAGTAAATAATAATATGCAATTGTTGATTGCATGGGACGGCATATTAAAACGGAGTTTTTGGTTTCACTGATCCTGACGATAGCGTAAGGATCAATTAGTTAGTTTCTTCTAATTAAATTTGTCCTGAAGTAAAAAGGCACCTACTGAATCCCTGGAAGTTTTTATATCACTTTCCTTTACTAAGTTTCTACACTTTATTATGAATTTTAGTCAAAATATCATAATTTTATTTTACTTAAAAAATAAATCTAAAACCCAATCGCAGATGATCACAAACTATGGCGTTGGGTCCTGCAAGATCTAACAAATTTTTGTAGGACCCAAATAGAATAAAATTTCATTTGGTAACGTTCTTCGTATAATCTGTAGCAGCTTTTTCCTAACATATTAAGTTCAATATTCTTATAAATGTGTTATTATCATTAACTAGGCAATCGTAGCCCAAATTACCTCGAACCTAATCAGCAGAACAAAAACCTTAGACTTGTAAACCATGCATTTCCATAATTAATAAACCGAATTGCACCTAATGGATGATCGGATACAAAATTTGAATATTTTTAACAGTGCACATTTCCTTTAATATGAAACGTTTATAAAAGTGATTATTAACCAATAATGTTTCTAATGCTAGATATAGAGGTTCACATTCACACAGCACTCTGTATTTCTCTGTTTATTTGATATTTTCATAACCACTTTAAAATTAAAGAATCCGTTAATTGAAATAAACAAATTCAAGAAATAAATGCAAACACTTTGCAACAAACTCTCAGTGGAGGATTTATTTCTAATTTCAGGGACTGGCTAATGGATTCCTTATCCAATGCCATTAAAAAAAAAAAAAAAAATTTCAGGGACTAGCCATGTCGGTCAGGACATAATCACCATCCATTAAACGGTTTTTGGTATTGACTTTCATCAGCACGGAGCAAGTAATGCAAATCCCCAACGACACTGTTTAGAAAAAAGTCATCAAAATAAATCATGCATATGTTCTCTTGTTAATGAGGATCAAAAAAATATCTAACAATATCAATATTTATCTTGTTTCTCTTATGATACATAATGTAACAAAAATAATTTAAATTGTATGATAGAATTTTTCAAATACCTGTCTGTATTAGAAAAATTATACCTTTTGTTTAAGTCATAAATTATAATGTCAATTATAAATAAAATATATTCATCGTTAGTATTCAGGGTAATAACAATAGTGATTTAAACACCTAATAGTAGCTGAAACCTTCAGTTATATAATGATACACATTACGTTTCATTCAAGGGAGTTTTTCAATGTTCTTTAACCATTTGTTTTAATCTTTAGCATTGATCCAATAATCACTTCCACACCATTTTGTTCTTGACGAAAATACAGGCTAACTGAGATAATTTGTAGTGGTATACGTTTTTGTCTGTATTGTCTGTATTGTAGTGACTATTACAAAATTATACAGAATTGAACGCAAAATTTTTTGATTCGATTTTTTATTTCACATTTTTTCTTTAATTCATCTCTTCAAAAACGCTTAATTACTACTTATTACACTAAGTTGACTTCAAATGGATAAAACAGAAATTGGTGGATTGTAAATCGTCTGACTTTGAAAATCGCGACTATGCGCTAATGATTCCACCTAATGTATAAGTGTTAAAGAAAATCCCTTGCAAAAATAAGATCATTAAACTTTTAATGAATTCTGAAATATCGTCAACTTGCGAAAGGGGTGAAAATGCATGGAATTGAGATTATGTCTACGAGAAACATATCAAACTCAAAAAATCTAAATTAACTACTTAGATATTAAAACTAATCCCAAACATATTGAAGTTTTTTTCCTCCTACAAATCCTTAGAGAATTTTTATTAATACTAATAATTTTAATAATACTTAAGTCAGCTTAACATTTTCGATAACAAAACGGTCATTAGTTGCGTAATTTTAATTGTCTTTTTTACTTATGTCGTTTGTTAAGCTTAGGAATTCCTATAAGGACATGTAATATCCATAAATACAGAGATTATATTCGGAATATTGTTTTCGATTATAATATCAAATAAAAGAGATGACTCAGCTATGAAAACTAATGATTTATTTACTTGCTATTTTGCAGACTTGCAGTCTGGAAGAACAACGAGAACCAGTAGCAAAATACCAACATGAACAAAGTTTTTTCCATTAAATGATTTATGAGTTAGTTTTTTTATTGCACAAATATTATGTTGGTGAGTGTTTAAAGTGAATGTAAAAATAAAGATAAAATCACAATGACAGGTTTCTCGTATTATTCTTTAGAACGACTTTCTTCGTAGAGTAACAATACGTTAATAGAATCATTATTGTTATGAATAAATATGTCATTATTAACTAAACAGTTATAGCATAGCTCAAATTACGTCTCGAATCTGCTATTTCACAATTGATAACTGAATCATATGACATGTCAGCAGTTCACAACTACCTTGATATGACCTTGGATATGATCTTGATATGACCTTGATATGACCTTAATGCGCCCTTGATATGACTTTACGAGAATTGGTGGATATCAACTTAAGACAAAGACAAAATAAAATGGGTTCAATAATTTTGGTGCTCACTTTACAAGATTAATTTGATATAAATGACAAACCAATAATTATTTGAAATACTTTGTTTTCGATTTCTTTAATTTTTTTAAAGACGAGTAGATAATTTCGACTGTCTCCCTAGTTATGTATTTTAAATACTGTGTCAAAACATCATGCATAATTATCATATTTTTTGAGGTGTCCCCTTTTATCGAGTAATTGGAAATTGGTTTACTTTCAATTCAATTAAAAATGTATTAACAGGACTAGAAAAATTTGTTTAAAAACGTTTCTGGGCTTTTTCCAATTCACTTTCATTTATTGGAGAGTAAATATAATTATTAAGTAAAGAAAAACCATCATGCTGCATTAATTTTCTAAGTCTATACTTTCTGTACAAATACAATTTTTGCAAATTATATCGCAGGCAAAACGCAATGACCGCTATTTGGTCGAGTCATTATAGTGATTAGTTATGGATCACATATTTTTGCACGTGTAATAAAGCTAATGCAATAAAAACGTCAACTAGCCAACTCCATTATAAAATATACCTTTATCTCTTAATTAAATCTTATATTTCAGGCTCTTTATTCAAATAAGTTGACCAAATATACATTATTCAGGATTAAAATAGTAAATTTTTTTTATTGAAAATTGTTAATCTGAGAAAAACCTTAATAATAAGAATAATGACGCGTTTTATTAAATTCCTAATTCGTTAGATCAAAACTTAGTCAAATAATATTTTTAATACTAATATAGGGATCTATATAAATTAATTTTCAAGAAGAAAGCAAAAACTCAAAAGGTTAACAAAGGATTAAATTTATTTATGTGGTTTCTATATTTGGCATTTGGTTTTTTGGTAATAAAAGTAAGATTACAATAAGTAGCTGTGCGGCGTTTAAAATGTTTGTTACTAGACCAAATATATTACTCAAATTAACTAGTTTCGATATAATATTAATTTAAATCAATTTTATAACAAACATCGAAAACCTTTTACACTTAATTATTATAGAACGAGAAAATATTGTACAAATTTATCGAAAACCAGTATAAACCAATTTTAATAAAAACATAGGAAAGCTTTTACACTTAATTATTAGACAATAAATAAAATAATTAATCAAATTTGATGGATATTTAATAAATATTGTTAATCAAATTAAAATAAAATATATATTTTCATTTTTATACCAATACAGACTAAAAATGAAAAAATGTACCCCACCTTGTTCAACATGTTAAATCCTTAGTGTTATCCAAGAAAATGTTAGCAACAAGTTCACTAAACAAGTACACCGTAATTGTGCAGGTAATTAATAACAACGTATACAAACTACACAACAGTAAAGAGAAACAGTAACTGTGAGATACAAAAATTAATTTGGTTTATATATGGCTTAAGATATTTGGTAATCTATTGTGTTTATCTTAGTGGAGTAATACTTTTACTCCAATTTCCTCCCACGCGTTGCGAGACTTGCACTCTCTC
Organism: Rhagium mordax; assembly: GCA_963680705.1. Taxonomy (NCBI): domain Eukaryota; kingdom Metazoa; phylum Arthropoda; class Insecta; order Coleoptera; family Cerambycidae; genus Rhagium; species Rhagium mordax. The sequence goes on from OY796656.1 coordinate 122,451,918, forward strand.
CCTTCCTAAAAAATAGTAAATCATTCAAAAATTCTGTTTTATTACGTACTTGTTTAAATAATTAGCATCATTGTCGTGATATCTAGTCAACTGTAATTGGTTCATAAATATGTACCATTGGAAAAATGCTATAATTTTATTTTATTAAAGTAACTAAAACATATTTATCTTTGTATTTTCCTTATTATAAGAGTGTTCATTTAAAGCCCGTAAGTCCATACTTTTGGTTACATAAAAGAAATAAATGGATTTTGTTTTGGGATGTCTGGTTTCTCAAACTCGAAGGATAAAAATAATAACAGGGTGTACGATTTTTCGACAGAAAACAAAAGTTTGTTTTTCTTAACGAAAATCTAAATGTTTTTTATTATTTATCTTCGAGTCTAATCGAAGAATAAGAAATATTTTATACCTACCTAGTATTGATATAAAAATATTGACGGTTTTCGGGATATTTAGCTTAACAAAGCTTTCTCAACTTTCGTTGCTCTAGGTTTCCTTTGCATATAATGCTAGTAATTATTGCTGTAGCAGCACTTTATAGGAAGAAAATTACCCTGGTAAGAAAAATATATTTTTTAACTAAGATTTTTATGACTTTGCTAATTAATATAACAAACTTAATATCAATTTAAGAAAATTTCTAGCTAAATGCTTAAGTCTGTTGTTAAAATCCACAGCATTAACAACTTTTTTTAACTTGTAGAAAGTCTGTTCTGTAAAATATTATGATAGGTTAAAAAACATAATTTTATTTACAAAATTGTCTACAAAATTATAACATAAAATGCAGATACATTTTTATTTTAAATTGCAAATTAATCAGTGTACAAAACGCCATTATTACTACTTTTATTAAAATAAAAAAAAAAGAAATCTGGTAATTCACTGACAAATCCATAAAAACTACTCATTATTTTCCAATTAAATCAACAAGATCTCCTTCAACGCTTTCTTGAACAGTTTCACTAAAATTGGTTATTTTATACATGGGGTTTTCAACTGATACCTCAAACTTAGGAACTTTTTCCTTCGGAACATCAATTGTGCCATAGCTGGTACTAGCCGTAGAGGGGGTAGATTTCCCGTACATTGGATTATCGAATGACTTATCCAGGCTTATCACCGACCCTGCCAGTGAATGTCGTTCTAAAATCAATTCTGCATTTTCCGTGTTGTCAAACCTGGCAAAAAAATTGCCTGTGAAACGCGACAGTGGCCGAGAGGGAAGGAAGTACCTGTTGCCTAAGTTTAGTGCTGCAAATTGTGGCGAGTATATCAAGAATAAAATAGCAAAAACGAGTATCACACCACACAGTGATCCAAACACTATCGATAGTGTGTTTCTGGTTATCTCCCCTTCGAGGAAATTAGGTCTGGAGGAACACAATTCTGCACTTTTTTCTTCGACGGTTCCTTCTGCCAAAAGTTGCGAAAAATATGTCTCTGCCTCATCTATGCTTGTGCCACTGAATTGTTTCTCGGCAAAAATAATTTGGATGACTTCCTCGGACCCATTGAGTACTTTACTAACGTATGTATCCGATGAGTAATCTTTCAGGGATTTTCTCACGCTGCTAATCTGGAAGTTACTTTTAGGTTTCACCAGTATACTAGCTCCGCACATTTTCGTGCAAAATCCTATAGGCTTAATGGGATTCGAACAGTTGAAATATGTAATACGATCTTCGGTCCAGCACAGTTCGTGACTGTCAAATGGATCATTTCTGCAGAGGCATCCGGTGGAATCCGTGCAGGTTTCATCCAAGATATGAATGAAGTCATGTTGCCGAAATATAAAGACAAGTAGCGCAAGATTCATATCACTTTTGAGGTCTTCATATTTTAAGTAATCTGCCCCAAATTTAAGAGACCTTATTTCCACCTCTCGCGTAAGAAGGCGATAACCGGATTGATAACCCTTTGGGAAAACTACGTCGTCGTACTTACAGGGAACTCGTTCATGATGAGGAACAGCTACGTTATTCTCATCATTCTGTACACTCCACGATAATGAGTCTACCCACTCGTGCCCCCATGTCATTGTTTTTAATTTTGCACAATTCATGACGTCTGAGCTATGTTCATTAAATTCTAATGGTACATTATCTGTCAATATTATTTTTGAATTAAGTGGTAGTATGATTTTTTTAACTTTTAAATCACTTATGGCTATTATTGTTGCAATGTTTTCACTTAAATTCAGGCCTTCACAGTGCGTCTGAGTTTTTTCGCCCATCCACTTACGTGGATTGCGGATGTCATAATCGGGTTTCCAGATTTTCACAGATGTTTCTCCATGGTTTATAAAACTCAGACCCAATAAGCCAATAATAAGGCTGATTGTCGAAATATCCATTTAAAACTGCTACGAATGTAAAATTTTAATAACTGATTTGTAACACAAGCGGTTGACTATTAATTAGTTAATCCTTTTTATTTTAAAGAATACAACGAAAATATATATCGGGTGCGCGTTATTTACTTTTAGAAATTAAAACAGATGTCGCTAGTTCAAATTACAACTATTCAGTTTATCGCAGTGGGAGTCAAAGGCTTGTGATATCGTATACTTCTGGTTTAGGAACTGCATCGTTCATTTAAAAATAATAATTGATAATTGTGCCAATTTGATGTACTAATCATACAACTAATAGTACCGAGCGGTCAACAAAAATAAGGCGAAACTCACCTAGAGATTTTCGAACTAATGCCATTGATTTTATTGTTATTGTCTTAGTGGAGTACTTTCTCCTTTTTTAAAAAATAGTAAATTATCAAAAACTCTATTTTATTACGCATTTATTTAAGTAATTAGCATCATTGTCGTGGTGTCTAATCAACTTGTAACTAGTTCATAAATATGTACCTACCTACCAATGGATAAATGCCACAGAACATACATTTTACTTTGTTAATGTAACTACATTGCTACATTCAATATAAGAAATTCGCAAGTAAAAAAATTCTAGAAGCCTTAGAAAATCTAGATATTAAGAAGCGACCAGGTCCCGATGGTATTCTGGCCGTATTTTTTAAATCATATGTTGTATATAATATATAGTAAATGTCTACAAACAGGGAACTTTCCTGAAAGGTGGAAAAACGCTCAAGTGATTCCTATTTATAAATCCGGCGATAAGGATGATGTAAAACTATAGGCCTATCTCGTTATTGAATCACCTTGGTAAAATTTTTGGATCACTAATTGCTAATGAACTTTTCTTTCCAGCAAAAAATAATCTCAATTATAATCAGCATGGATTTTATAGCAAGAGATCTGTCTGTGCTGACTAATTTAGTACCGTATGTACAGATATACTTGCAACTATGGAGGATGGTGCTTCAGTATGTGCTGTGTACACCGATTTGTCGAAAGCATTTGATAAAGTCGATCATCCCACCCTAATTATAAAACTTAGAAATATCGGTGCGCATGATCAGCTGTTGATGCTACTGTCCTCTTATATTAATAACAGGTCGCAATATGTAGCGATAAATAATTTTAAGTCGGACTGCATTAATGTTATATCCGGAGTTCCTCAGGGATCTCATCTGGGCCTCCTACTTTTCAATATTTTTATTAACGACGTTGACAAATGCTTTACAGCTTATAAACATGTTGTTTACGCTGATGACTTAAAGATTTATAAGAGCATAAATTCTGTGGCGGATTTTAACGACCTTCAATCTGATCTAGATAATTTTTACAAATTTGTAAATTGCACAAATTTTTTATAAATGGGAATCATATTGATCATAACGTAAAATAGTCGTTATGCTATCTCAGATTTATATTAAGAGTAACAAGTGGTTTTAAGAAAGCGTCATCCATCATTACTTTATTTAAAACGCAGGTTCTACCTCTCATAGAATATGCTTCGACCGTATGGAATCCAATTTACAACATATACAGTTCTAGAATAGAAAGAATTCAAAAGAAATTTGTTAATATTGAATTATAGATTTAATAGACATGGCACTATTTTTTGAATGAAAATAATTTAACATTTTATAATTTACAATCCTTATCATCTAGAAGAGTTTACTTTGATATTTGTTTTGTTTATAAATTTTTTAATAACATGATTGATTCTGCCTCTTGTGTTAATTTTTTTAACTTAAACTGCAATCCTTATTTATGTAGGAATCGGAACATGTTGATAAGTAATCGTTATAATACAAATTACCTAGCAAATTTACCACTTATAAGATGTTCCTGTGCGTACAATAATGTATCAACATTTAATAATTACGAATTAGATATATACCATCTCAGTTTTAGGTCTTAAAAAGTATTTATGTAATTTAATTTAAGTAAGTTCGTAGTTATTTTGAATTTATATTGGCATTATTGTGTCTCAAGTTAAAGTTTATTTGATGAATCTGTTTTATCTTCTTTTAGTTTTCTAGTTTTTTAAATTTCTCTTTAATTTTTTTTTTAGTTTTTTAGCTTATTTATATTTTGTACTTTGTGTCGCTCTGTTATTGGGCAACTCGACTGTCTGTTGGGTGACCTGTTTTCTTAAATAAATGAATAAATCAATAAATAAATAAAAATTTATATATTTGTGTTTTGCAACATTAAACAGAAGCCGTATTATACAGACTGTTCATATAGTGTGCAAAGTTCATTATTTTGGTTACATATAAAAAAAATTGGACCTTCTTTTTGATATTGTCTAGTTTATCAGACTCTATGTTATCTAACAATAAAGCGAGTTATACAAAATGTTCTATTTCTCAGTAGGTGCAGAAATCAAGATCGTATTTTTTTAACGACAACCTAAATATTCTATGTTCATTTTGGAGTCCAAACGAAAAATAAGATATTTTATAGTACTGATATAAAAATATTGACACGTTTTGATATATTTAGCCTAATATGAATTTCTGCATTTTTGTCACTCTAGGTTTCTTTCGCTTACAGTGATAGTAAAAATCATTTATTTTTTAAATGGGCTTTGTTTGACTTGACTAACATAACAAACTTAATATAAATTTAAGGTCTTTCTAAAGTTCTGTTAAAAAAACAGCATTAACAGTTCTTCTCAATTTACGGAAAGTCTATCCTGTCAAATATATTCCGATATTAGGCTAAAATATATCATTTTATTTGCAAAATCAACTACAAAACTACAAAGTAAAATCCAGATATATTTTTAATTTGCAAATTAAACATTGTATACCAAACGCCATTATTTAGTTTTTTTATTAAAATGAAAAATCCTTAGTATCCGGGTATAGTCCTCGTAAACGTCATTCACTAACAAATTTATCGAATAACCACTCATTCGTTCCCAGTTAAATCAACAAGATCTCCTTCAGTGATTCCTTGAACAGTTGCATCCAAATTAGTTATATCATACATAGGGTTTTCAACTGACACTTCGGACATGCTAACTTTTTCCTCTGGAATATCAATCGTGCCATAGCTGGTACTAGCTGTCGAGGGGGTAGATTTTCCGTACATTGGATTATCGAACGACTTATCCAGGCTTATTACCGACCCCGCCAATGAATGTCGTTCCATAATCAATTCAGCGTTTTCCGTGTTATCAAATCTGGCAAATAAAGTGCCTGTGAAACGCGTCAGTGGCCGGGAGGGTAGGAGGTACCTATTTCTTAAATTCAGTGCTGCAAATTGTGGCGAGTATACCAAAAATAAAATAGCAAAAACGAGTACTACACCACAGAGTGACCCAAACACTATCGAGAGCGAGTTTCTGATAATTTTCTCTTGGAAAATATTAGGTCCGGAGGAATACAGTTCTGCGCTTTTGGTTTCGACGATTCCATCTGCCAAAAGTTGCGAAAAATATGTCTTTGCCTCATCTATGCTTGTGCCACTGAATTGTTTCTCGGCAAAAATAATTTGGATGACTTCCTCGGACCCATTGAGTACTTTACTAACGTAAGTATCCGATGAGTAATCTTTCAGGGATTTTTTCACGCTGGTAATCTGGAAGTTACTTTTTGGTTTTAACAGTATACTAGCTCCGCACATTTTCGTGCAAAATCCTATAGGCTTAATGGGATTCGAACAGTTGAAATATGTAATAGGATCTACGGTCCAGCACAGTTCGTCATTGAAAAATGAATCGTTTCTGCAGAGGCATCCGGTGGAATCCGTGCAGGTTTTATCCAAGATATGAATCAAGTCATGTTGCGGAAAGAAAAAGACAAGTAGCACAAGATTCATATCACTTTTGAGGTCTTCATATTTTAAGTAATCTGCCTCAAATTTAAGAGATCTTATTTCCACCCCTCGCATAAGAATGCTATAACCGGATTGATAACCCTTTGGGAAAACTACTTCGTCGTACTTACAGGGAACTCGTTCACAATGAGGAACAGCTACGTTATTCTCATCATCCTGTACACTCCACGATAATGGGTCTATCCACTCGTGCCCCCATGTCATTGTTTTTAATTTTGCACAATTCATGACGTCTGAGCTATGTTCGTTAAATTCTAATGGTACACTATCTGTCAATATTAATTTTGAATTAAGTGGTAGCATGATTTTTTTAACTTTTAAATCACTTATGGCTATTATAGATGCAACGTTTTCACTTAAATTCAGGCCTTCACAGTGCGTCTGAGGTTTTTCGCCCATCCAATTACGTGGATTGCGGATATCATAATCGGGTTTCCAGATTTTCACAGACGTTTCTCCACGATTTACGACACACACAACCAATAAGATAACGATAAGGCTGATTGTCGAAATATCCATTTAATACCGATACAAACGTAAAATTTTAATAATTGTCCTGTAACACAAACAGTTGACTATTAATTAATTATTAATTTTTGTTTCAAAGAATACAACGAAAATGTATATCGGGTGCGCGTTGTCTGCTTGTTTGATTTAGAAATTAAAACAGATGTCGCTAGTTCAAATTACAGCTATCCAATTTATCGCAGTGGGAGTCAAAGGCTAGTGGTATCGTATACTTCTGGTTTAGGAATTGCATCGTTCATTTAAGAATAATAATTGTGCCATTCTGATGTACTAATCTTACAACTAATAGTACCGAGCGGTCAACAAAAACACGATGGAACTCACCTAATAATTTTCGGACCAATGTCATTGATTTTATTGTTATTGCCTTTATCTTATTGGAGTAACACTTTTACTTCTATTTCCTCCCACGCGTAGTGAGACTAGCACTCTTTCTTTTTCCAGAAAAATATTAAATCATCAAAAACTCTATTTGATTAAGCATTTATTTAAATTATTTTAAGTATCTACTACCTTAATAATATTACGAATATAATTAGGTGGGTAACTCAATAACGGAAAAAAAGATAGGGTGTTCCATTTAAAATAACGAGGTTGATGCCCGGTCAACGAAAACGGAACACCCTTATATTTCTACATATTTTCGGGTTATGCAGAATTGAAAACCAATAAAATAATCTACAGGCAAAATTTTTCTACCATATCAAATACAGCCGTAAGCGACCAAATTCCGAACTTTGGCGCACCCTGTATATACCTAATAATGGAAAAATGCAATAGAATAGATATTTTACTTTATTAAGGTAACTAAGGCACATTTTTGTTCTGTACAACATTAACCAGAAGCCGTATTATACAGAGTATTCATCTAGTGTGCAAAGTTCATAATTTTGGTTACATATGAAAAACAATTGGACTTTCTTTTTGATATTGTCTAGTTTATCAGACTCTATAGTTATCTAACAATAAAGTGAGTTATACAAGACGTTCCATTTCCCAGTAGGTACAGAAATCAAGATCGTATTTCTTAACGACAACTTAAATATTCCATATTCATTTTGAAGTCCAAACGAAAAATAAAATATTTTATAGTACTGATATAAAAATATTAACTCTTTTCGTGACATTTAGCTTAACATGAATTTCTACATTTTTGTCACTCTAGGTTTCTTTCACATACAATGATAGTAAAAATCATTTACTTTTTAACTGGGCTTTGTTTGACTTGACTAACATAACAAACTTAATATAAATTTAAGGCAGTTTCTAAAATTCTGTTATTAAAACAAGCATTAACAGATCTTCTTAATTTATCTATTCTGTCAAATATGGCGATTATTGGCTAAAATATATCATTTTATTTGCAAAATCAACTACAAAACTACAAAGTAAAATCCAGATATATTTTTAATTTGCAAATTAAACGTTGTATTCCAAACGCCATTATTTAGTCTTTTTATTAAAATGAAAAATCTTTAGTATCCGGGTATAGTCCTCGTAAACGTCATTCACTAACAAATTTATCGAATAACCACTCATTCGTTCCCAGTTAAATCAACAAGATCTCCTTCAGTGATTCCTTGAACAGTTGCATCCAAATTAGTTATATCATACATAGGGTTTTCCACTGACACTTCGGACTTGGTAACTTTTTCCTCTGGAATATCAATCGTGCCATAGCTGGTACTAGCTGTCGAGGGGGTAGATTTTCCGTACATTGGATTATCGAACGACTTATCCAGACTTATTACCGACCCGGCCAATGAATGTCGTTCAATAATCAATTCAGCGTTTTCCGTGTTATCAAATCTGGCAAACAAAGTGCCTGTGAAACGCGTCAGTGGCCGGGAGGGCAGGAGGTACCTATTTCTTAGGTTCAGTGCTGCAAATTGTGGCGAGTATACCAAAAATAAAATAGCGAAAACGAGTACTACACCACAGAGTGACCCAAACACTATCGAAAGCGAGTTTCTGGTACTCCTCTCTTGGAAAATATTAGCTCCGGAGGAATACAGTTCTGCGCTTTTGGTTTCGACGGTTCCATCTGCCAAAAGTTGCGAAAAATATGTCTCTGCCTCATCTATGCTTGTGCCAGTGAATTGTTTCTCGGCAAAAATAATTTGGATGACTTCCTCGGACCCATTGAGTACTTTACTAACGTATGTATCCGATGAGTAATCTTTCAGGGATTTTCTCACTCTGCTAATCTGGAAGTTACTTTTAGGTTTCACCAGTATACTAGCTCCGCACATATTCGTGCAAAATCCTATGGGCTTAATGGGATTCAAACAGTTGAAACGAGAAATATATTGTACGTACAAGCACATATCCTCACTGTATTCATCGTTCTTACAGAGGCATCCGGTGGGATCCGTGCAGGATTCATCCAAGATATGGATCCTTTCATATTGCAGCATCATAAAGACAAGTAGCGCAAGATTCCTATCACTTTTAAGGTCTTCATATTTTAAGTAATCTGTCCCAAATTTAAGAGACTTTATTTCCACGTGTTTCGGAACAGAGCAATGACCGGATTGATAACCCTTTGGGAAAACTACGTCATCGTACTTACAGGGAACTCGTTCATAATGTGGAATAGCTACATTTTTCTCATAATTCTGTACAATCCACGAAGATGGGTCTACCCATTCACGCGCTATCGTCATTTGTTTTAATTTTGCACAATTCATGACGTCTGAGCTATGTTCGTTAAATTCTATGTGTACATTATCCAATAATGATATGACTGTATCAAATGACAGTATAATTTTTTTTATTTCTAAATCGCCTATAAAAATCATTGGTGCTAGCATGTCTTCACTTAAATCCAGGCCGTCACAGTGCGTCTGAGCTTCTCCACCCACCCAATTACGTGGATTACGGATGTCGTTGTCGGGTTTCCAAATTTTCACAGACGTTTCCCCACGACATACGGAACTCAAAACTAATAAACTAACGATAAAACTGATTGTTGCAATTTCCATTTAATGCCGTTACGTATGTGAAATTTATATAACTGATCCGTAACACAAACGGCTAACTACTAATTTATTATTACTTTTTATCTTAGAGGATACAATGAAAACGTACATCGGGTGTGCGATATCTGCTTGTTTATTTTAAAAACTGAAACAGGTACACTGGTTTAAATTTCAAATATCCAAGTTATCAAAGTGGGAGTCAAATGGCTTGTGGTATCGTATGATTTCTTATTTTAATTTTGATATCAATGTTAGTAGGCTCTGAACAGTAATTTATTAACGTAGAATTAATCCCATGTGGGTTGTTCATATTGAAGAAGAAAAACACAAAGGTCTTGTTCCCACAAAATTCTTTTTTTATTGCAACCGGTTTCGTGATCTAAATCTTACATCACATCATCAGGCCATAAGAATTTCTGTAAATACCAAAGTTTTGTCAAAATTAGCATTATTGAAAAATTTGTCCAATTTTTTAGAAAATTAATAAATTTTATGTAATAATACATGTACTAGAATTTATTTATTGTTATTAATTAATTTTAAATTAATCAAAATTAAAAACACAAAAAACAATGTACGCGGACAACAGATTAAAATTTAAAAATAACGTCCTTAACAACGTACAATATGAACTCTATTCCTATTGTACGTTGTTAAGGACGTTATTCCTCGCGCTCTTTTAAGCGCTATTTAAAAAATATGGAAAAAGCTGTATATACATGAGAATGATTAAATTTTTAGAAAAGCACAAGCTCTTTAAAATAATCAAATTTAAAATGAACAACAATGGAACAAAAGGATTATATAGTCGGATTATTCTTTGATCTTTCTCGAGCATTTGATAGTCAACTTTAAATTTGTGAAAACTATCAAAACTTGGTATACAGGGTTCCTTACAACAACGGATTTACTCATTTTTAAACAATCGAAGAATATCAGTTAAAATTCATGAGAGAACATTGGGGGAATTTGAGGTGAATTTGGGCATCCCCCAGGGAAGCGTTCTAGGACCTCTAATCTTTCTGATGTTTATTAATGACCTCCCAGATTATATACTAGACGGAGAAGTGTTCATTTTTGCTGGTGACACAAGCATCATCGTTTCAGATCCCAACATCTCAAACTTAATTCATAAAATAAATAATGTTATTATACAATTTGATTATATTGGTGTCAAAAAATAGGTTAATTATAAATTATACAAAAACTATAGCTGTCAAATTTCACAAGTTTTCAAAACCAAAATTAATAGACTGAAATCTGTCAATAAATAATCATCCTATTACAGTAGGTAATAACTGCAAGTTTCTAGGAACTGTCATAGATGAATATTTGAATTGCAACGATTGTATTAATTCCATATGCTCCAAAATAAATGATCAATATTTTGCAATATTAACTTTGAGAAGCTGTCTGAATGAACAAAGTCTGCTTACTATTATCTAATTTATTCAATAATAAGCTAAAACATAATTGTTTACGGACTAGCAGTGGAGAGTAGCAGAGTATTTCTTGCTCAGAAACGAATTATTTATCTCAAATATAATTTGAAATATAGGCAGTCATGTAGACAAACTTTTAAAGAGAAGATAATCTTAACCTTTACTAATCTTATACGCTTAGAAAGATATTACTATACAAGTTTTAAAAACTCGCCTCAATATGCTGGATACTACTTTTTTAATATGCTACCTCGAGAAATAAGTAGTGCAACCATTTTCTTACTTTATTATACAAGTTACGTTTTATGTCACATTAATGTTGATATTATTTACATGTATTTTTTCTTTTTATCATATTTTATGTAGTCCAATTAGTTCACAAAATGTTTGTAATTTACATTTATACAGTGCGCGCCAGCCGACTAGGAACATGGGACCTCGAAATGAATGGGCAAACGCACCTCGATCGAGCCTCGTCCTTGTACCGTTGCACGTTCAATCCGATTCTCACCCGTAACGAGGACACTTGATCGAGTGCGGCTGCCCGTTCATTTCCCATCCCGTGTTCCTAGTCGGGTGGCGCGCACTTTATGTAAACATATACTTAGGTATATTTTTCTTATATAAAAACTGTATTGACATGTCTTGTCTATCCGATGTAAATTGGCTTCCAGATGAATAAAATATCTATTTATTTATCTATCTATCTATCTATAGATGAGTTATACAAAATGTTTCATTTCTCAGTAGGTACAGAAATCAAGATCGTATTTTTTAACAACCTAAATATTCTATATTTATTTTGGAGTTCAAACGAAAAATAAGATATTTTATAGTACTGAACAATTTTCGAGATATTTAGCTTAATATGAATTTCTGCATTTTTGTCACTCTAGGTTTCTTTCGCATACAGTGATAGTAAAAATCATTTATTTTTTAACTGGGCTTTGTTTAACTTGACTAACATAACAAACTTAATATAAATTTAAGGCAGTTTCTAAAATTCTGTTATTAAAAAAAAAAAGCATTAACAGATCTTTTTAATTTACGGAAAGTCTATTCTGTCACATATGGCGATTATAGGCTAAAATATATCATTTTATTTGAAAAATCGGCCACAAAACTACAAAGTAAAATACAGATATATTTTTAATTTGCAATATAAACATTGTATACTAAACGCCATTATTTACTCAATTTATTAAAATGCAAAATCCTTAGCATCCGGGTATAGTCCTCGTAAACATCATTCACTAACAAATTTCTCAAATAACCACTCATTTGTTCCCAGTTAAATCAACAAGATCTCCTTCAGTGATTTCTTGAGCAGTTGCATCCAAATTAGTTATATCATACATAGGGTTTTCAACTGACACTTCGGACTTGGTAACTTTTTCCTCTGGAATATCAATCGTGCCATAGCTGGTACTAGCTGTCGAGGGGGTAGATTTTCCGTACATTGGGTTATCGAACGACTTATCCAGGCTTATTACCGACCCCGCCAACGAATGTCGTTCCATAATCAATTCAGCGTTTTCCGTGTTATCAAATCTGGCAAACAAAGTGCCTGTGAAACGCGTCAGTGGCCGGGAGGCCAGGAGGTACCTATTTCTTAAGTTCAGTGCTGCAAATTGTGGCGAGTATACCAAAAATAAAATAGCGAAAAAGAGTACTACACCACAGAGTGACCCAAACACTATCGAGAGCGAGTTTCTGGTAATCTCCTCTTCTACAAAATTAGGTCCGGAGGAATACAGTTCCGCGCTTTCGATTTCGACGGTTCCATCTGCCAAAAGTTGCGAAAAATATGTCGTTGCCTCATCTATGCTTGTGCCAATGAATTGTTTCTCGGCAAAAATAATTTGGATGACTTCCTCGGACCCATTGAGTACTTTACTAACGTATGTATCCGATGAGTAATCTTTCAGATATTTTTTCACGCTGGTAATCTGGAAGTTACTTTTGGGTTTTACCAGTATACTAGCTCCACACATTTCCGTGCAAAATCCTATGGGCTTAATGGGTTTCAAACAGCTGTAATGTGTAATATATCGTCCGTGCCAGCATATGTCCTTACTGTATACTTCATCGTTTCTACAGAGGCATCCAGTGGGATCCATGCAGGGTTCATCCAAGATATGAATCATGTCACGTTGCAGCATGACAAAGGCAAGTTGAAAAAGATTCGTACCTCTTTCGAAGTCCTCAGATTCTAAGTAATCTGACCCAAATTTAAGAGACTTTATTTCCACCTCTTGAGTAACAAGGCAATAACCGGATTCAAAAGCCTTTGGGAAAACTACGTCGTCGTACTTACAGGGAACTCGTTCATAATGAGGAACAGCTACGTTTTCCTCGTCATCCTGTAAAATCCACGACGATAGGTCTTGCCAGTTATTCAGTGGGACCTCTCTTACTAATTGTGCACAATTCATGACGTCTGAGCTATTTTCATCAAATTCTATGTGTACATTATCTGTTAATTTTATTTTCAAATGAAGTGGTAGTGTAATTTTTTTAACTATTAAATCTCTTTTGGCTATTATCGTTACAACAGTTTTACTTAAATCCAATCCGTCACATTGCGTTTGAGCTTTTCCGCCCACCCAGTTACGTGGATTGCGGATGTCATAATCGCGTTTCCAAATTTTCACAGACATTTCTCCACGTCTTGCGAAACTTAGAAATAATAAGCTAACGATAAGGATGATTGTCAAAATATCCATTTAATACCGATACGAATGTAAAATTTTAATAACTGTCCCGTAACACAAACCGCTAAATACTAATTTATCATTACTTTTTATCTTAGGGATACAATGAAAATGAACACTGGGTGCGCGTTATTTGATTGTTTATTTAGTAACCGAAACAGACGTCGCTGGTTCAAATTACAAATATCCAGCTTATCACATTAGGAGTCAAATTGTTTGGTTTATATGGTTTAGGAATTGCATCGTTCGTTTAAGGACAACAATTGAGTAATTTCGATGTGTTAATCACAAAACTAATAGTACCCAGAAATCAACAAAAACTCGATAAAGTCCTCTATGAATTTTCAAATACGATTTTATTGTTACGATAGATCGAAAGTTAAAGTAAATTTAGTTTGGGAAAAAAGCAGTCTAAGGATGAGCTCCTGATGTTATGACATTTGACAAGCTTTTTAGATAAAGACTAGAAGGGGCCGGACAAACCAATCCAATGAAATATCACATTGGATTCATGCCTTCGGTCGTCCTCACAAATCTTCTGTTTCATTTAAAAATATGTTTTAATAAAAATATAATTTAAGTAGGTACAAATATATTACGGTGTACTTGTCAAACTTACGCATAGCAACTTTGAAACATTAAAGAGAATTATTCGGCTTGAAACTGTTTCTTTACTTCTCATGACCTCTTTGCAAATATTTGGTGTAATAAAAAAGGAAGTGTTATATAGTGTCATATAGAAACTGTTATTATATAATCTATCTCCCGATCAAGATTTAATCATCCTATGTAACATTTTGCTAGAGTAATATAAGACTAGAAATTCGTGACAGATATGCTAAACTAAAAAAAGTGAAAGAGCGTAATACATATATTTATTAAAATAGCAAATTATCTGAAATTGTGAACGTACAGGATTACTCACTATATTTTACCTACTTCTTTATTTTTGGTATTATTATAAAAATACCAAAAAGAACCCTTGGACAACAAATGCGTTGTGAAATTAGTTCATAAAATTTTTTTTATGGTCATTGAGTTGCAAAAAAAACAGAGGTCGAATTAAAAATAAAATATTAAAACAAGTTATTATCTCTAATTGCGAAAACAAAACATAGTGATTAATAAAATTGCCACTGATAAAAAAAAATATGGAAATTGACAAAGAAATTGTTAAAATAGTATATGTAATTACTTTAACCAATAATTATTGGAATAGAATATTATTTCTATATATGTAAATTGTTAATTTCTTCTTAAATATTTGCTTCATTGGACTTCTGTTGTGATTAAAATTTACTTCTCTTACTACTCTTCTAAAAATCCCGTTAAAAAAACATAATGGACTCAAATCATGGTTATTTGGTGACCATCCAATTTAATGGAAATATGCAGATTATTTAAATAAATAGCTTGTTTACAAAAATTAAGCAAATAAGAAAGTCAAGGAAACAAATTATTTAATTTGTTTCAACTTATACCCATAAGTTGAAACAATAAGTTCAGTCTTCCAATAGGACAAAAATATTCCTAATAATGATAAAAATGTCTATAGCCATTCCTAAGAAAAACATTCATTGGATTGACTGCATTTCTTTATATTCTCAATGGTTTCTCAGTTGAAATGCAGTAAATATCCGTTTTATCATGAATTTCATCATTTCATTACAAGTCAATTAATCAGTTTCTATAATTCTGCATTTGTATAATATGTAAAACTATAGTATCACTGTTGAAATATTGGAAAACTATTGCATAATTTTACTTATTACTACTAGCTATTTAATAAGAGTGAAAATATTTGAAATAAGTATGCATATGTGTAACTTTAATTTTTGAAGAATTGGGTAATCTCAATGTAATAAATATTCTCAGGTTTTTATTTTATATTTCAGATCTTTTAATTTAAATTCATTTACGAGAAAGTATCTTCTTCAGACACGGTATTTTGATGCGTCGGGAAGATTTTGAATATTAAATTGCTTTAACTTATCAAAGGCTATTCCGATATATACAGACACAATTACCCCACTAAGATTGACAGTGTTGGAACTAAGAATAGAACCCAGTCTCTCGGTAGTAGTGTAACCAAGTTTTTTTGTCACAATTCAATTTCGCCACTACTAAGTATACCAAGTTGTTACCATCCACTACAACAAATTATTAACTGTATACAATTGTGTAGGGCATTATTATTCTATTAAAAATATGGTTAAAACAAAAGAAATCTAACTCCAAAAATTCTTCTTCCTCGTTTTCTTCTTCGTCGTTTTCTTCTTCCTTCATTAATGACTCTTGACCTCTTTCAAGATTCGTTTACCTTTGTCCCAAACCCTTGCATCTTGTCATTTGCTCACTCTTGAGACTTTCTCAGTATTTCATTGAAAATTGACTCACCAAAGGCTTCTTGGTCTTCTCTTCCGTCTGTTACCAATCATTTGTCTTATCAATTTGTTTGAGACCTGATCTGACCTGACCTGAGACGTCGGTATACTTTAAAATGATGATATCCTTACAGAACTGCATAAGATTATGATTGTACAATGTACATGATACAAAATGTCTAGAAATAATAAATAAAAGTAAAATTTAGCCTTTTAGGAGGTTACATTATTAACACTGTTATACTTAGTTTCGAAAGTATTGAGTCATCATTTTGAATGCCTACGAAACAAAGACTTGATGACCGAAATGGACCATTTCTTCAAATTTTAGGAGGTTTATAAATTATTAAATGATAATATAAAAAACTATGTAATGGACCTTTTTGTTCACTAGTTTTTTGCAAAAAAAAACCATTGAGTTGCTCATTAATAAAAAATAAAGTTACTAAATTGTATTCAATTGCTGAATTCCTTTCCTGATCATGAGGTTGGGAAAGGGTCGGTTCACGGTAATCTGGAACAATACTTCGTGTGATATTTAAATAAACTTATTATGTAAGAAGAAATCTTGATGAAGATGATACCGATAGAGAATATCACTTAACTGTTTCGTTCTAGTTCTAACCGTCAATACGAATACCAACTATAAAATTGTATTTTCCAATAAATTAGTTTAATATCTAACCTCATCCTTATCAAAATACTTACAAAACAACAAGTTTCGTTTATCTTCAAATTATCATACAGAAAAGAACAGAAGGAGAAAGCACATGATGAAAATATTTTTACATCTGCATGCAGTTAGAAATAATTGTGAAATGTATCATCGTGCGTATAGTAGTAGAACAAGATTAAGATTACATTATAAATGATATAACCAGGTTCCCATTACGTTAACAATAACGTAAATGGTTAACAGAATTACTGAATAAAATATATACTCGTGACAAGACAAATCGTTCGAAATGTGTTTACACTGTTTAATAGTTGTTTAAACACAATCAAGACTAGATGAAGCAGATAGCATAGTATGTAGTAAAATTCTAAATATAAATTTTTTAAAAACATATGGACGCCTGTGTAGTTCTGTGTTTTAACACGAGTCGAGATTAGTATTTGAATGAATGACCTACTTAAGAAACAACACGACCTCGTCCCACTTACCAACGGCTTGTATATGAAGTGTATATTATATTCAGAAGCTATGCAACTTTAGGCGTGAGTTATGTAGTTGATATACCCTCTCTCGAAGAGGAAGTAAAGTAGCCGATTCCTCTTTTATTAGATATTGGGTAAGTAAAAATATGCAAAAAATGCAAAAACACCCTTTTTGATATTTAACAGTAAGAGAATTTTTTTCAAAATTTGTGTTACCTATTTTCAGGATTAATCTATGCTCTTAACCAGACTAACTAGCTATACTACAACATAAACTCATCTTTGCTTTGTCATTATCATTCTATAATTAAAAACTTAGCATACGTGCATAATATCGCAGAAAATGTATTCCGCTGTGCTACCGATTTATGTTAAATCTTAGGATTGTTTCACTCGACTTACCTTGGGTTTTCCTTTCGTGGCATACTTTTGAGAGTTATTAGAAAAGTTTTACAAATGCAATACTCAGCCCCAAATTAATGGTCTGAATAATTGTTTTTGCAGTAAAAGCTGATTTTTAGCAATAATCTTCAATCTCCTGTTAAGCAACTAGGATTTTCACTTAAATAATTTGTTTACTCTTGCAAATATGCTGATTCGTTAATTAGTCCGATCTACGCATAGATAAAATATTTTCCTGTGTTGCATACATGCAATTGTTACACAACCAAGTATAATGTGTTCTTGCTTCCTAAGGGAGATAAACAATCTATAAATCAATATAAATGTTACAGTTGTAATTTAATCATTGTTACTAATGATCTTCAAGTTTTCTATTAAATTAAACAATTACTCTTATTTAGTAATGTTCTCATAACGCAAATTTCATAACAAAGACGTTACATGGCCACATATAGCTGAGAATCTCGAACATTTCTAAATATCTAATTAACATCTAATTATTTTAAATGTCCATCATGAAATTTGTTGTAAGTTGTATTTCTTGCTCTACATTGCAGAGTTGCCCCATAAAAAATGTAACATTTCTGCTAATATATTATTATTGCAATTTCATTTGAAGGGTAATATATATTTATTGCAAAAAGTAATTGTAGGTGTTTGATCTTTATTGTATGGTATTTTTGTTCTTATAATTCTACTGTTGGAGTAATGGATCGAAATTGCGAAATTTGATGTTTATGATGAAAGAAAATATCATAACACAAAGACTACATGAAAACTGTTCCAGTTGCTTTATTTAAACAATAAAATCGTTAATAAATCATGACAAAATTTACAACTTTTTTATTATTTATTTTAACAATGCCTGATGACTTTTTATAAAAATATATCTCACAATTAGATACTTCTTAATATTGTAAAGAGTACGCAATTTTCTACTTTTTCAGGCAATGTTTCAAATATGATATGCAATATACAAATTATGGTAGAAAAATATTCCTACATGTTTGGATTATATTTTTGCAAAAAATAACAGGAGTTAGCCTGGAGAAGGCACGTGCATATCGGTGATTATGAATTAATATCAGAAACACTTCACAAAATAAAATTATTGAACGCAATAAGCGCAATAATTATAATTTAATAGCTACTTGTTATTTTAAATAAAACTCTACTATTATATCAAAATATTAATTTTTAATAGTAGATGAGTTAAAGTAAGTAAATATGTTTCTTAATGCTATGTTAAGTATGAAAATTTCGTTAAATTATTTTTCTTTAACATTATGAGACACACCTATTGGATAATAACTGTACATCAATACTTCATAATTGGTAGTACTAATTTCTGATCCATGTAATGGATAGTAGAATAATGGGTGACCTGGATTATAAGCAGCAATATTTCCTATAATAACTTCCCCCTCCGAAAATGTTCTACCTACGTGTAATGTTCCCAGTTTTATATTACCTTTAACATTCTGATCATAACCTCCCAAAACTGGACATTTTCCAGCTGTATCCTTTTGGTATGCGGTGCTATTGGTCCACAGCCAATAGTAGTTCTTTCTTGAAGGGGCACATAAGATCTGAATAATAATAATGACAATCATTCTTTTAATCAAGAATCAAAAAACGCTTAGGTAAGATACAAATATTTAACAGTAATAGTAATAAAAGGAAGTACAACAAATTCGCAATTGGTCATAGCATAAAACAATTAATAGTACCTACCTAAAAGACTTTAAATAATAAATTATATATTGAACTAGAAATATTAGTAAATAAAAATTTTATGTAGCTTTATCAAATTATGTTGTTATATTTAGTATGACTTATGATCATCAAGAACAACCAATGTATTACGATATTTACGATATAAATCAGATACAACAAATACCAAGTCTATTACAGCAACTGCAACCAATGGACCGCTATTACACCTAATCAAAAACCATGATATCTGTTTCAAATCAATATCAAAATTATATGCTAATAAAATTTGTCCTGGAATATCTCAATACACATCAACTGAGACAGGCCAGGATTGGTAAACGGTAACCATCAAAAAATGATTCAGAAATTCCGAGATGTAGGTACAACCAGAAAACTTTCCTACTAGTTAAATACACGTGTAGAAGTAAAAAAAAAATTAGCGATCTAATGAAGGAAGAACAGAGGGAAGAAAATCACGTCAGCACCAATTCAAAACCACCAATAACAGTCTATAAAGTGGATATATTGAACACATACATAAACCTCTAAACAAAATAGCCCCACAAGAATATACAGTTAAGGCAATGGGATCTGAAACTTTTGATCTGTTCATCAATGACTACCTGAATCTAATTAGCCAAATTACCATATCAGCCACGAAAACACACTAACAAAAAAAAAAAACACTTTGAAGAATTCTTAAAAACATTTTATAACAAATTTTTAATAGGAAGGGATTATAAAAAAACCGAATCTACTTGACCAGCATAACTAAAGGAATAGATATAAAGAAAAGCATGGCAGAGTCCTGTTTCGAATTAACATCACATAAACTAGTTCAAACTATTTCACTTGATTGCGCACCTAAAACAGCTATGGTCATGCCGGATGATGAACTAACCGAAAATTGTCGCTTGATGCACAATCTCAAACATTGAAGCAAGGAGAAAATCTCCGAGAAAAGGTAACTAAGGAACATATTTTCATATCAAGAACCACAGGAAATAAAAGAAAATTCAACAAGGCAGTGAAGGAAAATTCAGTACTAAATTACTCAGAAGGTCTATCAGCTAAAGAAGCAACACACTACTCACTCTGGCAGGTAACAAGAAAATTAAGGAGACCACAAAATTATCACCTCCTATTAGAACGGATACAGGCAAGAAACGACAAAAAAAAATCCCAACCTTTTCAAATCATCTACAACAGTGTATTTCAACCGTTCTCTTCTAAAAATTCTGCTGAAGAAGAAAATCAAATTAAAGGATATCTGGAAGCCCCTACCAATTGAAATTTCCTCATCACAAATTCAAAACAAGAGGTGTAGTACACACAACTAGAATGGAAATCAGCATAAAAAAGCGCCTGCATTCAACCTAATCATTGGAAAATTGGAAAATATTGTGAAAGAGTATTAGTTCATGTCAAGTGCCAACATACTAGCTAATGAAATTTTCGAGCAGGAAGCAAGAACACTTAAGAGGTCTATTCCATCTGACTTAAGAATCACATTCAGATGAGTACTTTAGTAATTAAGACTTTAGATCAACACTACTTTAGGTAGGTAGTGAGCTCATTGGAACCAATCTGCACAAGTTATTTGTTGTCCTAATAGTAAGTAGCTAATTGCCTTTGGGCCGACTGCTTACCAACAGAGTTTAAATAATTTATTCGAAAAATAAATTCGTATTCAGAAATATTAAAAAATTGGCCATTTTCTTTTCCTTAACAGTTTACTAGAATCCTTCAAAAACGTATATGGTGTCAGATAGAGGAAAATATACTTCTTTCAATGATATCCAAAATAATAGATTACCGTTTGAAAAAATAAGAAAAGAACAAAGGTAAAACTACTTGTATTTACATAATTTTGACTAACCTTTATGATAACATCCGTTGTCTTGACACCATAACACGGAACATTTACGGTCAAATTTCCTGGGATAATCGTTCCAAGTAGTAATCCGTAATTGTGGATATAAGCTTGACCTATATATGATAACCCCCAGTAGTTCTTTCCTGCTGGTATAGCATCCGATGGTATTCTTCCGTCATAATCTCTCCAATAATGATCTGGAGGGAAATAAAAATATTTAATGGCATAGATTTATTTCTAATAAGAATTAAGTTTGTCGTTTTTTAAATCTTCCAATTTTGATCATCTCTGTTTATTAGTCGTTATATCAAAAATATCAGTTTAGGTATTCTAACTAAAATCAATCACGCTTTTTTCAGTTTAATATGAAACGAAGACAGTAAGTGTTTAGTTATTCTGTAAGTTATACGAATTTTATGATAAATTACAAAACATAGATGGTTGTCAATTGTTTCATATCCAAATTAATTTTTTCTATCACCTACGCAAAATGTAGTATTTCCTTCCTGCATTTTTTGTCATCTCGGTTATTGCTAACTGACTCTTTGGATAATTACGGTGGCATTCCAGTTCATGTATTTATGGGCAGAGTATCTGTACATTTTCGCTATGGTACCTTATGTCTGCATACAACTATTCTAAATCTACTATTAGGGGCGGTTGTCTCTACCACAACAACAAATAAAGAAATAGTTGTTTCATTAATATTGTGATGATAAGAACACATCTCAGGTTATTGATCACATTTGTAATACGTGAACTAGAACACAAAAAAATGTAAGACCCCAGAAAATGCCAAAAGCTATTGGTCAAAAATTCTTTCAATATCTAGGCCCTAAATTATTCAATTTGCTACCTCTTGAATACAAAGAAATTAGACACTTTACAAAATATAAAAAAACAATAAGAGACTGGCTAGTAAAACAAGGAAGAAGTATTTTTGAAAATCTATAAAAAGTGTTTATTATTGTTTATGAATTTGTTTGTTTACAAGTGTACAATCTATTTATTAGTTAGGGTACTTCATGTGTAGCTATGAATGTACGAAAAGTATGTCTGTTTCTTTACTTTTGGGAGTTTATTCAAGTTAAAATATTATATTCAAGTGTACCCAATAATTTTCTCAATTAAAAAAAAATGTCTATAAACAGTAAAACTATCTCTCGCACTCAAGTTTTCGCAAGAAGCTTTCGCAAAAATATTTCTGTTGTATATACAGCCTCATTTTTTTTGGAAATTTAAATATTTTAATCATATTATAGGTATATTATGTATGTATATACATATATTATTGTATATTGGATATGGAGAATAAATTATTATTTCTCTCTGCGTATGGCATGTGCAATTGTGCAAGTCTGCATCGAGTATTTTATGTAACATAAAGATTCCATAGTGAGACTCTCGGCGACAAAGGCTCGTTGATGAAGAAGCGAGTTTTTTTTACTTACCAATCGCTTTGGACACTGGTCATCCGACGAATCATTAACAGATAGGTTTCTCTTCGCGTCCAGCAAAGTTTTGCCAGTTGCACGTCGGTTCAGAGCATTTTTATTAATTATTAGTGACAGAACTGTCTCTGAATGAAAATAAATTGGTTTGCCTATTAAACGTTTTCTTTCAGAAGTGAAATTAAAGGGTTCTTAAATATCACATTTAATCTTACTGGTGAATAAATCAATTAAAAGTAAAACTGTTCACAGAAATTAAATAATATCAAACTTTATAAAAAGAATCTAAATAAAAAGTTACAACCACAATGTGTTTTGGGTTCCACCATTTTAAAACTAGACGATCACATTAAATGACCAAATTTGCATATTCCCTTTTTACGAAATAAGATGAATAAACATAATAAGGGGTATGGGTTGGCACATGATTACGAACACATCACTTTTATATCAAGAAAGCCCCAATTGATTAAAAATATATTCATAGGTCCAATATCTCGCAAGCGGAGCATTTTACTGAAGTAATGCATGTTTTCTTAAAAGTAGTCAATAGTACGTGATGTTCCTAGCACCCTCTATGTAAGCGAAAAATAAAATGATTAAAAATAGTTTTAGTACTTCTTTATGTGATGAATACCAAATTTTACTAAAATCTATAAACAGATTTAAAGTTATTATTGGAAAACAGAAACGTTAACGCCATCTTAAAATCTAACTTTTATTAAGATTTTTTGTATTAATTTGACCTCGTGCACAATGTACCAAGTTTGGCGGTCTAGTTACAAATCACCCTGTACAAGCAAAATGAAAAATATAAATTTTTGAAAATGGACTATCGACAAATCAATTTTATAGACATATTGATATTTATCATTTCTGTGTATAATGGGAAGATGTATATATATCAAACAATATCATGATATTAATGCTATGACATTGAAATTACTCACCACCACAAGATTTTGTTGCTACGAATAACGTTACAATTAAAAAACATTTTAAATTCATAACTGAATACGCTTAACGTGAGAAATTACACACTTTTATGTTCGTGCTTCTATCAATAGAGTTGATTTAATTTTAAAATGTAATATTTATTAACTAAATATAATAAAAAAATTATCATATTATAACGCATAATCGGTTTAATGTCGGGGAATTTCGCGTAAATAAGAATTTCGTAAACGTAAAACCCAATGTTCCACATATTTGTTAAGAATAATGTGATAAGATTATCGAGAGTCCAAGTTTTTTATGATATTTAACAACTAAGTGTATCAAATTACTTTAATTAGCATTAGATTAGAATAAGTTAAACTATTATTTTGTATCGACTAACATTTCAAGGGGAAAGAGTATGTGCAAGATGGATGGAAATTAATAAAAACAGACGGGATTAAATTTACAGATTATTGGAATTTGTTGCGGTACCTTTTAGCTATCTTCAGAGGTTGGTAATGCTTATTTTTGAGCAGGATAATTGCTGTTATAATCAAGAGATATAGATAAGATGCTGATGTAGAATTTCACCAATGTAACATATTATATGTAAGTAACAATGCTTACAATATAAAAGTCTCGATAAAAGTAGTACAGATAAAATGACAGTGAGATTGATATTATGTTAAAAGGACAAGACAGAAGTGAGAGTGAAAAATTTCTCATCATGGAAATACATTATCTTTATGACATAATTACGTTTTTAATAAATCTAAAAATTTGTCACTGATGTGATCAAAAACTGTCACGTCTTATTAATACCATTGAGTATAAAATAATAAAGAGGTGCAACTGTCAAGGTTTCGAGATTTTAGAATTGTAATTTTTTGCCAATAACTTCATGAGTGTCATCAATTTTTAGTGCTACGGGAAGGTATTTGTAATGTGGCTGTGTAGCCCTTAAAATTGAAGAAAATCATGAAGCTATTAGTAAAAAAATACAACACTAAAATCTCGAAACCTTGACAGTTGCATCTCTTATCATTTTTTACTCAATGATTAATACAGAATACACAAATCTCCTCACCGGTATGAAGTTAGCAGCTAAAACTTAGCAGCCAATTTACCGAAAACACCCGAACACCCATAGACGTACGAAAAAATATTTTCGACATTCAAATATATCAAAATATAAGTATAAATTCACTGCGGCATGGATAATGTGAAGCGCAGGTAATACTATAAGAACACACAAAACTAGCAACTTTGTTTTAAGGCCGTATAAAGGGCGGAAAGGAAATATTAATTTGAAAAAATCAAAACGGCGAGAACGAATTGAAAAGCCACCATGGCATTAATGTGAGGGGAAGGTAATATTGCAAGAAAACACATACTAGAAGCTCATGTATTTGCAAGCCATCTAAGGGGTAGAAATCAACCCTTAATAATAAATAAATCAAAGGCGCAAGAACGAATTGAAAAGCCACCATGGCATTAATGTGAGGGGAAGGTAATATTGCAAGAAAACACATACTAGAAGCTCATGTATTTGCAAGCCATCTAAGGGGTAGAAATCAAACCTTAATAATAAAAAAAATTTTTTGCAATATTACCTTTCCCTCACATTAATGCCATGGTGGCTTTTCAATTCGTTCTTGCGCTTTTGATTTTTTTTATTATTAAGGGTTGATTTCTACCCCTTAGACGGCTTGCAAATACATGAGCTTCTGGCATGTGTTTTCTTGCAATATTACCTTCCCCTCACATTAATGCCATGGTGGCTTTTCAATTCGTTCTCGCCGTTTTGATTTTTTCAAATTAATATTTCCTTTCCGCCCTTTAGACGGCCTTAAAACAAAGTTACTAGTTTTGTGTGTTCTTATAGTATTACCTGCGCTTCACATTATCAATGCCGCAGTGAATTTATACTTATATTTTGATATATTTGAATGTCGAAAATATTTTTTCGTACGTCTATGGGTGTTCGGGTGTTTTCAGTAAATTGGCTGCTAAGTTTTAGCTGCTAACTTCACACCGTTGTCACTCTGTGACATGATTATCGAAAAGTAGATTTATTTCATTGGTGATACTTATTCCTCAAATAATTGTGCTAGAGGAGAAGTTTAGTAAGTTTCCGGAACACTAAATTAGCAAATTTGCATAGTATATAATATAGACTATCTTACAGTGTACAGGGTGAGTCAAATTCGATGCTCACCAATGGGATCTGGGAAACGGTAAGAGATAGAAAGTTGGTTATATGGAGGCGAAGTTGCTCAATTTTATACCCAATACTATGCCGCGATGATATTAAAAATAGCTTGTTTGGTTTTTGAGATATTTGAAGAAAAACAACGTTTACCTACAAACCTTGCCATTAATATGTTAATATTGTTTGTAGTTTATTTGTGGCGGATAGTTAATATTCATTAAACTTATTTCTGGGATTCACGACAAATTCTAAAAAATAATAAATAGGAATAAGAAAATGGCCAAAATATGTCAAGATAAAAGTGTAGTATCAAAGGCAAACTGTTGAGGTTTGCCTTTGATACTACACTTTTATATTTTGGCCACTTTTCAACAAATTCCAAGTTTTCAACAAATTTGCAGGTCCATTTTCTTTTCCTTAACAGTTTACTTGAAGCCTTTAAAAACCTATATGGTGGCAGGTAGAGGAAAATATATTTCTTTCACTGATAAATCAATTATTAATTCAGCGGCGTCGCCAAGGGTAAGGATGAAACTAGCCTGTCCCACTTTGGGTAACGTAAATTGGAAATTGTCGCAGATTAAACGTTGCATATTGTAATTATAATAAATAATTTATTGCAAATACACTTTGTTGTGGGATATTTAACGTTCGGGATGCCTCTTTATATCTTGTTTTGGCCTAGATAAGAACCAGCTACCACTGAAGCCATAGCAAATGTTCTCAGTTCTCACGAAGGATCCACACTTTTCTCCTCTAGAATACTTCTGGTATCCTGGTCCAATTTCAAGTTAGTACGAATATAAAAATAAAGTTATATGAAAAATAATAAATATAATTAGTAGATTTACAAAAAGGAAAGTATAAATAATTCGGAGAAATTTTGATAATGAACTCTATAATATTAAAATATTAATTTTTATTAGTTGTTGAGTTAAAGTAAGTAAATATATTTGTTATATTAAGTATGATAAAATTCGTAAAGTTATTTTGCTTAAATAGTATGAGGCACCTCTATCGGATAATCACTGTACATCAATACTTCATAATTGTGAGTTTTAATTTCTGATCCATTCAAAGGATAGTAGAACGGGTGATCTGGTGGACTATAAGTAGCAATATTTCCTATAATAACTTTCTCCTCCGAAAATGTTCTACCAATGTGTAATGTTCTCGGTTTCATATAATTTTGCACATTCTGATCATAACCTCCCAATACTGGACATTTTCCAGCGGTATCCTTTTGGTATGCGGTGCTATTGATCTTCATCCAATAGTATTTCTTTCTTGTCGGGGCACATAAGATCTGAATAATAATAATTATAATCAATTTTTTAATCAAGAATCAAAAAACGTTTAGGTAGTTGGAAGATACAAATATCCAACAGTAATAGCAATAAAAGTAAATACAACAAACTCACAATTGGTAATAACATAAAACAATTAATAGTATATGCTATTCACATTTTATTTACATGAGGGGTGGCTTTGGAAAATCTGAATTCTGTTGGTATGAATGAATGTTTTAATTACTGAGGTTATGTTGAAAAGTCAAAACATAACCACAAATTCAAATTGGTTCTACATAGTTGCCAGAGTGAGATCCTAAAGAAAGCACAGTAATGTTATCAATAAAAAATTTGGCAATTCAGCCAAAAATAAGTGACAGTGACGATCAATTAAATCTGAGTCAAATTCTTTTCGGCTGCCCATCTTTACCTAAGTGCAGTTGTTTAGGGCAGTTGGAGGTGGTAAAATACGTCATTTTGACGTCACAAAAAGTGCCAAATTCAAAGTATTCTATTCATCTGCCCGAGTGCCCGATGCCATTAATTTCAAGATTAATATTTTTGATTTTGTTTTTAATGAAATTTATAACCTATAACGTAACCTATACTATAATTTCATATGTTAACTTATTGTTATCAATTAAATTGCCAAGCATAGATGTTGACCCAAGCATACCCAACTACAGGAGCTGGTTAAGCTTGGGAAGGTAGGGGAGGTAACCCTGGTGAAGCATTACGTCACTAGGGCAGTCAAAAGAATGCAAAAATTGGTGTCCTGGACACCGGGGCAGCTGAAAAGAATATGACTCTGATATTTCAATATTTTCTGATATTTCAATATTTTGTCAATAGTAGACAACCCTGAGACAACCTAAGAAAAACATATCATAGCCTCCCCTCATGTAAATAAAATGTGAATAGCATAGGTACCTACTTAAAAGACTTTAAATAATAAATTATATATATTGAACTAGAAATATTAGTAGTAAATAATTTTGTAGCACCTAATATGTAAACATTTTTTGTAGCTTTATCAAATTATGTTGTTATATTTAGTATGACTTATGATCATCAAAAACAACCAATGTATTACGATATTTACGATATAAATCAGATACAACATATACCAAGTTCATTACAGCAACTGCAACCAATGGACCGCTACTACACCTAATCAAAAACCATGATATCTGTTTCAAATCAATATCAAAATTATATGTTAATAAAATTTGTCCAGGAATATCTCAATACACATCAACTGAGACAGGCCAGGATTGGTAAACCGTAACCAACGAAAAATGATTCAGAAATTCCGAGGAAGTAGTTACAACCAGAAAACTTTCCGACTATTAGTTAAATACACCTATAGAAGTAAAAAAAAAATAGCGATCTAATGAAGGAAGACCAAAGGAAAGAAAATAACGTCAGCACCAATTCAAAACCACCACCAATAACAGTCTATAAAGTGGAATACATTGAATATATACATAAACCTCTAAACAAAATAGACCCACAAGAAGGCAATGGGATCTGAAACTACCAGAATCTAAAGTTTCAAAGAACTTGACAGAAAGCCATTTCCCATAAGGATTCTGCGGGGTCCATTAGCCAAATTACCATATCAGCCACGAAAACACATTAACAAAAAAGAACGCTTTGAATAATTCTTAAAAACATTTTATAACAAATTTTTAATAGGAAGGTAGGAAGCTACTTGACCAGCATAACTAAAGGAATAGATATAAAGAAAAGCATGGCAGAGTCCTGTTTTGAGTTATCACCAGATAAATTAGATCAAACTATTTCACTTGATTGCGCACCTAAAACAGCTATGGACATGCTAGATGATGAACTTACAGAAAATTATCGTTTGATACGCAACCTCAAACATTGAAACAAGGAGAAAATCTCCGAGAAAAGATAACTAAGGAACATATTATCATATCAAGAACAACAGAAAATAAAAGAAACTTCAACAAGGCAGAAAAGGAAAATTCTGTACTAAATTACTTAGAAGGTCTATTAGCTAATGAAGCAACTACTCACTCTGGCAGGTAACAAGAAAATTAAGGAGATCACAAAATTATTACCTCCTATGAGGACGGACACGGGCAAGAAACGACAAAGAAAAATCATAACCTTTTCAAACCTCTACAACAGTGTATTTTAACCGTTCTCTTCTAAAAATTCTGCTGAAGAAGAAAATCAAATTAAAGGATATCTGGAAACCCCCTACCAATTGGAATTTCCTTATCACAAAATCAAAATAGGAGATGTAGTAAACACAACTAGAATGGAAATGAGCATAAAAGATCATCGGAAAATTGGAGTACCGATGTGTCATCCTAATTGGTACCCTAAATACTAGGTGTGTTTGGTGACCCAGTCCAGAACGTCCCGAACTAAAAGTTACAACTTCCCACTGTAGTTTTAAAATAAATATCACTTTGACAACAACTATCAAACGTAAAAATCCCGAGTGTACATGTTTGTACACCGAACAAAATAGTTTTTAAAGTTCTAGCAATTCGAGTTCAGTTCATATAATTCGCTGACTTTCCAGGACGTTCTGAACTGGGTCACCAAACACAGCTATTGTGAAATAGTGTCAGTTCATCCCAATGTACTAGCCAATGAAATTTTTGGACAGACATATGAAGCAGGAAGACTTAAGAGGTCTGCACCATCTGACTTAAGAATAAGATTCAGATGAGTACCTTAGTAATTAAGACTTTAGATTAACACTACTTTAGGTAGTAAGCTCATTGGAACCAATCTGTACAAGCTATTTGTTATCCTAATGGTAGCTTATTGCATTTGGGCCGATTGTTTTCTCAATAGAGTTAAAAAATATACTTTAAAAATAAATTTCTATTCAGAAATATTTAAAAATTGGCCATTTTCTTTTCCTTAACAGTTTAGTAGAATCCCTCATAAACGTATATGGTGTCAGATAGAGGGAAATATACTTCTCTCAATGGTGTCCAAAATAATAGATTACTGTTTGAAAAAATAAGAAATGAAGGTAAAACTACTTGTATTTGTATAATTTTGTTGACTAACCTTTATGATAACATCCGTTGTTTTGACACCGTAACACGGAACATTTACGGTCAAATTTCCTGGGATAATCGTTCCGAGTAGTAATCCATAATTGTGAATATAAGCTTGACCTATATATGAAAATCCCCAGTAGTTTTTTCCTGCTGGTATAGCATCCGATGGTATTCTTCCGTCATAATCTCTCCAATAATGATCTGGAGAGAAATGAAAATCTTTAATGGCATAGATTTATTTCTAATAAGAATGTTGTTGTTTTTTAAATCTTCCAAATTGTATCCTCTCTGTTTATTAGTCGTTATAACAAAAATATCATTTTATGTATTATTCTAACTAAAATCAATCACACTTTTTTCAGTTTAATATGAAACGAAAACTGTAAGTGTCTAGTTATTCTGTAAGTTATACGAATTTTATGATAGATTAAAAAAACATGGATGATTGTCAATTGTTTCATATCCAAATTAATTTTTTCTATCACCTACTCAAAATGTAGTATTTCCTTCCTGCATTTTTATGTCATCTCGGTTATTGCTAACTGACTCTTTGGATAATTTTCGCCATGTTACCTGATGTCTACATACAACTATTCTAAATCTACTATTAGCGGCGTTTGTCTCTAACACAACAACAAATAAAGAAACAGATGTTTCATTAATATTGTGATGATAAGAACACATCTCAGGTTATTAATCGCATTTGTAATACGCGAACTAGAACACAAAAAAATATAAGAACCCAGAAAATGCCAAAAGTTATTTGTCAAAAATTCTTTGAATATCTAGGCTAGTAGGTATACCGGCACTTGGGCCACCCCCCACCACTTCCACTTTTAGCTCCTCCCCCTTTTCACCATCAACCAATCAGAGAGCGCCGCGGGAAATTCAAAAATTTTAACCTTACGAGGACACCCATTTCGAGGACCCCTTCCCCTCGGGCCCCATATTAGCAATTAAAAAAGTTGTTGAGTGCTGGGAGATTCGAACCGTCGTAGGCAGACGCTTTACGTGTAGTGCTAATTGTATAAACCATTATCAGCTATTAGAATAACTGTGATAACGGCGGGACATAATCATAAACTCACCACTAGATTATAAATCATAAAACCACAATTTATTATTTAAAATACATTTTTATCTCAATCTTCTGTTGGAGATGTCTGTGGCATGGGTGGACTCGTGCTATAACAAAAGAAAAAAACAATATTAGCGATATTTATAAAAATATTGCACAATACTGCGGATTCCGTTATCTGCCAACGCTGTCGGAATTTAACCTGATAACAGCTGTGCGTCGATTTACATGTATTTAAATGGGAAAATGTTTCAGGCGGTATAAAATAGACAAATTAACACATGATCATATGGAAAACTAGCACAGATTCGCTCTGCTTAGGGGGCCCTTGCAGAGTTCTTATCACCAACCGGAAATTGAGACGGATGGACAACCACGGGAATATAGTCTGATAACACCTGTTCGTCGATTTGCATGCATTTAAATGGGAAAATGTTTCAGGCGGTATGAAATAGACAAATTAACACAGGATTATATGGAAAACTAGCACAGATCCGCTCTGCTTAGGGGCCCTCGCAGAGTTCTTATCGCTAGCCGTATTATAAATTGAGTCGGATGGATAACGATTCATTAGTTCATTGATTACCAGTTATCACAACAATAAAATTATCTAAAGTTTATTCTTCTAAAAGTTTAATTTTATCTAAAAAGTTTATTATGTGTACAGTGTAAAGGTGAGTTTTTTTAATCCAAATCGTGTTACATATTAAAGCTCTCGGTCTGAGTAATACGTTTTTCCGTGTACTGTCTAGGAGGTCATTCAGCTTGTTTTATTTTTATCTTTCTTCAGAACCCGGGAAAAACTGTGTGTTTCTTTGTTCAAAGCAGAAATACCGTAAGTGTTTTAATACAAAGAACTGATTTTTCTCGGCGCTAATGCTCTCACCTCCTAGACAGTTAAAAGCGAGTTGTCTCTAAATTCTCGGAAAAATCTCGTGACATTTTCAGGTTACATCTCATTAAAACTCCAAGTACCACGACCGGCTAGTCAATCTTTCGACATTCATTGAGCGAGTCAGTTGTCTCCTGATAAAAATGGAAAAGATTGTTATCGTTAGAGATTTTGTGAAGAAGGTGCGCCGTTTCAATATCCAGGGACGGACATTGGAATTTAAATTGAGGCCTGTGCCGGCTGGTGTGGAGCCAATAAGCTGGGTGCGAGAGGGCATCAACCAAATAATCCAGAAGGGTACCGAAGGTCTTGCAGCAAGGGACAAAGTAGGGTTCTCCTTCTGTTCCAAAGATTTTAAACGCGGAGAAGGCTGGGTTCGCTTCAGGTTCGTGGAGGAGATAACCTACGATGATGTCTGGGGCGTTATCGCTAGCGTCTACCAATCCAACTCCGTCGGCCTCAACACAGAGACTTTTTGCCTTGGTGTGACCTCTGTGAAGATGCCAGCGGGGAAAGGAAAGGGTCGCCGCTACAACACCTTTGAAGAGGAATGTGGCATGAGACGGGGCATCATAGTTATAAATAACAAGGACAATATGTGTCTGCCACGCGCCCTCGTCGTAGCAGCAGCATGTGTAAATAAAGACCCTGAGCAAACTAAAGTACGTAAAGACACTGAAAAAATACAAACGCAACGAGCTCTAAAGCTTAAGGACGAATCGGGTGTTGTTATTCCGGAAGATGGTTGCGGTATCCCCGAACTACAGAAGTTCCAAGAACACTTAGACAACTATAAAATTGTGGTTTACAATTATGGGAGCAAGGGACGCGATTCCATCTTCAAAGGCTCCACAGGAGGCCCAGCCCTCAATCTGCTATATCACAAGGGCACTTTAACGTAATAACGTCCCTCACAGCTGCCTTCTGCTGTAGTTACTTCTGTGAAGAGTGTCATGCCCCATATGACCACAAGAACGAGCATAGATGTGGGGGTAAGTGCGCCAGTTGCCAGCAGAGCCCAGCATGTCCACAGATTCAGAAAGTTACATGCCCGGACTGCAAAAGGTCGTTCAGAGGCCAGGGGTGTTATGACAATCATAGGAAGCCTGAGTCTATGGATAAGAGCACTGTCTGCGCAAAGATTAGAAGGTGCGAACAGTGCTACAAAGTGGTACAAAGCAGCAGAAAGCACACTTGTGGCGAGGTGTACTGCAAAATATGCAACAGCCACATGCCTGCAGACCACCTCTGCTACATCCAACCGGACACAGGAAAGCCCAAGATTAAGGACACTTTATTTGTTTTCTACGACTTGGAGACCAGACAGGAGAAACAGACTGAAGATGGGTCTCTAGTACACGAGCCTAACCTATGTGTGTTCAAGCAGTGCTGCGACGAATGCATAGAGACAGCCGTTTGCGTGTGTAAGAAATGCGGCCTGAGAGTGCAAATCCTCAAATGTGACGATCCCATATCCCCGTTCATGCACCACCTCCTAACCATGAGGAAAAAATTCAAACAGATTGTAGTTGTCGCCCACAACGGCCAGGCCTTCGATCATCAGTTCTGTCTGAATTACATTCTGACAAAAACAGACTTGAAGCCTGAACCTATCATGCGCGGAACGAAAATTCTTATGATGGCCGTGGGGAATGTTAAATTCCTGGATTCCCTCAACTACTTCCCCATGGCGCTTTCCAAGCTACCTAAAGCCTTCGGACTGGGAGATAATTTCAAAAAGGGTTACTTCCCCCACCTCTTCAACACAGAGGAAAACGCCAACTATGTGGGACCCCTACCTGCTCTAGAATTCTATGATCCTGATAACATGAAGCCGGATGCTAGAGAAACCTTCCTCAGGTGGTACGAGGTGCACAGAAACGACGAATTTGACATGCAGCGCGATTTAGTCGACTATTGTATATCGGACGTGGAAATTCTGACCGCGGCTTGCCTCAAATTCCGACAACAACTGTTGGAGACAGGTAGTGTTTGCCCCTTCACAGAGGCCTGCACAATAGCGTCGGCATGTAATAAGGTGTTTCGTCGTAACTTCCTCAAACCAAACACCATAGGCATCATACCAAAAGGTGGTTACAGATGGCGAGATAACCAATCAAGGATAGCCATACAGTGGTTGATATGGGAAGAACATTGCAGAGACATTAACATACAACATGCTGCTAAACAACAAGAAGCCAGAGTGCAGGGTGTTAAAGTGCCCTGAAACCAAGCAGGTGTTCGAGTTCCACGGGTGCTATTATCACGGATGTACTAGTTGCTTTAAACATGGGCGTGATGAACCTATGCACGACGACCCTTCTGCTACATTAAATTCCCGTCACGAGGCCACGGTAGCCAAAACAGAAAGACTTCGAGAGCTAGGTTACGAGGTCACAGAAATGTGGGAATGTGGTTTTCGGAATCAAATAATTCAAAATAAAGAAATTGGGGAAAATACCGAAGGACATCCACTGCTATCTCAATCTCCTCTCAACCCTAGGGATGCCTTCTACGGAGGGCGCACGGGAAATACTTCTGAATATTATAAGTGTCAGCCTGGAGAGAAAATTAAGTATATGGATGTTTGCACCCTTGACCCCTGGGCCTGTAAATATGGCAAGTTCCCTGTCGGGCATCCCGATGTTTTTGTGGGCGAGAAATAAAGTGCAAAATTCTTCCCCCACAAAACCTTTACCACCCTGTGCTGCCAGTCAAGATTAATGAAAAACTTATGTTTGTCCTTTGTCGTACTTGCGGTCAGACAATGAATCAATCTGTCTGCAATCACATAGATGAAGAGAGAGCTCTTGTCGGTTCGTGGGTCATTGACGAAGTGCTAAAAGCTGTTGAAAAGGGATATGAAATAAAGGAAATATATGAAATTTGGAGATATACCGTAGAGCAGTACGACAAGATGACAAATGTTGCTGGTTTATTTACCGCTATGATGAATAAGTTCATCAAAGTTAAGCAGCAAGCCTCCGGCTGGCCTAAAAACTGCCCCGCAAAAGAACAAAAAGACAGATACATCGAAGAGTTTCTGGAGCGCGAGGTCGTTAAATTGGAATTTGCTGAAATTGTCGAAAACCCCGGCCTCCGCTCTTTGGCTAAATTAATTTTAAATTCATTTTGGGGTAAACTTGGCCAGAGAGAGAACCAACCCAAGACAGCCATAG